>VWZG01007166.1:715199-897595 GCA_013396735.1 Grallaria varia
AAAAAAAAAAAAAAAAAAAAAAAAAAAATCACAGTTTTAATACTAAAATCATGAACTATTTTCTTTACTAAAACATTGATACCTTCCATTTACCTTCTCTGGTTACAATTCAGCAGAACAGTTCAGAGAGCAAACATTCACATTTGATTTTTTCTTTTTTTTTGCTTTCCAAAGGTCTTTCTATTATTCACAAGTCTAACTTTTTGTCATAGAAAAAGAAAAAAAGGGAAAAAAAACCAAACAGAATGCACCATTAAATAGTTTTCATGCAAGTCAGTAAGACTACTAAAAGAAAACATCAGAGAAATTATGGAATTACCTAAAGAATCTGTACTTTCCAAAATGCAACCAGAGCTGACAGAAATTCTCACCTCTATTTACAGTCTCAGCAGAGACTAAGGACTGAGAAACCACAGGCAACTCTTTAGTGCCTTGTCTTTCAAGGTGACCTCTTTAGATTTATAATGAGCAGAAATGCTGAACTCATGTGAGGACACTTTCACTATCGCTACTCAATGTTTTTTCATGTGATGTTCTGTGGGGAGCTAGAAGGTTTCAGTCCCTCTTGCTCCCAGACTGGGAGCAAGAAAAGAAGTCATGGACAATAAAATCAATCCAATAAAGCATTGCCTGACAATATTCAAATATCTGCATCAACTCTGTGTGTTCCCCTCAACAACATGTACAGTAAAGAGAGAAGTTTCATTTGACAGCTGACCCAGTAAGGAAGAACCAAATGGCCAAATTCATGATAAATATGACTCAAGAGCACAGGTGCTGGGGCATGTATGCAGATGTATCACATAGACTACAATGCGCAATTTTAAACTTTGAAAGCCTGCAGGGAAAGGGGCATGAAAAGGTTTTTCAGGAAGAAAAATAAAGAATATGCCAAGGTGTTGTGTAAAGGCAATAAGCCGGAGGACATAAAAAAATACGGCATGAACTAGTGCTGATACTGGGAGCCAAAGAAAGTGTCACGCTCTAAGGATTCCAGGTGTTTATCATATCCAAACGGTATCTCCTTAATGTTGAGCACTGTATGGATATTTTATGTGAAGCCTGAGAAATACACCCATCTGGAGGAATTTTGGCCTAATAGTCAAGAGGGGAAATTCAAGGACATCCTTGGTTCTTCTTCAGTGATACCTTAAGAAGCCAAACAACACAATGGCAGAAAAAGAACAAAGCAACAGAAAGTTAATTGCTTTGGTTTGATTTTGGTAAGGACTTCAGAATCCCTAGTCATACAGCCAGTTATACCTACACAACTAATGAGAGTACGGTATAAGGCCTGGTGCCCTCTCCTTGTCTTTCTCTCTGTCTCCCATTCTAATTTTTTTTTTTTTTTTTTTTAATTGGAAGATGTTCTGGACTTGACACCGAATGTTTCATGCTTCTGGAAAACACGAGTTAGGGATTTGAAGTTCCGCTCAATATGAATAATGCAGCAGAGTACTATGGTAGCATGAACTACTAGGGAAATCACAGCTGCTGGTCTTCAATACTCATCTAAACAAAAATTAGGTCTTAGTACATTCTTGATGTCAATCAGAGGCTTCAGGACAGGTACTGAAATATGGAATTCACATGCCATATTAATTCTGTCAGCATATGTTAAATAACCATGTGTCCCCCATTCCTGTTCCTCCTCAATCTCTTTATCTATCCCTCATATGCTGAAACTTCTACTATGGTGGCATTTTCTCCCTAGAACGTTTGCTCTGGAAAGCTGAAACTACAACATGGAACAGCAGGATGTATTGCAGATAGTAAGGTATTTTGACAACAGAACCAGAATCACATGTATCAAATACTAGTCCGCTCACACTCACTGCATTTTTTGCTTGCTTAGCCTTCCAGTACTGCTGTCCATGGATGGGACCCTTAGACCTGAGTCATCTTTTCTGTTTTTCAAACAAATCTTAAAGTCTAGGTGTGTATAAGGCTTAATTTTATTTTTTCTTCCCCCTCACTTTACTGTCTTTGCCTTTTGAAGCAATGCTTAGCTGATATTCCAGCAAGAGCATCCTCCAGCTCCCAAGCACAGAACCAACATTCTCTTTGTTGAGGCCACAGACCACACTCACATCCTAATTTCTGCTCTCTGAAACAGTCAAACCCATCTGCCTGTTAAAGAAGAGAAATTAAAGAATATGGGGCTACCGTGTCACAGAGGTCCTACAAGTAAAGGATTAAGGGCCAGGTGAGTTCCTGTAATTCAGTTGCCCACCTGCACTCTGGATTACACTTCAGTGGTTCAGCTCTCACCCTAACAGAGGGGGAATTCACCCCACAGTTCTCAGCTACACTCAAATCTGATCTTAGAGACAAAGATAAAAGAAAAATATAATGAAGTGGATGATATTTAGAGAGCAGTAAGGAGGGTAAGGAGATGCTTTCATTTCTATCCTATTATTTCTGTATCAATTGCAGCAGGTACATCCAAAATAAAATCATATACAGTCAGCTAAGCCTTATCGTAGAGAATGTATCATCACCAGAAGGGACCAGCCGTTCTCTGTTGACTCAACACTGAGTCATTTTTCATTGGGTTTCAACTGACATTGACTTTACATCATATTCATCTGAACAAGGAGCCTCTGCCCTTTCAACTAATCCTTATCATAACAGGGAAGAAAATCACAGGGAAAAAGAGGGAGGTGAAGATACTATGGCTAACATTTGCCTTGTAATAGAATGATATTAAGCTTCTGATGGGGCAAATTTTATTACTTATGAAAAAGTTTAATTATGTCCCTTAAGAGTAATAAATAAATGGGCTGCTTGAAAGCATTCTCAAGTCATTACTGCTTTTCTCCTGCTAAGTCTGCTAATCATGGCATTTTTCCATTAACTGAGAATGTAAAGTCCTTAAAAGCAGCTTTGAATCAGTTCTCTGAACTGTAGCAGCTCCTCAGAAGAGCACCACTATCAGAGTATTCTCCCTTTACACTCACAAAGGGCAAGATTTCTGTTTCTCATTGCAAATTTCTTCCCTGAAAATTTGCTCTCAGGCATGACCAAACCTAAGTCACCAACTGGCTGCTAAAAAAGATTGACCCAGGCATTTCAATTTCCACAAGAGCATTACTAGTAGCATGTCGAAGTATAGGAATGGATCCTTCGTTAGTTTTCCAGCTACCAGCTGGTACAGCTTATTCAAGGTTTCATTTTATGTGCTTTCGAAGCAATAAAATTCAGAAGTAACTTACCTAAAGAAGCTATATAGGCAAAGTAAACTAGTTTATCTGTGTTCCCTAATACGAAAAACTGCCCTATGCTATCACATTAAATATTTAAAGCTACCTCCCCATGATAAATTTGCATCAAGTCCAAGTATTACATCTCGCTCCTGAGAATTTGTCAGCAAAATCCAACAAACAGGTTTGCACTTTCTCATCTATTCTTAGTCTTCTTGTTTATTTATTCTTACATGTACAAAGATGTCTACAAATCTGAACCCACTCTGTCAACCAGGCTTGCATCTACAGGACACATGCAAAGCTAACTTCAAAATGAATTTTTAATCATTTCTTTTTAAGTCTGAGAACAGAATGGATCAAACATTGAATATGTTGTAATTTTCCAAGTTCTTGTACGTCTTTTGACTTGGAAGTGAAGAAATAAGGTATTTCTCAGTGCTTAGTTTTCATCTTCAAAAATACGAAATTCTCCTTGAGACAAGAGTTGTTTTGCTACTGGATTATATATACATATACCCAAAAAATCAACTCAAGTGCAGTTATTTTGTCTTTTCAGAAATACAAAATATGAAACACTGTGATCATTACTTTTCACTGATCTTAAAGCAGCATATGGGCTGCCATTTTCAGTCCAGGAATGAGGTAAGGAGACAGACTTATTTCTTCTGATTTCATTTATATGCTTCCTTTAGAAAACATGGTGATCACCAGAAGACATATTCTAGACTCCTGGTGACTTCTTGAAACTTTGAAATTGCAGGTATGAGAAAGTGGTCACCTTACTTTTCCTCACATTATGAACAAAAAGAGAGAACAAATAAATATCTCCTGACAATTCTTCTTTTCCTGCCAGCATAGTGTGCAAGCAAGACTTTGCGAGCAACATGTTCCCAAAACTTGGTGCTTTGAGGTAATATTTAGATTATAAGAGTATGAATTAATAATAAATTATTTTTCATCTCCTTAGAGATACAGATCTCTCTGAAAGTACACAGAGACATGCAGTGTCAACCAGATGTGGATGTTTAAATAGGACATTACTTGGTTCATTTATTTTATATTTTAATGTTAAATGACATGCATAGAAATCTCAAATACAGTATAACTTTAAAATACATATTTTCTAAAGTAAATCAGAAGAAAGACTAAATTATATCTATGATAAGTTTACTTTCCCTTCAGGTTACTTGAGCTGCTTGTTTATATAAATTTAATTTTTATTTCCAATGTATTTAAACTATTTGCAATAGGATTTGTTCTTAAAAGAATTGAATTGTGTTTGAGGGGAGAAGAGGCTCTATTCTGGTATTTTATTTCTAAACTATCAAAGCAACAACAACAACAACAAAAAAAGAGAAATATCATATTTTTCAGACTCCTGAGATTTCTAATAGATTATTTCATGTGTGTTTTTTTTCCCCTCCCTAATAAATACATAGAAATGCACAAAAATATCCTACAGGGAACAGTTGATTGAACTGGCCAGTTACTGATGATAAAAATTAGTCTAGCAACAGGAAAGTGATGAATTTGAAAATCAGGTATTATCAAGTTAGTAATTATTATTTCAAGCAAAAGAAGCAAAGAAAAAATTCCTAGGGTCTTGGAACCCAGGAGTAAAATATTTTGATAATATAAATTCAAATAAATGTCTCCAGTTTTACTTTGATTGTAAAAATTTGGCTTTTGCAACAGTCTCAAAATAATTCAGAGGAAGTTGAATACATTGAGACATGAGAAATCACAGATTTTCTTAAGGTCCTCAAAGGGGAAACCACGATATTGCTTAAGGAAGGAACCTCAGAGGTACCATGGAAAAGACAAAGAAACACTTTGAAGTAGCATATCTAATATAGAATGTTTCAGATGTGTTTTTAAATATCATTTTGTCAGAAAAGTGAGTGATATTTATGGACTGTTTATTATTTAAGTGATACTTCAGAATTGTGTTCCAGTTTGGAATGCAATAAGCTCAGAAATACAAAGGACTCAGTATCGGAGTTAGGGAATGCCAGAGAAATAGTGCAAGGAGATTAATAGCTGATGTTAATAGTAGAATTGCATGAAGGAAACTGAAGCCTAGGGAATCAGCGTGGGAGGAAGTTTACAGAGCTGCTGATATTCAGGCGTTCTAGACCTCAAGATAAAGGTGACCCATTGTTCTCCAAAACGTAGAAGAAAAAGAGTGTACAAGCTCCACAGCACTGCTCTGCATCCCTTACTGCAAATTTCTGAAGTGGCACAAACAATATTTATTTGACATCAGTAGGGTAATACGCAGTGATGCTTTTCACAGGTTGGGATTTTACAACTTTGGTACAAGATCCCAAACAATTCCAGTGATAAAAAGTCAATCAGGTCAATGCCCAATGGTGAGCCAAGTTGTGTTGCCATCTGCTCTCTCTCCTGAAAGCCTTAACCATCCTCATGGGCCCAGTCACAGACAGGCCTTGGAACAGAGCAGCAAACTCCCTTTCTAAGCATAGCCAAAGCATCGAAGCAAATTCCTGGGAATGCCATCCTCACAACTAACCCAGATCGGGATTTTGGACCTCTACAGGATTTTAAATCCTAAAAAGCTTTGTAGGAACTTTCCTGAGCTCCCCCATCCAGTGATGTGTGTGGCAATGCTCTGCTGCTGAGAGTGCTTTGAGGTGGGGTTGGCAGGAAGTACTTTCATTCCCATTACTGCCACTGTCAGCACAGCTCTAGGAAATTATTCCTTCTGGGATTACAGCTGGGGAAGAGAACTGTAAATACCCATCTCTAAGGGAAGCAGTGGATTGGTGTGCTTCTCACACTCCCTATAAGCAACCAGCCGCCCCCTCAGTGCCCAGCATCTCCCAGGGAAACCTGAGGATTCCAATAATTGAACCCTTGTCATTCAGCACTGCTTTCAGAGGGTAACACATTTCCTGCTGGAGTGTCTCTCGTCACTCAGATGTACAAGAGTCAAAACAAAACTACAGAAATTCCTAGTATTAGTACCGAGGGAAACTTGCAATCATAGAGGATCACACTTTTGTACTGTTTGATGGTAAAGACCCTTACCTTCTGACCAAGACTTTTTACAGCATTTGGCAGTAAACAAGTCTGTAACGAGAAGATGCTGAATCATATATTCCCCACACATACTTTTTCCCATTGAGCTGAGCTCTGAACAAAACATCTGTGAGAGAATTTTCATTTCAAGGAGTGCGAAAGAACACAAAAAAGCAATGGGTTTTTTGGGGGTTTTTTTGCTGCCAATGCATGAAGGAAACAGATCTCAAGCTCCTTTCCTTTTCTGATAACATACTGCTATTCAGTGGTCTGAAATAATATGGGTATATCACCCAAGCAAGAACTTCAGTTTTGAGAGATCTGATGACACGTGCCTTGATAAGTAAAGATGCATGTTCTCCCACATCTGTCTGGCACATTCATCCAAAAACCTACTTCCCCCTCCAGTGTTTGTTACTATCTGAGGAAATAAGACGACTTGAAAGAAAAATGATGGCATTCCTGTCTGAAATCTCCATATAATAACGCAGCAGAGGATGTGAGAAAATTTTACTTCTGCTACTCTAGTAATTTATTTGAAATCAGTGATGGCAGGCCCAGTATGCTCAGAAAAAGGCACCAATTAAATATTACTCATGTGTACTTATCTGAGTTTTCAATGTTAAAGTTTCTTGATGTTTGAACGCCCATTCATACAAGTATGTAATAAAATCCTAGAGATCCTAGTCTACTGAGCAAATCTTACCAAAATAACTATTTTGACTAATTTGTCCTTCTTATATTTTTCAAAAACAAAGTATTTTTATGGGTGTGACACAGTCTGGTAGCCTTGGTCTGTAATAAGTCTTGTAAGGTGTAAGGATTCCTGGGGAATTATTGATTATTGTTGTTGTTGTTTACCCAAAGTTGAAAAGATTTTAACAGGTGGATTGTCAGATATAATTGCTTCATGAGAAGGAGCAGCAATTAGGATATCTTCTGTGTAGGTTAACTCCCTGACCTTTCCTGGAAGCAGAAGAAAAAGGAGTGGTCCTGCTGTGCTGTTAAAAACTTCCAAACCACCAGCTTGCATTCATACAAATTCCTTCATCAACTCCACAAGAACAATTCCTTTATTCCCTGTGAGCTGGAAGGCTTGGGAGCATGGCTAGAACACATTTTTAACAGATGTTTGTCGATGCTTGCCATGATGATTCAGAGAGTCTACACTGTTGGTGTGAGGAATTCCACGCATCTCTCTTTCCAAATGATATGCATATTTGTTTACCTTCCATTGCCTGGTGTCCCAAACTTGGTGAAAAACATAGTGAAAACATTCTAGTACTTGACTCAGGACTAAATAACCACAGATCACTCAGAATGTGATAACTGTCCAGTCAAACACAGAGCCTGGGTGTCTAAAGGTGGATCTCCTCACAGTAGTTTCCTCTAGTCTGAGCTCCAAGAAGGGCACAGCTTAGAAAGAAGTGATCTGCAGAATACTGATCACTTGTGAAGGCTGACAAAGTTACTTGGGAGGCGCAAAAAGTACCAATTGCATCCTGCCTATTATGAAGGTGCAGGCGAGGCACGAACAGCACAACTCTAGGCTCAGAGAAAGACTTTGTGATACAAAATGTGCTGACTCCACTAGCTGGGAAAAGAGTCCAGCTGGTCCTGTGTTTTTTAGAGCCATCACATAAACAATACCTGTATTTACTTCCACTGTTGCTGCTCCCACACCGACCTCAGGGAAATGCTGTGTTTATTGTATTGCAGACTGATCAAGGGGCAAAGTTAGATCTGGCCAGGCTTCAGCTGGGAACCCCACAGGCTGGACTGACATAAAGAATTGGAGACTCAGAGCCCAGACACAGCCCACTGAGGCCAAGGAGGAGTCCAGCAGCACATGGTTCTAGAAGACATCATCCTTAGGTCCTACTATGAAGGCTTTACTTAGCTTGCCTTTGGCTGAAATAGAACCATGCCAAAAGTTGTATCTTCAAGATGAAAAATTGTAAAGGACCACATTTCAGCTTTTAAAAATGGAATGTTTCTCTCAGAAAGACCCTTACTACTGAACTTTCATCAAATTGAAACCAGGACCCCAAAAAAACCCACGTCTAAATGGGATACTGGTCAAAGAACTGTTGCCTTGTTTCAGGAAGAACATTTTGGCTAATCACTGGCACAGCGGAAGTAGTGCATTCTGGTGTCTCAGGCTTCTCAGGAGCCCAGAGGAGATAAGATTGTGTGGTTTCCTACAAGGATTTCTGGCGTGCACATGGAAAAACAGATCACAGACTTCTCAAAGCACTCCCTGAGGCCAGGCAGTGGCAGTGAAAGGTTTGTTCCCTAACCTATTAGGTACTGGTACAACCCTCTGCTCTAGTCCACAAGATGCTGCATTCACTCAGTGCATTACTGAGAAACTCTAGGACAAAAAATTCAACTGACTTCAAGAAGTTTATGAAAAACATACATGAAGTGCTCTTGGGTGTTTAACAGTGAGAGAAGGGAGGCAGAAGACAGTAAGAAAGGCAGACAGGTCCTGCAAGAATAAATCAATTACAATATTACAATGAGAAATTAAAAAAAAAAAAAAGCCACTGGAAAACAAACAAACAAACAAAAACCCCCCCACCCCAAACCAAAACAACAAAAACACAAAAAAAACCCCCACAAAAACTTGATTAGAACAAGTAATAACAGTAACACCTCTGTTTTCACTTAAGCAATAAGTAGCAGCAGTGAGGCAAACTTTTCTGGTACACCATCAACTGTGGATTACTCATAAGGTCATGCATTTGCAATGGAGGTTATTTTGGAACATTGGATTACTGCAGAAACATAGCCTTATCTAAATTAGTTCTGCCCACACTCTCAGCCAATAAATTTCTCCACCTGTTTGCATATTGATTTTTTCCCATCTTTTATTTATTTCAGCTTTGAAAAGAAAAGGTCTGTTAAGCAGCTAACAGGAAGTATTAGTTCAAAAAGATTGGGTTTTGCTGTCAAATGTCTCTCTAGCTGGATCCCCTTACAAATGTAAATTAAAAGGCTCAAAAAGTTGTGACCCAATGTAGAATTCTAATTCGTCTTAGACAACACATTTTCTCATTCAAAACACAATATATAAATTTTGTGTTCTAGTACCCTGCTGATCTGCATCAAAACACATTAGGTCTTGGCTCTCTTCTGTGATGTAGACAAAGAATTGCCTAAAGGAACTTTTTTCTGTTTTTCTAATCCATCTAGTCCATTTTGCTTCCCTTTTTCTGAAACAAATAAAGCAATGCAATATATACTTCTCAGTCCCACAGACATCAGCAAATAAGTGTGAGAGTTAAAACAATAATCAACAGTAGCCTGAGAGATTTCACAGATGGATAATTAAGAAGTCTATGAATACTTCATTTTCTCTCTGGTTTAAAATGTCCTTTGGACAGATTTGCATTCCTGTGACACTCACAGCCAGGGTACTTAACCTTTAATACCACCAGGAAACAATATTGCTTCTTGATGCTTCTCAGATGCTAACAGATTATCTCTACTGATTTAACCCTGAGCATTTGATCTCATCTATAGGTGTGGCTTTTCTGAGAGATCAACAGTGTTATGCAATCAAATGAATACCTAGATAATACTCATTTGGTCATTTATTGGCTTGTTTATACCACTTTGTGATTAAGCTTAATTAGTTTTTATTTCTGATGAGGCTGTTGTCTTACAGAAGTTTTCAGTACAAAAGGTATTACTGTTTACTGCTCCTTGGAAACCTGGCTCTCTTGAACCTTCTCTGGAAAACCAGTTGGCAGATCTTTGTCTGCCTAAAAGAGGAAGGCAGACAATTCTTAGCTAGCAATCAATGCATGCTCAGCAAATTTCTGTTTAGAAGCAAGTGCTAAGAGAGCTCTGCATTAACAGGAGTGTAGCTGACCCCTCTGGTTCCTGAGCAAACACTAAAACCTTTAGCATAGCCACCTACACTGTCCTGTTGTGGTCTCACTTCTGAGTACAAGAATTTGGACAAAAGTTGCCAATGCCAGTAGAGTATGGTCAACAGATGAGACAGAGCAACTTCAGTAGACAAATTCATAAAAATAATAAATTCCCAAAATAAATGCAAGGATTCATAAATAAATAAAGGACAAAGATTACCTTTCTGAGATAAGAAAACATAGAGATAATATTCAAAAAAACTATCCCTTGAATCTCGCAATAGTGACTGCCCTACAGCACCTGCGCTGGTTTTGCCTGACCTGTCCAAATCCTCTGTCTTTGAGGATTCCCTCCTGCCACAAGTGGCAGACAGGGGTGGGACATGCTCAGAGAAATGGTTTAGCATAGAAACCTGTATTCAGTTTAACCAATTCCTCTACTGGTTAGGCTCTAAGGCAAATTATATGGTTTTGTTTAGTCATAGTCAATAAACATTTTCAACTATATGTGTAGTTTTATGACTTTGCAAGTGGCTGCTACTGCATTAATCAGAAGCGTTCTAAGAGAGACATATGAAAAACTCCTCCAATTGTCTTCCACTACCTTGTGTGCAAAAACTGGAGGAAACTGGAATAACTTTACAGCCTGCAGGCGTCTTTTGGAAGCATAGAAAGTTTCCTGAAATTGATTTTACATTGTATCACTGATTGCCAGGCCCTGGCTAACAAGTTCTGCTACAGCTTTAATTCATTGACCTGATAAGCCTCCTTTGTTGTCACAGAACTCTGAAGTGCCGCTTCAAGGTGTTTTCTGGGTAGAGATTTCATTTTAGACAGCACAAGAACAAGGATCAAGAAACTTAGGTCAAAGAATATAAACCACTGAATAATAACGTCAGAGCAGTAGTGTCCTACACCTCCAATGAATATCATTATTGGCTACAACAGAAAACTAGTTGGCAAAGAACTCACTGAGCTGAATTCCCTGTTGTATTAAGCAATTGTATCATACATGCCTTTTAGGCTGACTGAATATCTAGCAGCAAGCTTATTGTTTTTGGCTTTTGCCCCCTGCTCCAGCAGGAAACATCATCCTTCTGCTCTGAGGGTTGAGTTTTCACTCTGCTTTGAGACGACAGCTTTTACTTCAAAGCAGAGCAGCTTGTAGATACACACCCAGCCTCCTGAGGTACCCCAGCTGACATCCTGGAACACACTTGCACATCTGAGCTCAGCGCTCACCTTCAGAACTGGCTTCTAACACAGCACCAAGTCATCGCAGGAATTCCCTGCCTTCTTTATTGTGATTTGTTCCATGTTTTCTTCTACCTTCAGTAGCTCATCAGCTATCCTATTTGGTTCTCAGTTTCAAAAATCTCTCCCTTGCTGAAAACAAGCATTTTATTTTGAGGCCGTAACATCTTTTCCCATGTATATCACTGACAAACTTTTTGCTCTTCTTTAGCCTTATTGGTGTCCAGTTCGATATGATGAAGTAATTATCCCCTTGTCCTGACTTTCTGTGACACAGTTTAATTTCCTGGTTAGATTGTTCTGCATTACTTTAGCTCATAACTCCTGATTTCTGTTTCAGTGATTTCATAACCCTTTTGAATGCACAGCCCTTTGCCTTGAAGGCTTTTTCAGTTGTTCCTAAAATAAACTCCAGATGACTTTTCTACCTGTAACTTGAGGACACTGCTAGTATTTAAATGCTTTAGAGTAGCTGACATTTTTTCAAAGGTTTTTTGAACTCAAGAACCTGAATACAATGGGCACTTCCCCAGGTCTTTTGATCATTATTCTGTTCCCCAACAGTGATGCCACAGTGCCTCAGCTACTTACCCCTTTAACAACAGAGAAATCCCAAAGAGTCCTCAAACATCCCTCTTAATTCCCCTTATTTGTAATTCTTAACCCATGACTAAGGGAGGCACTTGGCCGTGTTCAGGCACATCCACCACTGCACAGGCTGAGATGTTTCTGCAACACACAATTCCCTTCTCAGCACCTTCAAAGTTTCTCTGCCATTTCCCTGCTGCCTTCCCAGCTCCCCCTCCTTCCCTGAAATCCCTCAGCCAGCCCCTTTTCTCCTCAGTCAGCTATTATAATGGCTCCTAAAATATTTTTCTCTTGTCCTAAAATACTTTGCTTCTGCCTCTGAGCTGCGAGCTCACCAGTTCCCCATTTTCCACAGAGGCTGTCCCGGCTCCCAGTCATCCCCGTTTATGTGCTGCCTTGGGTGGGGAGAGCAGAGCACCTCCTCTTTGGCAGCTTCCTTTCAAGGGCTTTTTCCCAGCTCTCTAGTGCAGGATTTCCATTTCAATCATACTTATTTACAGACCTATTTTTATCCTTCTGTCTAAGTAACTTGTGTATTTCATAACAATTTTAGCATAGTTCGTACCTGAGAACTACTTTACCATCCTCTCCTTAAGCATTTTGAGTCCAGGAATGCCTTTTTCAATTGTGCCTTGCCATCCCACTATAATCATAAAGTGCTCTTTTGAACATCATTTTCTGCTTGTCCTGATTTGCACAGGTCCTTCACTTTTGACAATGTAATTAAGTCCTTTATTCCACCATGTTTTTGCCATCCTAGATATCCACCTTCAGGTTCTGCCCCAGAAGTTCCTGTTCCTCCACTTTTTCCCAAACTCCTTTAATTAACAAGATAGGCACCACAGCACTGGCTCATTAATCACACCTATTCTCTTTTCAGTATTTGGTACCAGCTGCATCACTTATGTTACTATGGTTCTAATTGGTTTTGTTACCTTGTTCTTCCTTGTTGTCTACTATACTAGGCTTTATTTTTGCTTTTTTTTCCCCCTGCTTGCTTGTGTATTGGAAATAACCAGAAAGGCATTGTTGGTTTTGGCCCAAAAAATATAGAAAACACCTCTTAACATCACCAATATTGAGTGCTGTACTCATGAAGTAGCATATGATTCCAAAAATTCACCAGCGCTTTGTCACTATTTTACATATTCCTGTTTCTCTAAAACAGGTGACTTAATTGCACTATATCACACTTGAACTCTCCAGGAAGCAGGGAAAGTGTTTAAGAAAGCTACGTTTTCTATTTATCTTGTCTTCTAGCTTCAAGAAAATTTAATAAGATTGCCGAAAAGAAAGAGGTGCATGGAACTCTCTCATGCTTTTTTGAAAGAGATGACAATTTCCTTTCCTTCCTGCTTCTCTTCTACCACAACAGACATGCAAGAGTTATACCTCTTGTCTACCTCGTCTCAGAAATAGGGACTGTTACACATCTACACTGGAGCACAAGTGGCATAAGATAGACACATAGGCCAAAAATCCAAGAAGCCATGTAGGTTGGGTAACAGAAGAGGAGAGCCTGATGACTTGCAGTTGAAATCATGATCAAATCAACTGTTCATAAAAAAAAATTGCGACCATTTTGTAGGAAATTGCTATCTGTGGATTGAGTAGAGCTATAAAACATAATTTCAAAAATCATGTCGTGCTAAACCAAAAAATGCTATGGAAATTCCTTGTGATTTTTGAAGCTCTTAGTGAGATTTCCATGCTCAGATGAAAGTAGAAAGAAAAACTAGAATATTAAATATTTGTTCTGGAAAGTCTTTGGAGACTACAGCTGCAAAGGTTTGTCTGTGCCTATTACCACTATATTTAAAGATAAGCAGTGGACATTAAAAAAAAAAAAAAAAACATAAACCTTACCTTTTGCTGATTTTGAGATTTCTGGATACGTATGTTGTGATGACATTTCCTTCCTTTGAGGGCCACATTCAGAACTAACAAAAGCAAAACAGAAAAGAAGGCA
Source organism: Grallaria varia (assembly GCA_013396735.1). NCBI lineage: Eukaryota > Metazoa > Chordata > Aves > Passeriformes > Formicariidae > Grallaria > Grallaria varia. The sequence goes on from VWZG01007166.1 coordinate 729,140, forward strand.
GCTTGCTAAAAACTGTTTTTCTTTATAAATTCTCCCACTTTTCCAGGTGTGTTTTCTTTAAGCTGATGCAGCTGACCTGCTGACACTCCTTGCTCTTCACACTACTGGAAATTGCTAGTTGATAAAATCACAAAATAAAGAAGGTGAAGACCCCTTTTGTATGAGCATGTACTGTTTTACCTACCAAAGCCAACAGAATCAGTATTTTCTCACAATGCCAGATTTTCCTTCTAAACCAAGTCATTTGCAGAAATGTACAAAGCAGTGAAAAAGCAACAGCCTTTTGTAATAAGGGCTTCAAAGAAATGCTCCAAAGCACCTAGGCCAGATTAGAAATTGTTCATCTAGATTATTTTTTAAAGATAAACTGAGTTTTGACTAAACTCAGTGAGCAAACACACAGAACTGTCAACACAGAAAGGTTTACTATCAGTTCAAAATTCATCAGCAGTTTAATTATTTGGCAAAAATAAGGGAGGCCTCCTGATTTATACAAAAAATATTACTGTTTGCAGTTGGAAATAAAAAAAGTCTTTTTCCAGTCTTACAACTGGAAAAAAGCTGTGAAAATTTAGAGATATTTCATCTTCATTTTGTATATATCCAAGCAAGCTGAACAAAATTAATTTGCATAGTAAAGAAACTGTTTTGGTCCTAGGATGGTATCCCAAAAGACATTTTCATATAAAATGAATACATTTTGTATACCAACTAATTTTTATATATTTTTTAAAGATGATGTGGGTATTACCAGGAGTCTACACCTCATTAAAAAATAGCAGCAAAGCATTAGTGATTGTCAGTGTATAACAACATTTTACCATATCAGCCCTTTCCAGAAATTCAAACAAGTATTCATGTAATTGTCTTTTTGCCCTTGTGTCAGAAATAGTAAAAATTTTGCCTTTCCCAGCTCTTATTTTAATGCATTATGCGGCTTCTCAACCAGCAGACCCGTCGTTCAGCTCTGACAGCCTGAGCTCACGCTGCAGGAAGGCTTCTGTGCCAGGGCTGCTTCAGCCACAGAGCAGTGCCCTCCTCCCTGAAGACCTCATATATCTGAGTGCAAATTGGATAGATAAACTCCTTACCCGTGGCCATGGCAAAACTCATAAATGTCCGAGAAGGACAGATTCTCTACCAGAACACACATAAATTCCAGACTGGCACAGCTGTTTTGCTACTTGGAAAATCTTTGGTATAGGGAACAGTTTGCACCTTATACCTCCCCAAGAAAAGCAGGCCAGTTTTAATTCTGCCCAGGTTTTGCAAATGAAGCAGAAATGTTGGATTTATAGCACAAAATGTCCTGCAAGCAAACATCAAAATAAGTGAAGCAACTTTCATTGGCACCATGCTAAGATAGAGTGGAAGGCAGCCACAAGCTGCTTTCTACCATCAAGAAGAGGTATCTGGAAGGAAAAGCAAATGAACATAGATTCTTCAGCAGGACAGACAATTCCATTCAGGATCTATGGGTTATCTATTTACATGAGAGCATGTATTCCATAAACCAGCTTGTTGCTTTGTGGCCAATTACTCTGGGATTTATGTTAGTGCTGTTTTATAAGTACTGCAGAAGGAAATATTTTAGAATTGAACTATACCCATCTCTTTCAGGGAAAGTTTTTATTTAGAAATATATCTTGGCCCTTTCTACAGGGATCAGTTATAAAACAAAAACTATTTTATGTACCTACTTAGGTGTGGATCAATAAAACTTATTTTCATAGGCATTGTGTTGATGCAGTAGTGACTGCTGAATTTGCCTGACTCCCTCTGCAATCCTTAACATTAATTCAGAAAACTCCATCCTGCTGTAAACTATAATGCTGCAAGATAGGAATTTAAGTGGACATAGACAATACAGTGAACACTATATATAGAAAACTGTCCTCTGAATGGTGGATTTGTTTGATTTAAAATCAAATTTTTGAATAAAAAAATGAAAGCAGATTCTTCTTAATGGTCTGTTTGAAAAAGGTACACCACTTCTCAAATTGCTTTGTATCATGTATAACTATTTCCTTCCTCAGAACAGAAGAAAAATTAAATTTGGTGTGGAGAATGGGATTTTTTAATTCATTCAACTCTGCTGTGCCGATCCACTCATCAGTTTAGAGTCACACCCTTCAAACTGGCAATGGAATAGGTACCAATATCAGGGCCTGCTCCATGGCAGAGCTCAGAAGCACCTGGGGAAAGTGCTGTTTAAGACTGCCATAAATAAATGTCCAGTTAGCCAACAAATGAAGCTCACAGAACAGAGAAACATCCGAGTTAAGCTGGCACTAAGTTAACACTGCCCTCTTGGGAGGTCCATGATAATTCGGCCTTTAATTAATACGATCACTTATTATTTGCCCTTCCATGGGGCCCCACAACTGATTCAGCAGCCCACAATGAAGGAACAAGCAGTACGGTAGGCTTCTACCATCATTTCTTGGCTATTTGCAGCCCCATCTCATCCTCTGCAGCTGCCCCCTCACTCGTACAGACTCCTGTCACACCGTTCCCATGGCTCCCAAGTGACATTGGCACAGGCTGGGACAAGGGAGTGTCCCTGCACCCCTGCAATCACAGTCACTGTCCCCAGGCCAAACGGAACACTGTCAAACATGCCACACATGCACCTCCTAAAGCACACTGGTATTGCCTTACTGAGGATCATATTGTAGTCCTGTCCCTTTAACCAAGAGATACAAAAAATAAGTGGAAAAGTGGGGAAATTCTGACTTTTTGTCAGCCGTTATTTTGGTTTAGACTGATGATGTTTTGCAAGAGCTTCCCTTTCTCATTTCTCCTAAAAGCAGGAAACAAATAAATAATACAAATAAGCTCTGACAAAAATCAAAAAACCTACTCTGGTGAGACTATTTAACACTACAGAGAAATTATATCCCTCCAGCTCTCCATCTTCCTCCCCACAGAGCTACATCTGCATCCTATTCCTTTGGAAGTCACAGGGAAAGACAGAAATGGCATTAGGAAGCAGCACCCGACTGAAACTAAAGAAAATAATTTAAAAATCACCTTTATAATGGAAATTCTTAAGTTACTTTACCTATAGTTCTCATCACCTACATCAATGTAGTTCTGTTTAAAGAGAAGAAAAGTAAACTCTTGGAAAAATTTGTACACTGCAGAGGCGATGAAGCAGATGTCACAGCCAGGGTACTGTAAATTTTATTTAAATAGTAAAAGTGAGCGATATTTAAAAGAAAAAAAAAAAAAAAGACACCAATAATAGCATCAGCCAAAGTAAAACCAACTGAAAAAATCCCTGCAGTATCTCAACTTCACTGTAAATTACTGTGCTATTAAAGGATCCTGAGAGAATAAAACAAGAGGAAATAGAATATTTGAGTCAGAAGCATTTCTAAATATTCACTAATGTGTTTGAAAAGTTTCCAGAAGATGCCAATGGCTGTTGAAGCAGGGCAAATCTATTTGCAGAGACAGTCATATTCATAGCGGATGTTTGTCAGTCACACCTTACATGCCCCAAAAGAGATGTATTGCCCAATCAAACAAACAAACAAAAACAACAACAAAAAAAGGACACCTACGGCAACTCTTGGGTCACATCTGGCTAACTAAGAGCAGCTGTGTTTGAACAAAGGTAGTCAAGCTCCCTTACGTAAGCAGCATCAATCTCCCCTGGAAATATTAAGATGGAAAATTTATTAAATTAATTTTGGTTTGGTTTGCTCTCTCTTCTCCTTGAAAAGATATGAATTCATTTATTAAGTAAGAATTGTTTCAGATTGGGAGAGAGATTTTTCCCTTCCTGATTTAGCATAATGTAACATGTAAGAACTGGATTATTAAAGTAAAATGAATATTTCAGCTGCCTACAAATGTGACAAAGGAAAGAAAAACAATAACAAAAGTACGAAGCTAAAACTGGGACAGAGGAAGTAGCCAGGTTAAAAATTAGTTTGATCATTATAGTTCCTAAAAAGTAAGGAGAATAAACTTTTACTTAGCTGCCACTGTTAAACTGAGAATGGCAAGCAAGCGGTGGAGTTAAAAATGCAAGTCATGGTCCAAAGTTTACCAGCAGAGCCTTTTGAGTATTGCGCACACCAAACCTCCATTTCTGCAGCTTGTGAACACAGGGATCTGGAGCTGGGAATGCCAAGGCAAGCAAGGGATGCTTTATGTATTGTGGACTTCTCTGTTTACTGAAGAATTCATTACAGAAGAGCTACAGCAGTCAGAAGTTCAATTACAAAGTATGAAGCTCTGGCAGTGCTGCCTACACTAAACCAACCTCTTCACCTTTGAGAGCCAAAGGTTAAGAAATAATTCAGAGCTTCTACCTCATCTCCTCTCTTCGGCTTGTATATGAAAAGTCCAGAACTGGGTGTTTATATTTTCCCCATGTCCCAACTGCCCAGTAGAACTTTTCGAATTGTTTCTATCCCAGTTAGGAGGGGAATGGGATAACTGCCTTCACATAACTGGTCTAATTCCTGGTGGTCCCCCTCTCCAATATAAACCAGCTGTAAGACAGGTAATATCTTTGGACATTCTGAAGATTTAGGTTGCAGAAAAGTGCAAAGAATCAATTTCTCTAACTAGAAGTCTGACAGTGGATGAGGGGGGCAGGCGACTGGTCAGTGATGGTTCAGGGGTCACCTCAAGGATTGCTTTAATTGACAGATGTATTCAGTTATGAAAATGTACAATTTGCTGTTATCAACACACAGCTGTCTTTGAAGCAGAAGACAGCAGATGAACTTGTTAGTGTTTGTTAATTAAATGCCTCCAGCCTCTTAATTTACCGTTTTAAAAAGTTTAGAAACAAAAAGGCAAAACATAAAATTAATGGGCGAGGCCTAGGTCAGGGACCTGAAATCATGAAGTACAACTGAAACCAAGACTACAACCTTTATTGCTAGAGCTTCTTCAGGCTGTGGCCAGAAACAAGAAACTGGAATGTCGTTTAACAGAAGGATGTGAGTAAGGGCTTCCAAAAAGCCTCCACAAAATGCCTCCTTTCCTCCCTAAACTTGTCATCAGCTGCTTCCTTCCTCCTACACTCATCTGCAAATCTCTTCCCCTTAGTATAAAGAGGAGAATGGAAATTTTAGGTTGTATTTTGCATTTGGCTGGAATGAGAAAAACATCTGATACCAGAAACCCCCTAATTTTTAATCATTATAATTTATAATTATTATGGCCACATAGTAATCTATCCCTAAACATCCACATGAAAGAGGAATGATTTGAAAAAGACTGGAAGGCAGATGCCACCAGCCTAGCAGGTCAATGAAATGAGTTAGTAATTAAAGTTTTCTAAAGAAATCATTCTTTATGATTTCTTTTCAGTAACTTGAAAAGACAACACAGAAGGGGTCCTTCCTTTAAATGCAATGATATTTGTCAAATCCATTTGTAAATATTAGTTCAGTTAAAACAACACATAAGATATAAAATGTAATTAAGTTCTGTATAGATTTCACTTTCATGGAAGACTAAGAACAGCAAGAAAGAAATGATGTTATTCTGTTTCTAGAGCTCATAGGAACCACTAATGATTTCAAAAGCCCACGACTCATCAGCTACAATTAAAACAATTGCAATGACAGCGACCCCAGCAGAAGAAAAAAGTATAATTACATAGGCAGCAAGCTATACAGAGAGATGAAGCTGGAATACAGATGTCACTGATTCATGGGATGCCTAAAAGAATAATTCTGCTAGTGAATTTCTGAGTACCTCCTACTGCAGAGGTACAGCAATAACGGCTGGGCAGAAAACAGCCATTCCAATGCGCTGTAAACCTCTGACTAAAGATTTGACTTCTGCTTTGAAAAAAAGCCATCTCTGTACACTGTTTCTGGAGGGAAAGTAAACACAGCCCAGAAGCACAGACCCTGCCAGCAGGTGAACCATGTGCTGCACACAGCCAGCCTTGGGGGGTTTGAACATTTCAGATTTATTCATTTATTTACATAATATTTTCAGTAATAATGGGCAAGAACATCCTAGTTTCAACAAAATAGCTTCCACTGGAAAAAAAAAAAAAAGAAGAACAGTTTTGTGCAATTGTCTTTGTTGCACTGCTGATGTCCAGCTAGCCACTTTGATTAATTGGGGAGATGAGCAAAATTTTCAATATTAAAGAAAAGAACAATTGAATTTTAAAAAAAAAACCACCTGTATGTCAACATCTGGCCATTATTCTCACAAAGACCTCCCTTCCCGTTTTCTTCCTCAAAATGTTGGCTTTCAATATCATCATCTTGGGCAGACTCATTGTCCTCTCTTCCCTGGCTTACTAATCACAGTATGGATTTTGATACTTTCAGGCATGATCTTTTTCATAGGTTGGGCAGGCTATCTGCATTTGCATCATTTTCCCTTCCTCACGTTTGTAGCTTCTTCTCCCAGAGACCTGATAGCATCATTGCTGTCTTCCCCGATGGGATGCTTAGGCATCATGGGCATTTTCACTTTTCCAGCTAGGCCTCCAATTAGAATGATTGCCCTTTTAATACACAGGAACAGCCAGAAAATAGCTGTATAAAATGGCTACATCCTATTTAGGGCATTACTTACGCAAACAAAGGAAAAAAAAAAAATCACCCAGTTAAATAGCTTTGTGTTCAAGAGAGCTGGAAAAATGCCTTCCAAAAGTCCCTGCCCCTGGTATCTGACTGCTAAGCTGCCAGCGTAATCATCCCCTCAGTAATTTCAATCAAAATGAGCCATGTTCACAAAACCCTGCTGTTTCAGCAAACTTGACTTATCCAACCAGAGCAAGTCAGCTGGCAGAGCTCATCCTCCACTGGGATGCAATACTGGGCACCTCAGAACTCAAAGAGGACCTGGGATACAAAACCATCTTCCCGATCCTCTCCTCTGTCCTGCAGCAGTAAGAGTTAAGCCCAGCTGAGCCTACCTATTCGTAGGTAAATCTGACTTGATTAAAATGATCTCTTCATTCCATGTCTTCCCTCCTATTTACTTGACATGTTTTGGGAAGTGTCAGAGTGCACTGAATTGTGCTGGAAGTGAAGCTGGTAGGCACATTTAAAGGAAAAAATATAAGAGAATATCTAATGTTCAAAATCTTTTTTTTTCTGTTTTCCTTCTACGTTAAATTTTATTCTTGTCTTTCTAGTTTGGCCTGTATCAACTTTATTGCTGGTGGTAACCAATGAAAGGAAAAAACCTAAGTTTGTTTTAAAGACTCTAGGCTAGAAATTTGGAAATAAATAAAATCCAAGAGTCCTACATTATGGACATCTGATATCAAAAATAGTGAGAAACAAATCATTTTGTGAGCACAGAAATTGGCAGTAGATCACAAGTAATATAAAGACTTCACAAAAAGAAATTCTGGGAAAGAAACAATGCATTTCTCCCTGTATATGTTTATTGTGGTTTGAACCATCGTTTCAACGTTGATCTTCACATGTCAGTCACTCTGTTAATATTACAGTGAAAGCTGCTCAGGAAATAAATCCAATTACTCACTCAGGAAAAGGTTTCTTCACTGACACCTTTCTAAATAACCTAATAGCTGGATGTCTAAATGGGTATTTTAAAAAGATGTTCTTAAATTCCTTATTCTCAAATAGTTTAAAAATCTCAAACTTGACTAGAGAAACTATAAGCTTTGCCTGGTACTTATAGACAATATTTTTCAACCAGGCCAAACTTTCTCTAAGCAGAATGAGTCCAACACTCATGAGGTCCATGATGGTCTTTGTTCTCCTAGTCTGTTTTATACCGTATATACCTCAAGGCAGTTATGGAAAGTAACAACACCTACTCCCACAAATTCTTTTTGTTTCCAGATAAGACCTGCAGTCTATCAGCAGGAGGATAATCCCTTTTTCAAGCACATGTTGCATTCACCACCACATGGCACAGGAAAAGAATTTTTTAAAAAAATCTTAGAGTTAGTTTTGTCTTTACAAATCCAGGTCTCCATTTGGGAGATACATTCCAGTTCCTAACAAGACAGCTGCTGCTCCAGTGAAACCTGAGAGGGGAACAGAGGGAATGAAAAAGGGGATTACAGAAGAAGAGGAGGGATATAATTGTGTCCACCCCCTTCCACATGCTTAAAGCCAGAGCTTAAAACTCTCCTTGCTTGCTGCTTAATGACACATCCTGGATATTCAGCATACAAAAGCATGAAAAAGTTCTGTTAGATTATAGTGGTTACAAGGGAGAGAGAAGAAAAGCCACTGATACTTTACTGGGTTTTGATCAGGAAAATGAAAACAAAGCAGAAAGACTGAGCTGCTTTGAAACTGGCCATTTAGTCAGCTTTTGGCCTGACCGTAACTGTCTTCTAATCAGGAATGGCAACAGAATTTTTGGGTAGTATTTATGTACTTAATTGCAGAAAAAGCCTCCAGAGTTATTTGTATAATGAAGGAGATGTTGCTTTTAGATCCAATTAGATAAATTTATCTGATGAAAAAATGGACATTCTAAATACACAATAAAAACAAAAAGGTTGGTTATGGTGGTAGTATTTTAATCTGTGAAGGTAGTAAATAAGGGGAAAACTGAACAAGATTCCTAACCAGAAAGAAATTACATAATTACATGTTTCTTGACTTTGGATTAGGAAAAACTTTTTTTTTTTTTTTTCTCTATGGGCATTAAACAAGAAATCAGTCTCCAGCTTAAGAGAATTTATTGCAGAGGGAATTTTGGAGCAACTGGAGAAGCAAAGGCAATGAAGATTTCATTCAATTTATAGTACTTTCTAAACTGTTCCTATTTATTTGAGTTGGCTTCAGATCAGGGTTTTAAACTGGAAAATACCATACTGTGAAGAAGAGAACTGTGCTCTGTGTTCATAAGGAAAGGTGGCACAAGACAACTGGAATTCCCTGGCTTCTCCTTCTTCAGTCAGATAAGTTATACAGCTTCTTCCAGTGTCAGGGCAGGGTGGCTCTGTGCAGCCCCTTTCCATCCCACAGCCAGCACGTGTGCTCACCCAAAAGTAGCAGGTTTACTACACAGATGCATAGCCACTCTTTGCAGCTTGTGTTGTACATATATTCCCCTTGTGGCTGTTACCCTCCTGACCTGGGGGCTTCTGAGGAAGTCCCTTTCCCTAGGCCCTGAGGACTGTCACTCCCTATATTATATGAAGTATTTCTAAAATGGTGCAAAAATTCCCTGCTTGGTTGAGACCCCAGTGCAGGACCCAGGTGGAAATCACTTGATATACCCGGGGTATGGCCAGGCTCTCCTTAGTCAAGTCCTGCTTGTCTGTATTGAGCAAAGATTCTTCCTAGGTCCTAATTAATCTCATTTTATAGTCGAGACTGAAGAAGGTCAAATCAGTTGTCTCTGAAGGAAAATTTGTGCAAACTGCATAGAGACAGATAACCAGTTTTCTCACACTAGGTGAGCTGATTCCCACCCCGGCCTCCAGCTGAACATCAGATCCTTCATTCTTGTTACGGCAATTATATTCTACAACAGTCATATATTTTTGCTACAGATGCCTCTTCCCTTCCTCCCTCCTTCTCCTCTTTTTGTGAGGAGATGCAGTGGTTTCCTAGAGTTCAAATGACCTGCAGTACGTTGGACATATCTTTCCGAAAACAGCATTTACAATTCATCAGTTTGCCCTGCCCTAGGGGTCCTTCCAATTTGAACTGAAGCTGCCCTGTTCGAAACATGTATCAGCTCAGCACTGTATTGAAGAAGGGAGAAAAAAACCCAAACAAACCAAAAACCCCTTCATATTCCTACACCAGGTAGAAAGTAGGTAAAGGAAAAGAACGATAACAGCAAGCACAGCACTGGCACGTTAAAACTCACTGAACAGCAGACCTAGATGCTTGTGCTGTAATGGCACTGTTGGTACAGAAATCCTTTGGTTTTTGTAAAACATGATAAGGAATATTGGCTTTTCTATTTGGCTGCAAAACAGTAAGTAACGTATCCTGAATTCAAGCTGGTTGCCTGGCACAATAGAACAGCTGGGCAAACTCTTTTGGCCTACAAAGCTTTTACATTAAAACTGCCATTTAATTCAGGAAAATTTCATACCAGTAAAGCAGAGTTTGTATATCACTAACACTTTTCAGGGCTCATTTCTCTTCTGTGCTCTGGTTAGTGTTAGCCAGAAAGGAAACACATAAAGCTGAGCCAGTGCCCTGCTGGTGCTCCTTCATGCATTTTGGCAGAGAAAGGATGCTGCCAGCCACACTCCAGCATCACTGGCTGTGGATCAGCAGTGGGGCATAGCACTGAACAGGCTTATTTGAAATGCTCACATCCAGCAAGATACTTAAAACAGAGCTCTCATTTAAAACATGGGAATAACTTTGCCAAGTTGAAACTCCTCATCGCCCGGAGCAGACCTCAGCACCACAGGAGAGCCTGCCCAGGCCAGGGTAACCACAGGGTGAACATCTAATTCCCATCGATGTCCAGGGCAGGGTGTGTTTGCAGAGATGTCACCCCAGTTTAGAAAATATCTACAGTTTATGATGATGTGCAGCTTTGCCTAAACGCTTTTTCTTCCTCAGCACCACCTGATCATCACCCAGTGTTAGAAAGGCTATGCATCATCTCCTTTGTGTCACTAACTTGGCCCCTCAATTCCTTTATAGTAACCTTACTGTCATTTGAAAACCTCACAAACACTGCCTCCTGAAGCTGCACAACTCCCATTTCAACTAATTAAGTATTATCATCCTTATTTTGAAACCCAAGGAAATAAGATTCAAAGAGGTATTGAGACAAGTCATATAGCAAGTTGGTGTCAAGGGCAAGACCACAACACTGGTACTCCTCACTCAATCCCCATACTCACCCAGATAATGATATGTGACACCCTGACCACATGTTCTGGTTTTTCCTCACAACAGCCCTGCTCTGGAGTCACTGGGGGACACGAGATGTGTGTTTACATACATTAGTTCTCCCATTGAACTCTGCAGCATTTCAAATTCAGGCAGAAAAATACATTTCGAGAAAAAAAATACATGCAGCATTTTCACTAACTTAGAGAGCAAAAATTACTCCACAGATTCATTTCCTATTTGGCAAGTGAGGTTTACATTCCCCTAAACAGCCCACCCAACACCATCACCTCCTCCAACATCCCTGTAGTTAATTCTTCCTATGAGTTTGGCTGGTACCAGAGCTAAAACACTTCCTTTGCAACCTACAACGTGGTTAGCACAGTTTAAATCCGACCCACTCAGCTCCAGCCTTGGGTGTAGACACAAACCCACATTTATGTCACACACACTTATTGCCAGTGTCAGCATTTCTGACCAGTGCAAAAAAGGACCCATGATGCAACAAACAACAAAAATGGTCACTTTTTGAATTTCTTATTTGCTTATATAATCACTATTATTATTTTAATAGCTTTTCCCAAAAATGTTTCATGTCATTTTAAATAATTATGGGAAAATCTTATTTTATCAGTATGAATGCACAATGAAGTTATGACTAACTGGCAGTATTTATCAAAGCAGTTGCCTGACCAGAAAGAAAGGAAAAACAATCTATTGGTTAGAATTACAGCATTTCAAAATGTTTGCTTTCTTAACATTTTTTGAAAGCCAGATAAAAAGATACTAATTTTGTTTTAATGAGGCATTTCCTTAAGAGTTATTTTTCAACAAAAAATTACTTATTCTAGCAAGAAAAGCTGGAAATATTTAAATTTAATAGAAAAATACATGTCTTAGGTGGTGAAACATTTTAATTCCATTGTTTCATATTTGGAAAACTCAAGAAAATAATTAAAGCAGGTATACCTGCAGAACTCAGCACATAAAATGTAAAGGAAAGGTGGGCCTGGCAATATGTGAGAAATAGTCCCAGGATGGATGAAATGACCTAATGAAAGCCAGAAAATGAGATGTTAAGTTCCTACTCTTTCCCACTTTATCTTTTTAGTTTTGAGAAACTCTGCAGAACTTCCCTGATGGGTAGTAAAACCTTTGCAGGATCTTTATTGTTCTGGCTGATGACTGATGAATTCTGACTGAAATTCCCTGTTCAGTATATCTTCTGCCTTTTTTTCCCATTCTGAGACAGCTAACTTCTCGTACTCCATATATCAAATGGAGATAGCAACCACAAGCCTGTGCAAGGTAAGTCAGATGCCTAATTACTAAGAGCCACAATAAATAACTGATTGGACCTGGCCCCAAGGCGCCAGTTCCACCTTTACTGTGAAGCTAAGGGATAAGCAAGGCAAAACAAAATATAATCCCAGTTCAGGTTCAATCTCCAGGCTGAAATTTGATGGAACACAGTGTTTATTCAAGCAGCTGGAATAACAAACACATACATAAAAGGCAGCATTGCCATTTATTGTAGCTGTCATTTTGCACTAGCACAGTCTCCAACACGGACTAATGTTCAAGCCTCTCAAGCCAAAGCTGGCTTCACATCCCAGTTTCCATATATGTGTGCTGCCTCAAACACCTGACACATTTGCTTAAAAGGATTGACCTAAAACAAGAAACACATCCAGTGGAGGTTATTTCCCCATTGCCCTGGGCTCATTCCCACTTTTATTTGTATCTCTTATCCGTTTGTCTGGTACAGACGTAGCAGTCTTCAAGTCTCCTTTTTCAACATGCTTCCTTTTTCCTTCTTTTGAGGATAAAAATACATTGTGTTAAAAGGTTTTCATTTCCCTTTCTGCCAAGGCTTTAAGAGAATTTGCCACCCAAGGGTTAAATGCACTGTCCTTTGATGCATTTATGACAGCAGGTCTGACTTCTGCAATGAACTTCAAGCAAGAGCTTCATTACCCATTCACAAGTTCAGATAACTGATTGAATAATACTGGTTTCCCTTTCTGTAAAGCAGATAAAAGCCACAAGGGCCACTGCCACAGACGTGGTCTCAAACACTCCTCCTATGCAGGCTTTTGCCTGGCACAGCTGCCAGCTGAGCATTACTTGGGTAGCCAGAAGAGCACAGTGGCAGCTGAGCTAGAGGGGAGAGAAGGTGAAAATGCAGACAGTTGAGAAGGAAATAAATAAAGAAAACAGAAAGGGAAGGAGTTCCCCCTCCCCGTTACGCCTCGCAGCATCCCTGCCTCCCCAGATGAAGCAGAGTCAGGATCATCTTTTGGCCCCACTGCGACTGCTGGGGCTGGAGGGAGCCCTGCCCTCACTTCCTTACAAAAGTTTCTTGAGTGGAGTTCAGCCTGCAAATGTGTTTTGCCTTATCTCTCAACAGACATCTGTTTCAGAAAAATTAGGTGTTTCTCTCCTTAACACCTACAAGTGAGCTGTCTTAATTTACTTTCCACATGATTACACACACCTTCCACTCCAAATATAAATTAAGTAATAAATAAATAAAAACTCACTCAGAATTGACAAACCCCTTCCTTTCTCCTACTTCCCTGTTTATTTTTCTGCTGGCACTTACGCTATTGCCTTTAAACTGTTTGTCCACGGTGTGTTTTTAAATACTACAAGCAAGAGCAGGTTCGAAAAACAAGAGAGTTGTACAGTTGGAAAGCTGAAGCGCAATTGGCAGACCAATAAATGCTTTGATAGTAACTTCAATACCACTGCACTGATGTGTCTTTTTCAGAGTTTCTCTTTCTCACACTCCCTGTTTTTTGAAAAACCTTAGGCCACACACAGAGGATGAACCAGGAGTGGCCTCCTGTGTTACAAAAGAGATGGTTAAAAGGGTAAAGACTGTGCAAGGCAATCGTTGATGTTGAAGATACCTTGCCAGGTATTCTGGACTATGGCTGAGTCTAATCCTCTTAAAACAGGGTAAATATCACCTGCCAAATGATTGCTAAATACTGTGCTCCCAAGGGATTAGCCCTACAGACTCCTTTCCTTTTTTTTTTTTTTTTTTTTTTTTGTTGTTGTTGCAGAGAAAAGGCCTCAGAAAGGAAAAAAATCAAAGTTGTCCCATCATTCCATGACGAATACAGCAGGGAAGGGTTATGTCTGCAGTTCTAAAAGTTGTAGTTTTATTATACTAGGACAGAAATCTCTGTGAAATATCTTAATTGCACGGACATTTGAGCCTGAACTCACCAGCTCAGATCCTGTTTTTGCTGCTCTTGGCCAAGAGAGCAGACTCACTGTTCTTGCCATCTATAGTTCACCCCAGGGGTAAGAGTTTCCCCACTGCGCTGCTTTAGGCACATAGTGACAGTGCAGAAAGCTGCAGCCACTTTTCTGTGCAACTTCTGAACATTAAAAGCTGTTCCTACAGCCCATACCAGATGTCCACACTATTTTAGCAGCTTGACCCCTGTGACACAGCTCAGTCTCTCACAAAAATCACGTCTGCTCTGGTTCAAGCAACACTGAGGGTACCAGGGGATGCTCTAGCAGGATGTCCCCTTGCAACAGCCAGGTAATTACTGAAAGGAAGAAACTAGCTCCTATTCCATTTCTTCATAATTTTGCCTGGTACAATGCACCTTTGGTGGCAATAACAGATACATGAACCCTAACCAGGGATTCTCAGAGGCACAAAACTAGAGGGAAAGCAATAATCTCCTGTTTCTGGTTACTTTTCACTTAGAAGGGTATTTAAAAGGTTAGACATAGATGCCCATACTTCACTGTAGTCCAAACCATAAATCCCTAGTCACATATTCCTGATGTCCTAACACTACGAGATCGACAAATGGAGCAGATTCAAGGCAATGGGGCAGTCCTCAAGATGATGTTGGTTATAGAGGAGCATTGCATGGAGCTGAAAATTTTGCACTGCTGGTTTTGACTAACGTTCTGTTGTAAATAAAGCAGAATGAGTGAAGAGAGCTTATTCTATTAAAGAAAATGGGGTGGTGGTGGGGAACCAAAAAAAAGTCACTGAAAAGTATTGTTCTCTGGGGGGACAAAAATAAAAAAAAAGTATATTTTTAAAGATGGTGTTTGTTTTTATGCTTTATGTGAGATGAGGTAGAGAAGTGTTTAAACTGGCCTGAAAATTTCCTGTTGTGTCACTATATTTTTATTTCCAATTTTTAGTGTTCCCACTTTTCTTTAAAAAGTAGCACTTTAGGAAAAAATATCTTCAAGATAGACCTTGAAACCATAGTCAGTTTGATCAAGCCTACAAGGATAAAGCCTAGGGCTTGACTCTTGAGCTCTGGTGAAACTAGTTGAAGTGTTTAAAGATGTTCTCATACCCTGCTGACCTCCCTGCTCCTTTGTTGACCTCCTGCCCGCCTGAAGACAAACAGCAGAAGCGAATCTGTGCAAACATCTCAACCATTCCCACTCATCAGCTCTCTTACCAGTGTGATCTCACCTCTCTGGCCTAATTAGCCTGAGCAGTCAATGACAACATGCCTGCAATTATGCAGGAGCTGCTGCATATGCTCCTTTCTACTGATCCAACTACAACTTCTTGCCAAAGGGCAGGGAGAACACAGGGGTTGGGAGCATATTAAGCTGCTTCAGCCAGGTCTAGCAGAGCACTCAAGTCCCTGGTCCTAGTCTTAATCACATGACAGATTACAGCAACAAGAGAAAAAGACATTGGTTTCATTTGGAGGAGAAGGGGGAGGTTTTGCAGAACACATTTGCCTTTCATCTTCTCATAGATTTGCAGAGTTGGCAATCATTTTGACTTTCTGAAGTGCACTGATCACTAATTGTTATTTGCTATGAATAAACAGAATCCAAGCATAAGACTGGAGCTCCTTCACACTAAACACTTATCTTACATACCATATATTGCACTGACAGGAGAAAACACATATGGGTGTGGACTGCCTTCCTATTGTATAAGCCACACTGTGCAAAGGCAACTTTTACATTTAGACAAATCATCGTTCTGCACTAGGAATGGCAAATTACACCCGGGTCCAGTACACAGTCCCCTGCTCTCCCTGCTGGAGCTGGTTCTGCTTGGACATTTCAGAGCAGAAAGTAAATGAGAGCATTCCTGCAGCTGGTCATTGGGACTCAGCTGGAGAGCACAGCTAGAGAGAAAACTGGGATGTTCTGTAAAGCAGAAAGCCAGTCTGACTCTACGACATCAGGTCGGGAAAACCTTTGGGTATTGCCCTGGGTAGTTTTACTAGCTTTCCTGGAAGAAAATTTATGTAACCTCTACAGCTGTCTCAAGTATCGGAAAAGTGCCTTTAGTGACATCCTGATTGCTTGGCTAAGGTCTCAAGCTCCCAGCTTTCCTCAGTGCCGTTGAAGCCTGCCTGGATGCAGCACTGAAGGTACGCTGGCCAGATGCAGTAAATAGAACTCTTCTTTTCACAGTTTATCAGCGCAGAAAATGTTTCATCTATTTTGTATCCACAGGTGTCTTTCAGTTCCTTGAGGTTTAATACCTCTGTTGGTATTAGATCAATCTTTTTCTTTACAATAGACTTTTCAACAGTAACTACATCTTACTTAAGTTAAGGCTCAGAAAAACTGATTAATCAAGAGATACCCTGTGGGTGAATGCTGAAACCAAAAGAGAAAAAGGAAGAAAATCTCTACCTATATTCAGAAATAATTAGATCTGGAGAATAATGGAATTTTATTATTTTTTTTTTTTACTTTGGTGGAGGAACCTAAATTAAAAAAGTAAAAATAAAAAAATAGATCAAATCCAAATCACTTTATTTATTTTAATAGTTGGGAGTTTTAATTAAAAAAGGCAGAAACCTCTCACTATACTATGATTTTGGTGTTATTCAATTTTCTGAAAGGTTTTGAGGGGTTTTTTCCTTATTAGACCAGCTTATAAGTGAAATTGCAATGCCTTATTGTAATTGAGAGACAATAAATTCTGTGCAAAAATGTAGAAATGAGAAGTTCCTGTATTTCTGAAATACAACTTTGAAAATGGCAAACTAAATTTTAAAGGTATTTTTGCTTTTCCCTGCTCGGTTTGGCCTAAATTCTTGACGTTGTCACACAGCAGTTTTTCTTGGGTGAGCTGTAGCAGTAGGTTAGTTTCTCTCACTTTGCAGAGCTTTGAGCATGCCTTAAAGTAGTTCAGGGCCCACATTCTAACCTTGTCACAATCCTGACAAATCCTACTCTGTCCAAAACCAGTGGCTTTGATCCACTTCAAAATGAACCACTTATTCCATGCTTTTTCAGCCCCATTACCCATAATCCCCGTCCTGTGGAGGAGGCACGGTGAAAACCTAACCTCTTCTTTTCCAAGCTTTTTATTTTCTTGCTGGTTTCTCATTTTTCACATTCCTTCTGGTTCTGACAGACCATTTCCAGAAGTTTTCTGGGTCCCTGCTGATGACCAAGGTTTGTACATCTCCCGGTTTCTGGCCCTGTCTTGCTCTGTTTTAGTGTAACTCACGTTTCCATAATTTGATTCAACCTATAGCCTTCCCTACCCCATGTTTCCAGTCTTGATGCTATTTCATGTGTGCTCTACCCCACCCCTACTCTTCATTCCCTCAAATTATAAGCTAATACTTTTAAAGTTATGAATGGGAAAACAGGATATATTATTCTGTAGACAAACAACGTAGTTGGCATAAATGAAGCTGCAGGACTTGTAAACTCTCTTACCAGATTCCTGTCACTGAGTGTCTCTGCCTGGGCAGAGTTATCCAAATGTAATTTGAGCAGGAGCTGGCAAAAAAATATTCCCCAGAATTAAATTCCCCAGGGGAAGGTTCATCACTGCAATGAGGTTTTGGCCTCTTTGCAGGGTGGTAAGAAGGTTTCCTTAAGTAATTCCACATCACTGGATTCACAAGGAAGGGAATCATCTCAGCAAATTCTTGGGCTAGTTAAGGGATTATTAAATGGTTTTGTTTCTTTTCCACAGAGAACTATTCCTGTTGTCATCTTGTGAACTGTTTTATATGAAATCTGTTGTATTAATCAAGTCCCAGGTAAGTCAAAGCACAAAGTCAGACTAACAATCTGATTTCCCTAAAACAAGTGTACATCATTATCTTTTATACAAAGATAAGACCTTCATGCCTTGTCTTGTCATTTTAGAGTTTTAGCTTTCAGCAACACAGCCATTTATCAGGCCCATAAGTATTCTGTGCTCCCTGCTTTGCCTCATTCGGGGCTCCAAGGGAACAGTAGTTTCCTTTCCCCCCCCCTCCTTTTTTTTTTTTTTTAATTTTAGTTTATTTAAATTAATTCCTTCTCTTGAAAAATGTTAAGGGGCTTGAAATCCACCAAAAAAGGGGAAAAGATAAATAAAAAAAGTTATTTTTTTCTGGAATTTTTCTTTAAAGCTTTTAATGATCACAAAACTGTCTGATTCTATCAAAAGGAACACAGCCTGAGAATTCTGGGGTTAAGGTCTACTTATCAAAAGGCACAAATATTAGCCTGACACCAAAAGAGGAGAAAGAAAAGGGAAAGAACATTAAGACTTAGGAAAATCAAATTGTGACACGCCATCAGGAGACCAGAGGTGTTCAAACCTCTTCCTCCAGGCTACTACTAAAAAAAAAAAAAATCCCCAAACCCAAAAAGCTAGCTCCTAATTCAGAGATCTAATTGGTTTTATACAAGAAGACAAAGAAAAGAAAGTAAAAAAGCAGGAAACAGATTTTTTTTTTGTATTGTTGATCTATTAAAAAGAAAGTAAATCTCCAAGAAAGGGCTGGAAAGACAGAAAACTCTTCATGGTAAAAATGTAGTCTGAAGTCAATTAGATTATTTCTGTTTGTATTTGAAAAAGGTTGCTGTGGCTGTTGAGCTTGAAATTAAACATACATCTGGTCATGGTTCGTGAGTACCTACATGCACATGACAACACTGGTTTGCTTTGCGCACAGCCTGTCTGCTGGGGTAAATCACAAGGCAGACTGCCTTCCTCCAGGGCCCTGAGAAAGATGAGGAATGATGTGACAATGCAACCAGCCAGGTTACCGTAGCTGAAATAAAACCTAAATGTTCTCCAGGAAGTTTCCCAGCAAGTGGACAGTATAGTAAAGATGTTACTAGAGTAATTTTTGTTCTAGCTATTAAAAAATTTTATGCTCATAGGGAAAATGCAGATCAAATAAATCTTGACTATATCTTGCATGAATCACTCAAACATGCTGAGATGGCCTTTCATGCTCAAGTGCTATTTTTCAGGATGATTTTAATCACTTCATAGCATTTGGTGTGAAACTTCATGCCACAGAGAATTTTCCTAAACAGCATTATTGTCACTGTAGGTTGACAACTTTGAAGCCTTCCTTTAAAAAGAGGAGGAGGAGGAAAGCATTTCATATAATGCTAAAGAAAATACAGTACTTCTCTTTGAAGACAAGTGCAAATCAGTGACTAGGTGGGTTATTAAAAAAACATGCTGTTGGTTTCCACCAAACTTCTGGGTGGAACAAGCCTCACATCACCTTACTTTAAGTTTACCCCTCAGCCTTTCTCTCTGTATTAAACTTTGACACTCCTCTGCTCAGAACACCAGTTATAGGTAGCAGGTAGGACTACAGAGGTTCCTACAGGCCATTGCAATTCTACATGAGAATTCACAGTTCCCTCTCCAAGTTTTAACAAATTTCACATCCACCCAAGCCTGAATCCTCACTGAAATTTAGCTCAGTCACTGTAGCCTTTTCTGCATGCTATTAACCTAAACTGATTTACCTAAGATTGTCTTTATCCTTGAGCAAATTTGCATGTTTTGAATCGGCAACAGACCCTGAGAAGCCTGTATGGTGTTGGCCTAACCTTAGTACAATAAGAATTAAAAATTGCAGATGCATGGTCATCATCAATTTGCATAGCAGAAATACTTGTATTAATCTGACTTTACTCATAAACTGTACCTGAAATCAGGTTTACAATGGCTATATTCAGTCAACCTTCCCATAGACATTGCTGCTACAGTGACTCTTAGACTAACAGAGCTTTAATGACATTTAAAAGTTTCCGAAGATCTTTATAGGGCATTGCTAACAGACTTAGGCTGAGCACTCCCAGCAGTGCTGGTGGTTACAGTGGGACTGTGCAATGAGGTAGCTGTTCACTGGCAGGAGCAGTTGATATTGTGGATATCATCTGGCCCAAGGTTATCTGGGCAATTACACTGGAGAGCTCTTCAACACAGCACTTTCCGTTTTTCATAATCTCTCGTTGGGTATTATTAACCTTTCACATTTTTAACAGCAATTAGTTTTCGGTGTCCCATTTTAAACAGTATATTTATAAGGACACTAATACTGCAAAATTCTGCTGGCAAAAAAAGTGGACATTCCGTTTGGCATTATGCCTGCACTATTTGTTGCATTAGAATAGTGCAAATCTGAAATATATCTTTACTAGAAACAAACATGACACATGCACACAAATCCATGGGGACACACAATGTGGATAAGTTGTCATCCATTCTCGGGGGAAGCACAACGTGCTGATAGCATCATGTAGCTGTGGCTCTGTTCCCACACTCATTAATACCAATCTCAGAACTACTGCATCACCTGGCAGGACAAACAGTGCCAGTCGGGCAGAAGCCCACAGCTACATTTCTTTAGAACCAGACTGAGATATGGAAGGACAAGCGGCTGCTGACATCATATATAATCCAAAATGGCAACATTAGCCCTGAAAGGAGCGTGAGCGCATTTTTAATAGCCAGGGAGATTAATAGCAAAGGCAAATTGCTCACATTCAGAACCCAAAATTCTTTTTAGACCCTTAAACTCCTGGAGTTGCAGCTTGATGGGGAATGGGGTGGGGAGGAAGGGGGTGGGCAGCGGGTCAAAGAAGATCTAGGGGGTTTTTTTCTGTTTCTGGAGTGTCTAGGAAAAAGGGGTTTAAGAGGAACAAGAAACAGAAGGGATAAAGCAGTAACAGAAGCCTGCATGACAAAGATTAACTCTGAAACCCAACCTTTCTGCAAATGACACCTTCCCAGAAGAACAAAAGATGATAGCAAATTTTTGTGCCAGGTATAACGTATATGAGACCAACATGAAGGAAAGAGGGTTTTTTAAGTCTGTCATCAAACATAGTCTTTTGGGATCATCTATCACTTAACAACAATACAATCTGATGGTAATTAGAACATCAATGAAGTAATTACCTCCATTCAGACCGAATGGTGGCTGAATCGTGTAGTGAACCAAAGTACGTTAACACAGAAGGAAAAGAAACAGAACCATTCCTCTCCCTCTCAGACAAACGCACTGCATAAAGCTATCTTTGTGTCACTCGGATGTGCACTTGTGGGTGCATTAGCAAACTCAGTTTTTCCTGCCTGGATTTATAGATGCTAATCACTAAGCACAGGAAACATACTTCAGTTTAGCATTCTCAAAAGAGGCCTTCAAAAGTAACCCATTCTTTCTTATCTATCATTTGATTAGAAGATTCCTCTTTTTCTTTACACCCATTTTTCTTTGGCGTTATAGCAATATGTAATTACTGCATTTAAGTGAAGTTAAAGAGTAGCTTTAAAAGTGAGTACAGCATACACATCTGACAAGACTGAAAGGAACATTATCTCAAGCCAAACTGTTTGATTTTTCTTTCCCCTAACTCACTTCTGCTATATGATACTTCACCAACACCAGGTTGTCCTCAACCAGTATGCAAATAGAAACAACCTTAAAACATCATCAAGAATATTTGCCAGCTCAGGCACAAAAATCTATTCATCCATATCCAGTATCCCAATGAAGATAAAGCAGGATAATTATGGTTAATTCCTCTACCTAAAGCATAATACTTTGGCTGAGTAAACTGATATTAATTTAACAAGCTGTAATGAAAATCACAGTATCTACCCATATGCATCTGTTATAGGGGCCCCAAATTAATGAAGGCTTAGCACTTTGTATTCTCACCGCAAAAAAATCCGAACATATGCGTGTTCTATAAGCCTACAATTTAAAGAGGAATGTTTTATGTTCATGAAATGAGAGAAAAAGAAGAGGAGAACTAATGAGCACCCCAGTTTCTTTAATGTATTATCTTTGTGAGTTTTCATGTATCGATTTTGGTAGAAACAGGTTCAAATATTGCTGCCACTTACAGTAATAAGAAAGTGTTTAGTTAAGGCCTGACTAGGTTTTAGAATGCAAAACAAAAGTGCTGGGTTATTCTGATGGTTATATCCTATCAGCATGGATCTAATAAAAAAAGAAGCACATAATATACCAATAAAATAAGTTATATCCTGTCACTAGTTTATCACTGAACCAGTGTTTTTTTACAAAAAAAAACAAAGCTGAGAACTCAGCACTCATCCTGCAACATTCAGTTACTGCTAGATTGCATGGTCCCATAGATAAAAAGCTCTCGAACAAGTCTGGTCTTAGTGTCGCTATTCTCTGTTTTGAACTTTTTTTTACAAGTTTCATCAACTAAATGAAACTCCACTTATGTGAGATACTACCAAAATAACATTCAATGATGTTCAGGAATTTTTTCTGTCCTTTAGGCTACTTGGGCTTACTTTGCCTTGGAAAAGTAGCTCTTCTGAAATACTACTTCAAACTTTGCTTACAGGAACAGAAACACAGCGTCTTCTGTTACCTTCAGTTCAGATTTCCCAAGCAGTTTCAAAAACCACAGAAACTTGTTCCGACAGAGCACAATTTTTTTTAGAAAATAAAAATTAGAGAAGTGCATGTAATTATGTCCAGTCATTACAGATGAGCTCTGTCTCTGTCCTGGAGAGGCAGAGATGGTCTACCAGTTCCCACTAGAGACTTCATTTCCCAACCATGGCTGCTATTTTCCTACCCCCGGAGACATGCCATAGCCTGCCTTCATGGACAAGTAGCCTGGAAAACAGTAGCTCAAAAAACCCAGATTTAAAAAGTGGGTGAAATGGTGGCCAAACATTGGATTTCATGCAGTTCTCAGTACTTCAGATCTGTGGCTTTAACTTCAATCCATGAGAGAGACAGGGAGTATTTTGGAAGCACGTGTGCCAAATAGATCCCAAACGCAGATGTCGGAGTCTCAGAGTGGCGCTCCATCAAAACTGTACCTCCAGGCCACAACTGTGCTAACAGCTTTGTATTAATGAAGGGAGACTTTCCCAAAGAGATTAGCACCACACTTCATCTTCCTTAATAAAATATGTTCTAAAATTATTCATCTGGAAGATCATGAAATATCTGGTTTCCTTTAATTGTTTTTAAAAATACCATACCAAACAATGAGTTCACAATTTACAATTTCTTTCTTTTTTTCTGTAATCACCCATATTGTGACTGAATAAATCTGAACTGGAAGGGGAAAGCATGGCTTGACCCCTCACTGCATAGCTGCCAAAGTTACCAAGTAACATGCAGTGAGTAAAGAAAGCCAAGCAAATCCCAGAGATATCCATCTCCGAGGCAAGAGCAAACAGAGGAGAATGAAGAAATGAGTAAGAGAATGGACTAGTTTTTACCAGCTGGCTTAACTCACAGAATACAGACATCTCCAGACTATTACAGTGCCATTTTCTCTGAGTTCCTTTAATAGCACACTTGGGGATACAGAAGCCTAAACAGCAAGTGTTTCTTTAGCACGCAGAAATGGTCACTCCCAGTAAAACACAGTTCCAGTGTGCCAAGACATTGCCCAAAGAGTTTGGTTGTACAGCATTGGACTCATATTATACTATTAATGCTGTTGTTTCTAAAAAAAAATAGAAAACTGGAAAAAAATTAACAACAAACCTGAGCTTTCGGAGATGTCTTGTTAGCTATTATCAGTCTCAGAACTCAGGAACCAGATTTTTTTTAGGAGTCACCCAGAAGACAATGCAAGGAACTGTTTTCCTATTGCTTTTTCTCACCTCTATTCAATAATTCCCCCCAATATAAAAATTTATTGCTTTAAAGGGTAAGGATGCACGGTAAAAAAGCAGAACTTGCAAAATAGAACGCAGTTCTTTTGACTGCCAGCTACTAGCAATCAGCAGGTTGAGTGGAACTAAGGGAGCTGGGCAAGCCCAAGGGCATGTGCTTTAGGGGAAAATGGGAGCTGCACTGCCCAGTGTCTCAGGCACACTCAGCCTTTTATCTCCACATGTCGCCCCTATTAAGTGCCTGCCTTCCCCTGCTGCTTCCCCGTGCTCCAGGCTCAGAAGCGACTACTCATCTCATGGACATTTTCCTGGCCACTGTGCTTCGCCTCGTAGTTGGAGTCAACAGGTTTCCACCAGCATGACGATTTAAGTGGTTGCAGAAAACCTGCTTGCCATTTCTTCATGTTTGGTGCTACACTGACATCTTGTGGCCCTTAACCCTGGTGAGACTGTAAACAAGGCTAACAGATTTCCAAGGGTTTCAGCAAGGATGCAGTAACGCCAAGTTTGGGAATGCAGCACTGATGTTTGAATCTGTGTTCCAATGCTCTACATTTCTACATTTTTGGGAAGAAAAACTTATATGTTGAATAACTACAATTAAACAAAACCAGTAAAAAGTGGTAATGGATAGGGTGTGAAACTAAACCAGAATTGCAGCACGTGAAATTCTTGTGCAGATATAAATGACTTCTCAGTTTGAGGGGAAAGCAGAGTCTACAGACACATCTGGCTTTCATATTTCACTAGTAGGCTCTATCCTTGGTTTTATAAAGTTGAGGTTTTAAATAACTGTAACAGTATCTACACACTACTTCAGATAAAAATTCCCAAGAAGAGCAAAAACATACAGGTAACATGGTACTATTTATCCAGCTTAATTAATGATCACTAAATAAGAAGAGAAGCAAGAAAACTTATTTGAAAACAGTGCCAATAGTTGTTTCCATAGCTTAAAGGTACATGAGATGAAATCACATGCCTGTGAAAGGACAGGTCAGTAACACTGGCATAACATACTCAAATGAAGGAGACTTTCCCTTTCTTTGCCTTTATCCTTGGAGGAGTGGAGAAGAAAAACCAGACACCACAGAGATGGGCATAACATCTTAACCTAAATAAGTTTTAATACAGTTACAAACAAAATGTGAAAAGATAGGAGATGAAAAGCAATATGGATGCTATACCAAATAAAAGGGATTTTAGTACTGGAAAACATGAGAGGTCACACTTCAATCCAGATTCACTCCTCTAAAGTATTCATCCACCTCAGCTAAAACAGGATGTCAGACTCTTGCTGGGTAGGCTAATGCAGAAACATTCCTCTGCAGGAGCACTGAAATTTTGCCTTGGATGCACTGGGCTTTGGAGGCAGGGATCTTTCTCCTAGATTACTGTGTTATCTAACTACTGACATTGAAAGCTGTAAGCCCAAATGTTTTCAGAGAAGCATCTAAAACTAAGGCACCAGGTCTTACTTATAGGCAAAGTATGACAGATGAAATAAAAGGAATACTGAAGTTAGGCTAAGGGAGAGGAGATTTACATGAATAGCTTAATAGCTAAGTCTGATTCAATCAATTTAACTTCATATTTCTATTCTTCTGCTAGGTAAAGTTCTTTTTCTTATCTTGTCAATTATCAGTGTATAACATCAGACACTTAGATTATCACAGAAGCAATGAGGGAGACACACTAAGTCACAGGTGCTAAAAGGACTTCTCTATAAGGAAGATAAAGGAAGATCTTACTGCAAAACCCAGCCTAAGAGATTCAACTTCTTTTCTTAGAAGAAAAAAAATGAAAGAAAACAAAATATTCTGCACATTCATCATTGGGTCTGATCCAATCACCGGCAAAGGGGAGCAAGAGGACATCCTCCCCTCCCACAAACATGACTGACTGCAGAAGAATACACATCCCTGCATAGGAGACTCCTGAGAGTGGGAACAGAGAAGAAGCTAAAGAGAGAGAGAACTGACTTGACTGGTGGGCTCAAATTCAGAGCAAGTGACAGTAGATTAGATTGTCTAGCCTGGTTCACTTGCTGCTGTAGACATCCTATCACAAACTCTCCCATAAACCTGTCACGTTCCTCCTCAAAAGCTGTTTTGTCTTTACCATGTCAGAGTTCCATTCTTTACAGATCAGAACTTGCTTCTCTGTTCCAGCCTATGTTTATTCATAGCCACTATACCTGCTCTTGGCTTCTGTGCCAACACAGCCCTGTCACCCACACAGCTCTTGTCTTTCCTGATACATTTATAGACAGTTTCCATATTGTCTCTCAGTCTTCATTAGACTCAAGGGAACAGACTCAGCCCTTCACCAGGGCTGTCTGTGGAGCAGACTGTGCCTGTGGTAGCTCAGACTCCACTGTTTCACACTCGGGTAAGCAGAGTTGCAGACAGGATCCCAGATGATGGCTCCTGCCTGCTTCAGACAGAGATGGCAACACCTTGCTATCTCCACTGACACCACTTGTCCCCACATAGGCTAAGGCATCACTGCCCTTCCCAAATCTTCATTCGTGAAGCCTAGCCATGATGACAGCACAGGCAAGCCCAGAGAGCATCCTGTTCTTTAAATTGACTGTTTCTTGTTTTCAATGTGTTTCACTCCTGATCCCGTTATTCCAGACCTCGAGAACTCAGCATGTAGAAATGCCTTCTAAATAATTTTTTTCAGGGTGTTCTCCACTTGTCCTGGGCAGACTTTCTCCTCTTACAGGTACAACATCCTGCCACAACAGACCCCACTTTGTCATGGTAAGCAATGCAAACATCTCTTACCACAGCTGTCAGGAAATACTTCCTGTTGCTGGAGACGCTGCACACACTAAGGCACGACTTCTTAGAAGCAATGCTATCACCAGCAAAAGCAACTTAGATGAGGAAAACACATTGTCCTAACTGACTGGGATATTGCAATGACAAAATTACTAAGAACATGCTGCATACAAGTGTTTGGATTTGAGTCAAATGTCTCAGAAAGTATAAAACAGAAAAAAGATGATATACTGATGCTCTATTCTGGACTGAAGACATTTTAAGTAATGAGAAATATGGGTAGAGATGAAATGCCACACATCATACTAGTTTAGTAGCAGAAATGGTAGCAATTTCATTTGATTTTTTGTTTTAAAAACAAATCAGTTAAAGATTAATTGTAATTAAATGGTGACTTGTGGGGGAAATCTTTCATTGGCAGGCACATGAAGTCAGTATTTGACCCAGTACAGCTTTTCTACCTTTGAGGCCTATAATAAGAAGCCAAAAAAAAAGGTAAAGAAAATAAATGTAATTAGATTGGAGCATTTTCACAGGTGGAGTAGGAACAACTTCCACACTTCCAGCACTGGGAATACGACTGTGTTGCTTCTTATCCCTCACTTTTTCCATGAGGTCAGTGGTCTTTTGTGGAGCTAGAATACAAACCAATTTATTAAGCATGTGATAAAGTTGGCAACTAGAATGAGACTTCAGATATACCGAAAAATTCACTGTCATGCTGTAACACTCTGCTCCTTTTATACTACTCAGCAAACTCTGGCAAACTGCTCTGCTGGATATATTCTTAACACAGAGAGAAGCTTCAAGCAGGTTCACAGCAGCCTGGAGCTGCCCTCTCCGATGACACTGAGCCACAGGGAGTGCACTAGGAGGGTATAAGCCCACTACTTATCCCATGCTGGAAGCTCTTGACAAGCTGTGATCAGCAGATACAAGTTAGAGCAAGCTCTGTTCTTGTTAGATAGGAGCTAAAAAGAAAAGGGAGAATTTGAGAAGCAGATCTCTGTTGGAGACATCCACCTCTCTTTTGTACTGCAAGAAAAAAGCAGACCAGGAAATCTGTCAGGGTGCATAAAAATGGCCCCAGTATTAGACTAATTAAACAGGTAGCAACAGATGACAAAAGCTACAGAAAGAAAATAATTGGGCTTGATCTTCAAAGCTTATGTTATCTGCAAGAGGGATTTAACAGGAATTCTGCTCTTTAAAAAGCTGTTAGACTGACACAGGCAGAGATGCTGTTATTTGACACCCATCACATCAACACAGTGCAATCAAAAGCAAAGCCCGCGCCACCCTGCCCTCCCAGCCTGAGCCAGGGAAGGTGAGCTGTGCAGAAAGCAGACAGCTCTGATGCCCACACAACCCTTGGCCGCCCTCTGACATGCCTTGGGAGCAGCCCGTGGTGATGGCAGCCCTTCTGAAAAGGTGAACACCTGCCCCTGAGCCCAGATACTGACAAAGGGAAAACATCATCTTGCGTACTCATCGTGTGAAAGGAAGATGTAAGAGGAAAGACGCCAAAAAAAGGCCAAACAGTCAAACCCAGACTCCCAAGGAAAAACATGGTGGAGCTACAGCCACTAGAACTGCAAAGCACTTACTGGGAGGCTTTAACTCCCAGCATGGGGCGCAGTCAGAATTAGATGGGGTGAAATCAGATTCTAGGACTTGAATGTTTTGCAGCTCTTTGATTGCCAAGGAAAAAAAAATACAATAAAAAAAAATTTAAAAAACCCCAAAGACACATCCTAAAAAATCCCCAAACAAACCACCCAGAGTAGAAGAAGAGCCATAACATGTGAATATTTCAAGTCACAGGGATGTAGCAATATCTGAAGCTGGTGAACCATCCCTCAGTGACCTGTTACATCATGGAATAAACTCATTTTTCATACAGTTTTAAATGTGTATCTCTATTATTTAGAGGGAATTAAAAATATTTTCGTGAGCTCTGTGCCTGTTCAGAATCACTTCAATGCAGGGAGAAAACAATTATTCCAGATAGCTCTTGTGCTTGGACTAGGATGCTTCAGAGAAGTCATTTGGATGACTTCACCCCTGCTCAAAAAAAGCCTTAGCATTTCATAGTGAAAAAAATTATATAACTGTGCATTCTTTTACACTGCTCAGCATGATGCTCTCTAGGATCAGGCCATATGAACTCTTATGCTATGTCTAAACAATGCAACTAAAATCTAAAATACCATCTCTTCAATGATCTACTTTAAAAACACTTTCTTTTGAAATTTTCCCTATAAATTTACTCTTACAGAGTTTTTCTTGTATTTGTGCTACTTTTTAAAGTAACTTCCAACAACATTTTTGGGAATACATCCATATTATTTCTTTGCATATTGTTTAGCAATGTCAAACTGTATCTTTGCAGGACATGAACCATCTTCTAGTCTAACCTTATTTGTACTACTATAGCAACATAGTCATTTTAAATATAAGAAATCTAAATTCTGTGGTAAAATAGAGCCTTGGGCTGAAAATGAATATTTGCCTTTCGACTTTGAGGTATAGGATATTGGAAAGCTGATTCTAGACAAGTAACTAGTAGCATTTCCTAGTTTCAGAAATTTAAAGTGATATTTAGGCTGGTACAGTCACCTCCCTACATGTATAAAATGCCATAATGAAGATGAATGCTGTCTCCCCCCATGGTACCCTTGGCAACTCCCAGACAGTGCTACAACATACACTGTGCTCTGGGAAATACGCTGCATAGCGGCAGGCTGAGTGGAGTTTAAGAGACCACAGTTGTATTCCTTCAGAGAGAAAAAAAAATTATAGGTATTTTATTTTACACTGAGAAAGCCCTGAGAGACTTTTTCTGAAATGCTCTGTTCCACCCACAAGAACTGGCTGAAACAACCCACTCTGCTTGTGTCATACACACCACTGCACACCAGCATTGTCCCCCTTCCACTAAGCAGCACAAAGAAACCTTTGAGCACACCTGATCAAGATGCCCATGCCATTTCTTTTTCTTTCATTTTTTCATAACACAGGCTGGAACAAGTCTAACTCCATGACTTTTGGCTGCTGCTGTTTTATTCTCTTAAAGTCAAAAAAGTCACATGTTGGGTGCACTCATTGCCACAAAGCTATAAAAAACCTCTTTCATTTTCCTTTAACACAGATTAATTATTATTTTTCCTGTCAATAATCTTGCCATTTTACACATAAGTTCTAATTGTCCCTCCACTCCCATAAAGATCTAAAGACTGGCTGAGCTGGAAGAGAGAACACTTCTCCCCTTCCCACTACAGCTGGATCCACCTCTGGGCAGGCAGCAGCCTGTGGGCAGGGTAGTGTAAATGAGACAGGCTCTACCCCCGTGTATGCTGTCTCTGCCATGGATATTCAACTACTATCCCCGTAGCTGGCAGCCTAGCAGCTTCTGGCATTCCTGAATAAACCTAGGACTAGCTAAAATAAGACAATACAGCTTTTCACTCAGTCAAGGTGATTCAACTTTCTGCAGGTGTGTTTAATTCTTGTGTTTACAATCTACCTTTACAGCACTGAGAATAATGTATATGCTTCTCTTCTGTTGGGTTTGTGTGGTTTCTTTTTCTAATTCCAGCTCACTCTGCTACTGAAAAGTCAGCCATTCTGCCTGAAACTACACAAGCAGAGGGTTTGGATTGACTCACATCGAGTTAGTATTTAATGTTCATTCTAGAAGAGGTTTAACTAGGAGAAAATTAGGTAGAGAGTATATGTCATCACAGATGTCATGAAGGATTTATTAGATCAAGCAATATTGATTTTTGCCACAGTCATTTCTTTAATCAGCAAATAAGCCAGGAGATATCCTGAGTGCCCTACATGGAGTTTTCCCCACTTTTTGGAAGATATTCTTTAATCTGTAATAAGAGCAGTTAATTTTGTGGGTTTTTTCAAAAAGGGTGACCACTGCCCTAATCCATCGACTCTGATATCTGAAAACTCAAATTTAGCATCAATATCCTTAGCATTCCAACTCACCAACAGTACCAAGCAGCTTGTTTAGGGAGGAAATCCAAACTAAACCAGAAAACTCTACCAGTTTTTTAACTGTTACACTTAAAATAGAAGTGTTTCCATTTTATTCTTTAAATGTTTACCACTTAGTTATCTTTCGTATATAGTCAGAGTCGCTTCAGCCAAATCCTCCTAATGATCATAGTAGGCATTGGCTCAGACACAGTGACAAGGAGCTCACAAGGTTCAGATGGTTGTTGCAGAGACAGCTAAATCCGTGTTAATGATCAGATACTCCCCAGGAATTAGTAGAAAGAAAGATGTTTTAGAACAGAATTCATCAGACTTTCCTACAAATACTTTCAAAGAAAAGAAATAGGCCCTGTAAGTGCTTTTTTCTTTTTGGTGACTCTTAAGGGAGACACTGATGTCTGTGTTTGCTCACCTAAATCCTGCTCCTATGGCACTAATCAAAAGCATGGACTGCAGTGAAGGAAGAGAACTCAGGGAATGCCAAAGGGGTTCTTAAGACTAAAAGACATCTGCTAGTTCTAAATTACTATAGTGGATAAGAAAGTAATATTTAGCTTCAAGAGAAGCTTCAATATTGCCTGAATTTCATGTAGCACTTTTCCCTGTTTCTCAATCCAAAGTTTAGTTTTTCAAAGCTAAAATTAATTTCCCTGGCAGTAACTATTCCGGGACTTACCCTAGAGCATTTTAGGATTAATCACCATTGTTTTCATATGATGTCAATATTCTGCAAAGGAATATGAATAAAATGGGAAGCTTGCCTCTTCTAGAAGTAACTGCTTTAGCTCAGAAAGTCTTAACCAGAGAACTAAATTGTTTCAAAAAAAAACCCCAACCAAACAAAAAAAGGCAAAGGGGAAGGAAACCTATTAAAAAAGTTACAAAAGGTCATTCAAGAACTTTATAGCTTTTAACTTAGACTTGTTCCTAAAAGGTCTACAAAGAAAATCAACCTATGGCAATGTATTTAAATTTTTTTTCTTCTCATCTCATTAATTTATTGACAGTTAAAGCACCAAAAAAAAAAAAAAGTTCAGGTAAGAATTGCACCTTACTTGAATTGCACCTTACAAGTGTAATAAACTTGAATTCTCCCTTTTCTTCCTCCACCTTTGAGTCCAAGAACTAATACACAGCAAATTTAGGGCTGAGGCTCTCGAACCCTTGAGCATGTGATCTGCACTTTGTTTACGACAACCTACACAGCCTGGTGCACATTATCTTATGCTGTTTTACAGAAAAAAAACCAAACCAAAAAACAATAACATCAAACAAACAAATCCCGTACATCAATGACTTTGAGTGACCAGTTTGAGAGCCAGGGAAAATATTAAGTATGGGCATAAATGTTTGAATGAATCAATGCACTGGTCTCTGTTTTTCTCAGAGCTGGAATGCAGCCATCACCTTCTAAGGCTAAAAATAGTGGCAGTAGGCAGCTCAGGAAGATGCAAATCTTGTTCTTCAGCTTTATTTAATATCTCCTGAGTGAGGGATAATTCATTCTTTTGAGATGTTATAGAAAATTAGTGGAATTATACCAGTAGTGAACTGATAAAAATCCAAGAAAATTGCAATGGATTAAGTATAGATAGCTTGAAAGAAAGCCATTCGATTGACCTGTTCTTCAGCCTTCCTTACTTCTACAATTTTAAAGACATGAAAATAGTTCTGATAATTGACCATAAAATCCTTGGCACCGTATTTCAGGCTAACTTATATTTCTCCTTTAAAGCAGTGGCTTCTGTAAAAATTCTGTGTGTTTGATTATACCAAGGTCAGAAACAAAGTCTAAAAGCTGTCAACATACTAATAAAATCCCCAAACTTTGCTTTCTCCTTTGTGATCACCAAGGGCTCATCTCTACATGCAGTCAGCAAGATAATTGAATAACATGGGTGACAGAACACAGCCCTGCCAAGCTTTTGGACTGACCTTGAACTCCTTGGTCAGCTCACCATGTGCAACGCCTCTTTGTGTAAGTCCCTGAAGAATAAACTCAGAGTAAGCAGGTAATTTCCAGCCATGTTTCTCAAGTATCACATAGGAAAAAATCAACAATGAGTCAAATATTGCGGTAAAACTATCCCAAAAACAATAAGAGTTTGAAGCCAGTATTTGAGTTTGAGCTTCGTGAATCTGAATTACATCATCACCTGATGCCTGTACCTATGTTGCACTAAGCATATGAGATAGGTATGTATATTAATATAGTACAATAGATGCACACCTCAGGGAATATACTTTTCTGTGACCCAGTTCTCAGACTTGTTTTATAGTGCTATAGCAGTGCTATGGGTCTACAGAGTAAACATCATTATATTTTCATCCACTTTACTCTGCCAAAATGGTAACTAATATGTCTATTATATACTCATTTATTAAGCAGGATTACATACGAGATAGTTCATCATCCAGAAAGAAATTAGTAGCCAGTTGTTTTCACCTTACTGTGCATAGTGATGAGTCTTTAGCTGTGGGTCATGCAGGTTTTAAAACTAAGGCAGGCTGAGGCACTTGGTACTTGGTACTATCTTTTGCAGCTGGAGCAAAGTGTGCTTCTGAGACACCTTCTGGTTAACTTAAAGAACCAAAGGGTCAGTTTTCTTTGGAGAAGACAAAGAAAGTAATATATTCCCAGTGCTTTTTTGTTTCTTTTTAATGGAAATTGCGTTATTTCCTACCATCAGTCAGCTCAAGATGCACAAGAGTATCTGTTGTAATTTGTTTCTGTTTGGGTTCCTCCCAGGACAGGGTGAAAGCAAGGACGTGTAACTGTGAGAGCAGAAGCCTTACTATTTTTCAAAGCATAACAGTCAGAGTTCAAAAGGCAAGAGGCACTTTTAAGATATCCAGACATAATCTGTGGACTCCACTTGAAGGTAAAATTTGTAATTAAAGTTGGCATTTCTGAGTAGCCTGCTAGTGCTGGTCATCTTGCTAACAAACAAAGAGGACATGCTTTGTGACACCGGCACACAGTGCGTGGGTAAGAGCCAGTGCCTCTCTTGGAAGAAGAAGCAGACAGAAGAGATGTGTGTATCTAAGATGGCCTAGAGGGAACACAACTGAAAGATGTTTGGAAAAAAAAAAAAGGTCGTGTAATCAGAGCAAAGTGAAATATGAGATGAAGCAAGGGATGTAAGATCACTGCTTTGCTTTCCCACAAGCTTTTCCCAGCATTTTGCCTTCCTTCCCTTTCCTTATACATATTGCAGAGAAGGAAAAATATTTTTTTTTTCAATATTCTGAAACTGAGACCTTGAAAAGAAAGATAACAAAAGTGTGACAGACACCAGTATTCAGAGCAAACCTCCGGATAAGATATAGAAAATAATTTGGTTCTCCAAAACCCTGTAAATAAAGAATTAAGAAGTAAAATGCATCTGATTTTTATGCAGGTTATTTTCTCAGAAGGATGGAGCAAATTCAGATTTTTTTTTTTAACCTCAAATAAGTTTTAAGTAGCTCAGATATTTTAGTTTTTGAGATCATTTAGGCATTTTTCAGGTCTCACATTTTCATTATTCGCACTGCACTATATGAAAAAGCAAGGGTAATCCGGTCACGTAAATAATTTCATGTTTTATTGAAAACCTCAACATCATCAGAAAAAGATCTTAAAACAATCAAAAGGTATATGCCATACAGAATCTAATTTATACAGTTAATTGCTTTAGATAAGGAAGACCATGTTGAACCCACTGAAATTCAAAACTGTGTTACCAGTAAGTATGTCAATCTGCTCCATTTGGCTGCTCAACACGTGAAAGCAAATTCCAGCCCTCTTGGAGAGTTTTCTTAGAACAGATTATAGCACTACACCTCATTTCAAACATTCTTCTGCAAACAAGCAAGAGAAATGCACCAGTGCAATTAACAGCAGTCAGAAGGTTAGACTTCTGATAGGCTGGATAGTGGGAATACCCCTAACTGCAGGAAATGATTGCTAGAGCATTCCAGTGGCAGTTTGGAACATGCTGTGACAGACCCACATCCACCTATCAATTCTTATCTTCAAAAGCGAATAGAATAAAAGTAGAGTGGAATGATGAGAAAAATCCTTCTGTATTTCAGAATTCCTTATGAATGTCACATAACTAATTTATGCAAAATTAAAAATTAGCTACAGGCAAAACAGAGAGAAGACATTTTGTAGTATGAAACATTGGCTTGGAAAGAGATGACATGGTAAAGACAAGCACAGGGTTCTTATATCTTTAATGAGATCTCTGAATTGTTGCTGTGACTCAGGAATGACAGATAAGGAGGCAAACAAAAGCAGTGATGACAAGTGTGGTCTGTACCTCACTGCAGGTCTGCCATAAGACCTCTCACCAAAAAAATTGTTTTTCCACCACCAGATTTCTGAAGACAAATCAAATCCCTAAAGAGAGTTTCAACTGAAGAAAAAGGGAGATACAGAATGCTGAAAGGGCTGACATACAGCACATTCAGGAAAGAAGAACAGAAAACCACATGAGCACGGATGAAAGAAAAAAAAGAATCCGTGTTCAGATCTTAATACAGACAATATTCCTGTGACAAGTAATGTACTTCTGAAAAAACAGCAGCTTAGGCTCACCCAGGAGAGATGCTCAGATGCACATTCACCTGCTGTTCCACCTGGCGAGCAGAAACAAGGAACAGGTTCCCTCACCAGCCAGAAGCAACTGCCAGGCAAAGACAGAAATCACAGAGCTCCAGAGAGAAAACTGCCTCTGCTTGCTCATAACTCATTAATCTGACAGAGGTCCTGGTTTAAACCCAGCTCTGCTGAGAACAATCCTCCAAGGGTCCACTGACATAAGGAGATGTAAAGGCAGCTATAGGTGTAGCATAGTAAAGTATAAATTGTTAGAAGCTGTAATCAATATCAAAATCAGGAGACACAGGTAAATATAGTGAAGGGAAATTAATACAGCTTTTCTGAAGACAAGTGGTGTCACAAAGACGTGCCAGACTTTGGTTTCAAAGAGTCAGTGTACATCAAAAAATTCCAGTGATTTTATACGTCTACAATTTGTAAAGTCCTCAATAGGATTGCTCATTGAAGAAAATAAGGTGCCACAAAATAAAGTGTTGGGGCTGGAAGCAGCCTGATATAGGCTGGACTGTCCATTCAAGCCCAAAGACAAGTCTGAACTCCTCCACCATAGGAGCACCCTGGCTGAAACCCGTGGCCTTTCTCTCCCATCGCACCTCTAAATATCCATGAAGAAAAGCAAGACATGCTGGGGGAAGGGAACCACAGCACTCTCCAGCCAAAGTCCTAGAGAGGACAGCAGCAGGCCCAGTTCCCTGGGGGAAAGCTCAGGGTGAGACACAGGACTTCTCTGGCTGTCAGGGACAAAGCCCCTATAGAGACAACTGCCAGGTGCTTTTATGGACTTCTGAGCAAGATTATACATTCGATTCTCATGCTGTTAAAGAGTTGATTCTTTATGTCCAACGTGCTTTTCTTATTTATTATCATTTCCCTAGACCACTACATCCCTGAGGTACAAATCCATATGAAGTAATGGTGTATAAGGGAATGAAAATACAGAAGATGTCCACATTGGCACGCTGCACATTCATTCTTACACCCAGAGCAGGACAGCTCGCGCTGTGGCTAATTTCTAATTACATTTTTTAAAATCTCACCCAGTGTTACATCTCTTCTTGCCCCTGAAAGGTTTATTTCACCATTTATTAATGTCTTTCAAAAAGTTTTTCTG
This sequence comes from Grallaria varia, assembly GCA_013396735.1. Lineage (NCBI taxonomy): Eukaryota > Metazoa > Chordata > Aves > Passeriformes > Formicariidae > Grallaria > Grallaria varia. The sequence goes on from VWZG01007166.1 coordinate 765,375, forward strand.
GCAGATATCTTCCTGCTCTCTATGATAAATCTTGTTGTACTAATTTCTCTTCCCCAGTGATGTTTATTCCCTCAAATATTTGCAGAACATTGTCAAGTCACCTTGCAATCACTGCTTAGAGCATTCCTATCTCATCTGCAGCCTTTCTGCACACAGCAAGCAGTTCTTCCAGCCCTCTTTATCATTTGTCTTGTTCATTTTGTCAATTAGTTTCTCTGACCTCTCCTTTCACTTTGTTTTATTAATTTTTCAACATCTCCCTGTGAGGTAAGTACAGATTAGCAGCCTCACCCCTCCATACTGTGCAATCCACGTGGGACCACTGAGGAGTTGATTCACTTGGTCACACGCAAAAGGCAGGAACATGGCCTGTGCAATGCAGCTGCCTCAAAGAGAATTAAACGGTGCATTATAGCATTCAGCAGCCCTTTACATGGGACATTCTTCATGTCACTTCAGAGACTGACTGACCACTGCAAGCACGGAGGGGTTAGAACTGCCCCCAAAGCCCTTCTCTCCACTGTGGGCTCAGGGTAAGCACAGTCCCAGCTGCTCCCCTGGTGGGAGCCAGGATGGGACACTAAACTCATTCTGATCATTGCTCTGCTTTCTTTCCTATGTTCCTTTTGCTAGGCTGGGGAAGGGTATTGCGCTTCCACACACACCCTTTTTCTGAACAAGGGTATTATTTATGGTGAGTGGAAGATAATGGAGTTTTCTCTCTGTGTGAGTATGTCATACCCACTGCAGTGATTTTCCAGTTCCATTCATATGCTCTATAGATTCCCTCCTAGTACTGCAAGAAAATAAAACATGTCTGTATTGATAGATACAGATACCTTTAGATTTTTGACAGACCTGGATGTTGCTGGCCTATAAAGGATTACATTCATCCCAATTTATCGGAGTAGTACTTACACATGCGTAGTGAGGAATTCTATTATCCTGTCTTTAATTTAGTCTGGAGGAGTTCAGCTCTCACAAAATCCAAAGCAGAGCCCCCTTTCTCAATTATTTTAGCCAGAGAGGGGAGAGGTCTCTATCTGATCTGATAATGGAGCTATTTGGCTTAGCCCAGCCATTAATCCATCTGACAGCTTTCCTATGAAAAAGAAGAATTTTCATTCTCCACTCTAATTTATTTCATCATCTGCACTTTCCTTCTCCCATCCCTGGTCAGTGGTAATAATAAGAACTGTCTAGATAAATATATAAATATGGCACATGTGTATAAATACAGCTAAAGCAGGTGGCACAGATGTGACAAGAAGAGAATTCTGCTGTTATAAGAATTTTTACCTCAAGCGTTTACTTGCCCTGTGAAACTTAAACCAGTCACCATCCTTTTGAAAACATCCCAACAAGAAGTTCCATTTTTTCTCAATAAACAAGCTCTTTGTTTTGTTTTGCATGGAAGGTTATTTCTTTGGGGTTTTTGGTTTTGTTTTGTTCTGATTTTGTATAAGTCCCTTTCACAGCAGTTCATTGCTCTTAGTGAAAAAATATTATATTGTAACTACAAAGTGAGATTTACTGATTGTGATGATACTCCAGATATTATGGAGCAGATCTGGAAAAGAGACAAGCATTCAGTATGGTTGTTGAGCTCTCCTGTCTGACCTGCTGCTCTGCAATTATCCTTAGCTGACAGCATTTGACAAGGCTTAGAGTTTGACAAGGAGAAATCTCAGTGGAGAAGGGGTTTTCTTGGTTCTTTTTAAGTAAGAAAAAACTGATATATAAGGCAGCTGACAAAATAATTTACATTTTATCCAGTATCAATAATTTTTACAATTATTTTATTTTAAAAAGCCAGACTTGTAAAATGTTTGCCCAAAATCTGTTTTAAAATAGAAATTATATTCTTTTTCGAAATTTTGGAAGCAGAAGGCAATGTCTTTCAGGTTCAAATAACTTCCAAATTAGTGCAATTCTACCAATAAAAATATATCAATTTTGAAAAATATATTTACGACACATAGTGGACATCCTACAGATCACCTGTAAGATATACCAATCCAAGTGTTTGACCCAATGCTCAGTTAAATGCTCAGGCACTCTCCCCAACAGCAGCTCAGTTCCTTGTTTTTACAGGTGGCAGTTCAGAAAGATTTCAAATTAGGTCAGAAGAGGAAAAAAGGATTTTTCCCAGAAAGACGTGCTGAGCAAAAGATAATACAGAGTTTGTACTTTTCCTGCTTATATATTTACATGTTAGCAGCAAAGTCACTTAAAAATAATTTCTACGCATGCAATCAAAACCTTGCATTATCACCAAGCCACTTCAGTTTCTTAATTGAAAAGGAAAAAAACATCTCAGCTATGCTGGGGCATCTCCTCTAGGTTTTTGAGAACGCTCTATTTTCTGGCTGGTTTTTTGATCCTCTTGTAATTCCAGATAAGATCCCACTGTGCAGTAGATGGGTAAATGGCAGCACTCACAGGAAACCCTACCATTCCTCATGCTCATTGCAGTCCTTCTATGGTCTTCCTGCATCACTGTGAGTCAGGAGAGTAGGACAGGCCTTGGAATTATCCTCATATCTAGAAACTGTGTGAAATGATACAAAGATATTGGGCCAATTTCTCCCTTTGGTAAGGCACAGCAGTTCCAGATGCACCAGAACAAGTTTTGCTGATGTGCCTGGAGCAGAATCCCGCCAGTGTACACACACATCAACAGATGGTCTCTGCTGCTGTTGAAATCTTTTGTCTTAGCCAGATGTGATTTCATATGTCCAGGTTTAAACTTCAGCATTAAACCCTAGTTGAATAGGTTGAAAGATTCATTTGGGTTATGGTGTTCATACAATTGGAATAGTTGAGGTGGAAATGGTCTGAAACTCCCTGCACTCCCCTAGAGACCTGATGAAAGGATCCTGATTTCTTCATTAGTAAGTTTCGTTTCTGGCTTCACTAAGACAAAATTCAAAGCAGAATCACTTTAATGAAGGGCATAAACCAACAATACTTTGAGACACCTCAGTGGCTGTTGTCTGAATATTTAAGTAAACCACTTTCTTTCTACCTCCTGCCAAAGTATCATTACAACCACTGGTACCTTCCCATCTCTAATGTCAATACAGTTCCCTTGAGGAGTGGCTCAGGGTCCAAGCTCAGCAACAGCAATGCAATTGTAAACTTCAAAGCTTCCTAAACAGCCTGAGTATTCTGTCACTGCTGGCTTTTGGTCTTCTTTACTTATTTTACATTTTCCAAGCCTTTTTAGGGCTAAGATTTGAGGCATTTTTTTCTGCTTCACGTCAGCTCTGTAACAAACAACTAAAAAATCCCCCACCATGAATTGCTTGCTTGCTTTCCCTTTTTTAATGATACTCCACAACAACAACAAGGTCTGCCTGTTCCCCACCACACACTAAGCTGTTCGAACTGAGTCAAGTTCTTCTGTGTCTGAGATGTCCTAAAAGTTTAGCACAGGATTTATACTGCTTCTTACACAGAACTTGAAGTCTTTATAGGTCTTGAAATGAGGATGGACTTGTGCTTCGTAAGAGAGATTATATGCCAATTTATCAGTAAGTTCAGAAGGGAAAATATTTATGAAGAATATGAAAAATAAAGACATATTTTCAATGATGTCTCCTAGGCCAAACAAACACTCACAGCTAATTCTGGTCCCTTTCAGGTTCATCTGCCCATGTCTCTCTCTCTCCTGTATAATGTTTCCTCAGTACCCTTTTATTGGGGAAAACAAGAACACTTGATGACGTGCAGAGAGAGAGACTTTCATTTGTTTATTTCTACAAACGCACTCCCTGAGTGCATTTCAAACTGAAGGTAGCTCACGGAAATCATTGGTGGTATAAAAATGGAACTAAAAGGATTTATGTGGCCTGGATAAATTTTAAACTACTTTAAACATTTCCCTGAAGTAAATTTTCTTTCTTCTGGAGGGCAGTTTTGAAAGAGGAAGACAAGAAAAAACAATTTAATTAAGGGTTCCAAGGAATTTTCAGGACAAATTCTTAACTAGCTCTGAGATTTTTCTCCTTTTAACCTAGTCCTCTGTCTGAATAAACTTCCTTGGGTAAGCATGTTTACTTTCATGTAAAACTGTTTAAATCAAATGATGAAAATTTGCCTTAACAATTCTTTTACAATATGTCATGCTTCCTGCAGTACCTGTTTGTTTCTTCTCAGCTTTGGCAGTATATGCTTTGTAAGACCTGAGCCTTGCACACCCTGCTCAGCAAAACAGGTGATCAGTAGCACCACAGAACCACGCAAAAGAAAAGAAATACAGAATTCTGAGAAAGCCTCAGTCTGGCAATGCCTGATGCAGTCAGAAAGGTGCTCATTGTGTTCTGTGTTTTGAGATGAAACTTAGATTATTGATCACTGCTCACGTCTTGAAGGCTGAAATCAACCAGAGTTTCTGCTTGGCCACTTAAATCTTCCACTCGACCTGCCATCTCCAAATAACTTTTTTTTTTAATCTTTTTAGAGCTTTGATTTACAAAAATTCATGCTAAACCTTTCAGTTTTACTTGGAGAGCGAAAAACGTCAACGCTTTTCAATGTTCAAGCTATTTCTTGGTTAAGTCTGTTACATCAGGCTAATCCTTAACATACAGACACCCCAACTTCTGAAACCCCAGAACTCCTCAAAGCTCTAGGCATGAAAATGAAAAGTAGCCTGCAATGCCTGTGATTATTTACATACATGAAGACAACATATCTGCTTTCCTAGGCACTCCATTGAAATCGCTTTATTCCCAACCTTTCAAAAGCTAATTGACCAAAAGAATTGATGGTACCTGTGACCTGTGGCACAAGCCATTTTATAAAACATGCTGCATGAAGCAAAACCTTTAATCTGTTTTTTGTTTTAGGCCTCAGAATCATGCAGATACCCTGATCTCTCAAGCTGTAAGGTACCAGATCATAACATTAAGAGAGAAACTCACATGTGTAAGTTTTAAATTACTGACTTCCTTGATTGCTTGGTTGGTGGAGCAGCTCATTGTTAGTTCCTTATTTTCAGAGCATCCAGCGTGGTGGTGGCACCATCCACTGGGACCTCCTGCTCAGCCTGCCCTCGCCAATGCCAAACCCCAGCACTCCTTGAGAGAAGCACTACCCATCACCGAATGTGAATGTCAAACATATTACTGAAAACTAGCCCAAACAAAAGCACAAGCTTCACCTGCCTAGGGATTCAAACTGGTTCTTGAATGTCATGGTGCAATAACAAGTCAGCAAATACATGCATGGCAAAAAAAATTTCCCCTTTCCTGGCTATCACCAAAACCAGGTTTTAAATTAACATTTTCTGGTAATCCAGCCAGGCCCATGCCCTTCCAGGTAATTGTGATTGATCTGGTGCAACTAACCAAAAAGAAGAGATGGTACACATTTCTTCAGAGTCTGATAGGAAGACATTAGTAGAGCAGCATAGGGTTTGCTTCCCCAACCATTAATTAGCTATGAGTCCATATTCTGCAATACACAGACAGGACAGATCAAAGCTGTGAAGTCCTTTGGAACCTGAGTTACCAAAATCAACAAATTCCTATTCAGAGAGAAAAACAAGCAAGAAAATTGAAAACAAAGCAAGCAGGAAGGCTTGAATGAGCTATCTGGGAGGTAGAGATGACACAGGCAAAGGGAATGGAGGCATAACTGACAGGCAGCCATGAAACTGAAGCAGGGATAACCACTCTGCTTGCATCAGTCTAAGCAAATACTTTCACAGGTTTGAAAAGAAAGCCTTCATCCCTCCATAACAGCATTTTACTTTAACTACCAGCAGCATCAATTGCTTTTTTTGTAGTCCCCCAACTGCTCTACAGTCTTGAGGGAATAAAAAAAACAGTAAAACTCTAACCACTTAAATCCCAAAGAATTTGCAACGCAAATATTTTAAAAGTGACTCAAACCCCCAGAAACAGAAGTTTGATGCAAATGAAAGAGTTATAAACATTAATGGACTTTAAATGTGTTAGTTATAAAACATTTTCACTTGACATAGTTACTGCTTTTTTTCAAGACTTTGTTCATCAGGCATATATACCCTGCAACAATTATGTTTTCTCACTGTTATACAGTTTGCTCTAATGAAAAATAGCACTATCTATTATATAAATGGTGGTATGACAAGAAAGGATGGTAACTTACAGTCCATAACAAGTTTTATCTGTAATCAATGAAGTATATCCCTAGTTTACAGAAGAAAAATTAACACAGCAAATTGGATAAGTGATTCAGTGAAGACTGTGCTGGTGCCAGAACTGGACTGCCATGATATGATGCCCTCTGGGCTGCATCTCCACTAAGGCCAAAACAACTGTGAGCTTTCAAAGCACATGACATGCTCCATTTTCTTTCCACTCAGTGTCCTGGACCCTGAAGCACCAAACTCATATCTAACAAAAACACTGCAGCAACTACTACAACTGCCTGCAAGTCCTGTAAAGTATAAAACCTAAAAGCAGGATTTTTTTTTTTTCACTTTGAAAATTCTTTTTGCTTCTTGTACATGACTTCTTTCCAAAAATCTCAACCACCCCAAGGGGGCTTTCAAGTAGTTACCACTTTTTTGAGTTGCTCTATTACCTATCCTGCCTTTTTGCCCCCCTCCTCCCTATCACACATCATCAAATTTACAGACTGAAAACCATTTAAGACACCAAATTATTGCTGAAGGTGAACAAGAGAGACAGTGAAGTACCATGCCCTGCCTGCCTTTTGAAATTCCTCATGTATGGCATTCTGTATTTCACCCATCAAAATGTCATGCTTAAAAAGTTACACAGCCTGAAGAATAGAGGAAACAACAGAAAGAAGAGGGGCAGAAAAGTCTTGACCCTTGCGCTATTGCTCATGTCTGCCTATAAAAAAATTAGAAAAAGATTCCCAAATCTGACAGCAATCACAGCCATCTAGACTGTGTCTAACACATGAATAATGTGTTGTCAGCTCAAGAAAAAAAAACCCAAATTTTCTTGCCCCTGAAGGCCATTTTACAGCTTGGATGTATATCTGACATTAGGAAAAGAGAGATTTCATCATCTCAGATATATGACACTTGCTGTGTATGCAGCTGCTTTCTGGATTGACTTCCATGATAAACATGTCACTTCTGAAGCAAATTGATGGGAGCCAGAATTGTCATTTCTTTAATTCATTCTTCCCAGTCACTTTATCCTCCTGGTTCCAACGTGCTCTGTGGACTGAGATCCGACACATCTATCGATTTTCACAGTGCATTAAGGTAAAAATATTTTTAAAGTTTCTGACTGAACTGGGTCCACGAAACCTTAGTACTTTGATTTTTTCCATTTCAGTAAAATGAATTGAAGTTGAGAAAAGAGAGATGGAGACATATAAACTTTATAGAGTCAAAAGCCTGGTTTTGATCAAATAAAGCACCTTTGAGAATAGTAAGTCCTCCTGTTAACATGCAGCTTAATGTTACTTGACTATACCAGTATTTTTTTGCTTCTTGCCTTTAAACAGAAACATAACCCAGTCTGTGCACGTGCATACAGATTTGTTTTCGAATGCTTGGAAGTAGTTAAAGTTTCTTTTAATGCCCTTAATACCACTCTCATAATAATACTTAAATCTTTACAAAATCCAAGAATATTTTCCACAGTGTTAGAGATAACTGGGGTAAGTCTAGTCCATTCTGGGCTATGACCATGTCAGAATATCTCCTTCATTTGCTTTCATATGAAATGAGACCCTGTGCCTACTAGGGAAATGCATCTGCTCACTTATGTCAGCTATTTCACTGGTCACCCCTGGTAATTACCAAGTATATTTGATTGATTTAAGGTTGATATTTAAAAAAAAAAAAAGGAAACACGTACACAGCTTCCTCTTTTTTTGGACTTCTCTTGTCCTCTAGTTCAGTGGAGCTTTGCTGCTCTGATTACAACATTGCTGTCACCTCTATGGCACAAAACAGATTCTGCAAAATCCCACTTCTCTGTTTTCAGCTTCCCTGCAGGAGAAGGCAGTGGCACAGCGGGGCTGAGAAGAGGAAAGCCAGACCTGCTGCCTCCTCCCAAACACAGGCCTGCCTCTGTGGCACCCTGTGCTACAGGAGGGAGCAGGGACAGCCTGCAGACCTGTCACACATTTAGCTCTGCAACCCTCCACAGGCTGAGATGAAGTGCAGAGTAGCAACTCTGCCCATGGGGATGCCTTGTCAAGTCAAATCAGTTCAGGGCTCCGGGCAGTATCACCGCTAGTTATATAAAACACTGCCCATAAGACCTCCTGTCCAATGTTACAGGACAAGAGCTGTATTCAGAGAGCTGACCACAGGTCCATTTCCTCAAATACTGGGGTGGGGGTGGGGGGGGGGGAAGATGTAGTGCATCCTCTGACCATTCCCTAGCTTTCCCCAAGTCATTGCCAGGATGAAACTCTCCTCTTTGCTGCATGCTAATAGGAAAGCAGAAAGTACTGGATGTAAATTGCCAGTGTTAATACAAAGGACGTCCTTTTCACTCTTTTCTTCCAATTTTTCTCCCTGTGCTTGCCCCAGAGAGCAAGTCCTGCTTTCTTTTCCATAACAGTTACATCTGTCAAACCTGTCACATTTTGCATTCATTCATACCAGATGCAAAAGCCAAAGCAGGTGCTACAGATGCTTGTTTGATCAGTGCAATGTATTGATATTGTTTCACAATATTTCACAAAGGAAAGAGAGAGAATGAAAGATAAAAAAAAAGAAAGGGAGAACAGTGGCAGCATTCAGTGAGATAAATGGCTTTAAAGTACCTTGCTCTGTTGTGAAGGCTTCCATCAGACAAGCCCAGCACGGTAAAAGATGCATTTTTTCAAACAGATGGTCTCAAAGTCTTTACAGCATTACACCTCAAAGTAGCAGCTACCTCAGTGCCACATGCTGGGGAGGAACTGTGCCATGAAGGAGATGTACTCAATTTACCTGCCTGCCTTAATAGCATCAGAACGTCTGGTCTGTTGAGGTGTTAAGGTACATCTTAGCAAAAGGCAGCTGCTGAAGGGACATAGCTGAGGTTACAAGAAGAAATAAAAGCCTTTTGTTAAGGCACTGAATTTACATTCTGAGCACAGAGGAACTTCAGTCAATTTTTAACAAACCACACAATTTCTGTGACAAGGTTTACACCACAGCACAGCTTGTGGACAGGGTACCATCAGATCCAGCCACTACTTCTTTCTGAAAATACAATGGAGGTAGTCAGCACATCATAAGAAACTTTCACACAGGTTGCAGAGAGCTGGTTACCCTCAAAGTTCTGCAAGTAGTGTATTGGTTATGTGCTGTGCCATACAGGGCCAGGCTGACAGGCATTTTTTCGGTATATATATTGCATTCACTGGAGAGACGCCTTTAGTCACCACAGGAGACTCATTTCCAGCTGTCTAGATAGACAGTAACTCTGGATTTGCAGGTTGCAGTAGGTGTGTCTTCCTGCCTCTTGAAAGATGGCATAAATACAGCAAGAGTTTCTGTAGAATGAGGGTAATAAATTATAACACACTATCTTGACCTTTCTTTCTCTCATCTACTAAAATTGTAAGTGCTTTAGGAAGAAAAAGAAACATCTCGCCAAAAATGGGTGTTTGTTATAAAGCTGGACTCCAGACTTTTCAGGTTCCTTCATCTAGAAGGAGAAATCAGCATGTCAGTTGGGTATGGCTTGGGTTGGTGCCGAGTATCTTGAGACAGCAAAGCAGGCAGGAGAGAGCGAGTGCCTTCTATAAATATATTAAAATTTTTATATATATTATTAAAGGCTACAGAGAGTCTTTAGAAATGCAATTTCTTATTTAGAATATTGCAGCCTTTCTCTGAAGACACCAGTCTCTAACCAGGTAACTATGAAAAGCTTTCTGTCACATAAGGGTCACTCTCCAGACCAGAGTTCACTGGTGCCTTTTCCCAGGCCTGTTACAAAGTCAACAGGAAAACTCCTAGCCCTTCTGTCACAGAACCATCTCTTCCTACAGGCTGGGAAGGTGAGAACAACCTTTACACCCTGGTGTGACAATCAGAAATATTCAGGCTGGTAAGTGCAATAACTGCCAAGGCAGATATGTCCTCCAGCTTGCACTGAGCAGGTGAAGGGAAAGAGAATGGGCCAGGAGTCATGAGCCCTAGAGCCACCTGGCCGTGATGGGGTTAGCCTGAGGGGATTATGCATCATGCAGGGCAGGAGAAAGCCCAAGCTTGGATGTAGCCCAAGTAATCTTCTGAGAAGGTGTTGCCAGCCAGATCTCTGGAGCTCCTTACCAAGGATGGCAGGTTTAGTACAATACTGATATTCCTTCAAGCAGAGCTGAAGTCCATGGGACAGCCCCACTCTGCACATCAACCCATGAGTCCAGGTGACAGCAGACTCCCAGCCAACAGCTCTCAAGATGATTCGGCCCTAAAATGCAGCTGAGCCTTGATAAATAAATATATTCACCTTCTGAATGCTGGGTGAAGTTTTATCCCCTGGGAGGTGGGGCTTCCTGCCGTGCACTGCACAAGCCACAGGTCTACAAGCATGATCTGCCAGCAGTCCAGAGGATGCTGTGTTCCATAAAATTCTTGTTAGGAACTTCAACCCAGCACTCTTTTTTTCTTTTTTATTTTTCCCAGAGGTCTCACTGCTGTGATGTCCCACAGTCCTGATTTTCAGCAACCTGACTCCTAGTTTTGTACCCTTGCAGGCTAGGACACCAATTCAACTGCTTGCTGCTCTAAAAAAAACCCCTTCTTGCAACAAGAAAGATTCATCATAAGATACTAGAAACTCACAGCATCCCAGGACTTCAGATGAGCTGAGATGCTGAGCACAACTGAAAGGGTGGTAGCTAGCTCATTTCCTGCTGTTACCTCAGAGCAAATGGCTAGAATGCAAGCCCTGCCTCCACAGGTAGTACATCAGCTCTCCTGCACCAGTGACTCTCTGATATCCTCAGCAGGCTTTGCTGTCCAAGGCTTTATTTTGTTTAAAGAACAAACTATGCCTCTGTACCACTGCATCAGAAATGAGCCTTCAAATCTTGTTCACCCTGGGCCATAAGAATAGAAAAAAGATTTTCTCTGAAAATTGCATAAATTGGCATGTTGTTTTCCAACTGCTGTCACCTATTTGAGTGGAACTGGCAGACTTATGCATTCAGTACATATTCACTTAAACTACTTCTACCTAATGATAAAGGAAAATGTTAATTCATAAATAACCCAGGGCAGTGGCAGGCCTGAAATGTATACATTACTTACTTACATCTGTGTTCAGCAAGCTAAAAAATGACAGTGCCCCAGCAGTGCAAGCAGGCAAAGCATAAAGCGTTCAGCTGATGGAGAGTCCACGCTGTGCTCCTCGTGCAGGCTAAGCCAGCAGGTCCTAGTTATATTCCTGTTGTGGATTAAGCTGGCTGTGTGAGCTGCCAGCACCTGAGTCAGCAAACCAGAAGGTGAAACAAAGAGCCTTCAACTACACCTGAGGGCAAGTGGTTGCCACAGAGAACCTTGGCAGGTTGTGGCCTCCAGTTGACACACTGGTGAGTGTTGCTTCCCACCCACCACCTCAGATATTTCCTCTGCTCCTCTGCCTCAGGAGGTAGAGGATCTCATTCTCCATGGGGCATGTGATCCTGACATTTTAATAGCTTGATTTTTGCCATGATTATTCTCCCCTGTGAACATAAATCCCAGAGCTGTGGAGCTGGTTCACTTCCAAGATTTTGCAGTTGGCGATTTTCTCAAAAAAACAGGAGCTGACAATGCAAATGGCTCCAGCAAAGGTTTTTTCATGACCCTAGGAACATTTTTATTTGACCAGATAGCATCTTTTATCTCTTTGCACCATTTGGTTATCATATTTTTTTTAAATCGCTGAGTGAACCTCTAGTGGTGCTGCTACCAGGGGAGAACAGGCATAAGAAATCGTCTCACATGGATCTGCCAGCACAATTCCCTGCTGAGGCGCAGCAGCCCAGCTATCCCAGGCTCAGGCATTCACTATAAGCACTTCACACTCCCACTGCAGGATCTCTTTTTAGTCCACTACTGAACAGGTAGAGCACCTCTTCCTATTAAAAAATGCTGTGCTTTGGTTATGCTTCAGTCATCACAGATTGATACATCTGCTAACCAAAACACAGGCATGCTTGCCTGTTTTCTTCTTAGTGAGTCCATCCCTATTCCAACTCCAGCCTAGCACAGGTGAGAATCTGAGAGAAAAGTTACCAGGAATCCTTTCTCTTACCTCACTCCAATTCAAACTAACCCCTTAAAAGAGACCAGCCTGGTAATTACTAGCGTTCATAACCTCTTTCTTAATTACCTACATAAAATCAAAGCTCTGCAAAAATATATGAAGACTAAGAACAAACTGCCTTATGTTTTCCAGCAATGTTTTCCTAATTATTATTTTTAAATGTGATTACACATGAATAATAAAGAGAAAATTCCTTTGCATTTTTTATTTCCTCAATAAAGTACATGTCCAAGCTCTCACTAATCATATATTTCCTACAGCAAAAATGCAAACCATTATTGCTGAACTTCTGGTACTTTCATTCTGTAAACTCTAAAGCAGTGTGACCAAGGATACAATCAGCTTAAAGGTATTTGGATGCTAATGAACTACAGCTGTACTGTTCAATAAGCTGAGAATGACAGTGCCTTTAACTCACTATGGTGAATAGCAGAGCTGGGAAAGGACAGGGAAGAAAACAGAACCGTAGGACATAATGTACACTAATCTCTGGCATCAGTGGTTTGCATTTCTCTCTTCCTGGCAAAAGAACAGAATGCCTAGATCCAGGGTTTGAATCCTAAATGAAAGATTAATGGTCTTGTTTGGTATTTTGCTGAGGTAACAGCCTCCCACCAGTACATCCATTTTCTATACTGCAGTACTAAACATGTGTTCCCATGTACCCTAATCCCAGGATTACCCTAGCAGAGAGATGAATAAACAAAGGAAAGTGAAGAGCATGCCCAGAGGGTGCGTGGTGGCCAGAAACCAGCTCAGGCTGACATAGAATTGCTAAAAGGGACTGTGAAACAATCTGTTTGTGCAAGGGGAGCCAGCAGTCCTGCAGGCTCCTGTGTGGGCACACCACCCCAGCTGCCATGGAATGAGCCTATGGAAAAGCACATGAAGCACACTTGTAAAGTCAAAGGTTTGTACGAAATAGTTAAGAATATATCTTTATATCAAGCTTACTGTAAAAGTCAGACTCCTCAGCTGCAGGAACAAAATTCAGCTGTGAAAATTTTGCCAGAAATCTTCCAAGACATGTTTTGTAAGGTCACAGAAGGGCATTGGGTAACTCAAATTCGAGAAGGAAAATATTTAACAAAATAATGACAAGGTCCTACTCATTATTCCATCTTGGACTTTGAGAAATGCTGTCTTTTACCATTATTCATATATTTTTTTCTGACAGATCCTGTCAGCACTGCAGTTATTTGTGCCGGTGCCAGCATTCAGCTTCTGGGATGGCCCAACACCCTAAAAAGATTAAGAGTGTGGAACCTGTTATGCTTTCTGACCAACCCTTCACAAACAGGAAAAAGGACAAAAGGCAGAACCACGCCCCTTGATCGAGCTGTAAATTTACAAATTTATCTTCTCATTCACCTTGCCTCCCTGAACATGCCAACTTGAAACTGCTGTAAGCAGCACCGTAAGCAAGTGAAATGTTTGCAATTCATCTCTGAAAAACACAACCACATCATGTTAATACCAGTGGAATCTAACTTTAATTTCACATTCATATACCTTTTAAACAGCCACCTTGTAATGTGCTTCGATGAGCTACTAATATTTTTGAGAAGACCAATCTTCTGTCAATAGCATCAATTTAACAGTAACGGCTTTCTGAAATATTACCTCTGTCCAAACTAATGTGCAGGGAATTTGTTTAAGTTGCAGAAAGCCGGGCAGGCAATGTGAACTGCACCACTGCTGGTACAGGATTCATATCCTTCAGCATCTCTCTGACATCTGCATTTACTAATTGATAAAGATTTGAGACCACACCAAAGCACTTGTCTCTCTCCAGTTCACCTAGTGGATAACAAATGTTTCCAGGATTCCATCCTTTCATTACTGAGTCAGTTGAGGGGAAAATAGGTTTGCTTCTTGTGTCAAAATATCCCCAGAGAATTTGAGGTGCTGTTCACATCTACTTCAACATTCCCTCCTCACTGCCTTTTTAAAAGAGGGCTGTAAATGCCTCTTAGACAAACTGCGAGCTCTTCATTTGCCTAAAGATAATAATATGAGCTATGCAAAACAATTCGGAGAGTAAATAGGAGGAAATCATAGCTATTAACATGGAGGCCCTTCCAAGGTGGTTGCAAGTCAGGGCCTTTCTCACAGCAAAACTAGTTTAAGGTTTTCCACCCTTCTCCATGTAGCCCCAGACATTGTTATCATCTTCCTCCACCTCTTCAGCTCTGTCGGTGGGTTTGTATGGCCACAGTAACCCCAACCTCCGAGGCACACAACCGTCCTGCACCAGTTCACTGAACTGCCTTACAGTGTGGTCCTACAAACCACACACCTACAAACAGGCCCTGCACTGAATGAGGTTTTCCCAGAAAAAGGGACTATTAAAGAAGCTGCAAAGTATCAGTTGATTGCTTTCAGTCTTCTTTTTTCTAATTTTCAAAAGGTGAAGTTTTAAGATTGCTGCTTTCTTTGTTAGTATTTTAACTTCTTAGCAAAAGAAATCACATAGATTTCAGAGGAAAAAAACCAACAAATAAGCAGGGAAAAGTATTCACATTGCAGAGCAAAACTTTTTTGTCCCTCTGGATTTCTGAGGGGAGGAAAAACATGGAAGGCAAGGGTACTAATGTCTGAAACAGGGAAGCCAGAAGAAAAGCAGGCAAAGTTTGGTTTCACAGATCAGAACATGTACACAAGGCTGAAAAGGAAGCAAAAAGACTCAAGAGAACTACCAAGGGCCCTGGGAAGCAGAAATATGAAGCATGTAACTAGGATTATGTGATTTGACAGGCACCAGAAAGTAAATCAATGTGAAACTGCAAAAATGAGAGTGCTGCTGTGGAGCCAGACCTTTGGACATTGACTGAGAGATTTCCTCTGGCATGGAGCAAGGGAATAGCTAGGATCTTAATAAACCATTTTCGATACCCAGAGAACAATTTTATTTTTTTTTTCTAATCAAATAACCCCTTTGGGACCTTTTGGAACTTCTGCTTTGAGAACTATGAAAGTTTGAGAACTCTGATCCTCTTTTCAAGTCCTTCTCCCTGTTTCTCCTATCTGTTAGGGAGAGATGGAGAAGATTTCTTAAAAAAAGAGGGGGGCAGAAACAGAGAGATTTTCCCATGGGATATTATAGTCTTCGTGCATTCCCATGAATAACGTGTTCTTGATTGTTTCTCCTAGAAGTAGCAGTGGAAAAAGATTTCCTCAGAGATTACAAATAGTAGCAGTGTAGAGCTTGAGAAAGTCTTTAGTGTTCATGCAAGCTGGGACTTTAGCACAGGCAAGAGCTGGAATGTTTTCCTCCAGCTCTCTGAATCTATCTTTTCTGATCATCCTTGCCTCAGATCCAAAGGCTGATCCAAAGGGAAAGGTCCTCTAAACCTAATTAGGCTTTCAATGAAACTTCAGGCACTTCAGGCTTGCTTTCTGACACCGTCATCTCCTCCCATCACTGCAGTCAGAGGTGCTTTGTTGCAACGATTGCTGTGCAATTAATGCCAGACTAGTTTTGTGATATACACTGATAGGAAATAAAATGAAGTACTCAGCTCCTTTCCACCAGGGAATTCAGCCAGGACAACTTGTTTCCTAATGGATATAGGCCAAGGGCTGAGGAAAGCTGTGGATCAGAGTCAAGCATAAATTATTTCCATTGTTTGTTTTGCTACCTCAGAGGAATGAGAAATCACCAAGAAATAGCACTCTATTAAGCAAGCCTCTCTGCAAAAGCCAGGACTGCACTTTAACAAGCCCTGCTCCCAGGAGCTCTCACTCTCAACAGCTGCTGGCACAAAAATATTGACACCAGCTCACAAAAAGGTCCCTAAAACTTCTGTGAGAGAAATGAAATACTAAGTAGGCATGCAGAGAGAAATAGCCTTTAATTTTCAGCACACAGTGAGCAGAAAGGAGCTTATCAGCCAGCCAGTTTGAGGAAGCTCCCATTTCCTTTGCCCTTGGAAATAATGAGCCTTTTTTATAGGTGAGTACTAACCAGAAAGCACATGACCCATTCTCCTGTACAGCTGGGAAGCTAGCAGTGCTCCTAGAATTTAATCTGCCTCCTCCCAAAAAGTCCTAAATACACCAACTAGCCTGTTACATTCTTGTATACAGGCAGAGGTAGCCCAGCTGCCACAGACATCAACTTACTTCACTACTCTTCTGCTCGTACTTTCTGAAGCTTTCCATAGACAGAGGGCATTTGTGTGTTTCCAGTTAGATTTTCCAAGTGTCCCATCAAAATTTCTCTCCCAAACATTATAGTTGTAATAACTGTTGGTTTCCAAAATCCTATATTTCCCCGCTCTCAGACTTTTCATTTAAGGTTGCCAACCAGGTGAAAAGCCCACATGTGCTACTTTCCTACATGGAAGTGACTCTAAAGCTATTTAAGTCCTAAATTCTAAGAAGAGAAGGAGAATTGCCTGTTTCCCACAAAGCTGTTCAACCGAACAATCAGCTCTGCAGCCTTCAGAGACCAAGGAGCCAGAAGGCATGGCTGCAATATTTTAGTCTGGAAAGCTTCTGGTGGCAAAGAGGGGTTTTTTTCCTAGTTAACCTTCACAGAGAGAGTCAAACTACCAAAAAAACAAACGAAAAATCCAGGCCTGAGGGCTCCCCTTGTTATTAGTCATATCCATCTCATGCTGTTTTTCTATTCCCTTTCTCTAATAAAGCGGTACAATGCCTTCTGGCTTACCAGAGACCTCATGACTGTAGGGAAATCCATTTTCTTACTTCTTCGTGACAGAAAAGCCCTTTGTCCTGAGCAAAGCTCCCCTCTCAAGCAGCAAGGCTCCAAGACCCTACTTTCCCCCATAAAGCTGTTATTTGCACCCACTTGCACTACAAGGAAGTAATCACACCCTGAAGCGAGAAGGGTAAAGGATCTTGGTAGTGCTCTTGGACACACTGCAGTCCATGTCCCACCCAAAAACACCTTTTCATATGAGCATGGCTTTGTTTCAGTTTTTGCACCACTCAGCACTATGTCTTGTGCACACAAGCTAGTAATTAGCAGAGGTTGGGTTTGGGTTTTGTTTTGCTTTTTTTTTTCACTCAGTATATGTTTCACTCCTAAGCTAACTATGCATCTGGCAGCAATTACATCCGAAGCCGGGCAACCCACCTAGTGTATACAGGCAAACAAACAAAAAAAAAGTAACTAAAATGCTTCCAAGGGTGTCTAAGAGGCAAATCTCCATGAGGCGATAGAATTGAACCAACAGGATGAAAAGTGTCAATTTTGGGAACAGCCACCATAGATTTTTGATAACAGCCATGCTAACTAATTTTTACACACTTTCTCTCCAATTTTACTTTTTTAATTTCTCCCCTCCTTGTATCCAGGTCTTGTATCCTCATCTGTCCTTCCCACGTTGCAGTTGTGCTTTCCACTCTCAGGCATCCCCCTGCCCTGCTCTCACAGACATGGGGAGCAGCCCCCAATGCAGGTGGGTGCAGCAGCAGATGGGTTGGGTCACCATCAACAGGGAGAGCTGCCACTCTGAGCCAGCAAGGACACCAAAACAGCAGTGGTGGTTGCAAGTCCATGAAACAAGGCTGTGGGCACAGTCAAAAGGAGAGGGTCCAACCCTGCTAGCACAGCACTTCAACTGGCTAAAGGGCTCTCAGTTACTTTTTATAAGGTACACCATTTCCCTCTTTCCTTTTCTCTTGTTAGGGAGGCAAATGACAACCTCAGAGATGAGGCTTTCCCTGCATTTCCAGGTGTTCACGATGCAATTTCAGAGTACAGTGAAGGACCCTTCAAAACAGGTGAAGCCAAGAGCTCCCTCTGAAGTCAAAGAGCAACTCTGGAAGTTCCCAGGCAAAACACAGAGGCAAAGTGGAGAAAATTCTCTGCTCTCTAATCTATGTGTGCACCTTCACTGACAGCAAATGGAGAGCCAGTTATTGAAGACATTTTTCCAAGTACAACTGGTTTGTTTCTAACTCTAGACTACAATCTCACATGACCTCAGATTTCTGCTTCATACAGTCTGGACAGTGTCCATACAGTAAGAATGTCTGAAAGTATTACATTTCCATTGATTCACTGGTGAGTGAAGGAGCTAGCATCAGGTGAGAATGCTGATGTCAGGAATAGAGTGAGGTCTCCAATAATTCAGAAGTGATTTATGCCAAAAAAAACAATTGCTAATTTTCTTTAACAGAGAATTATAAAAACAAAATAATAATCATTGTGCATAAAGCTCTCTTATTCTGCAAGGCAGTTTATGTCCTTCTGCTCTCTATGCTGGCTCCAATGCTGTAGTTAACTAAAGCAAACCCTACACTGATGGAGAATATTTTTGCACATACAATGAAACCTAACCACATATGTACATGTTTGAGCACACAAGGATACACTTCAAATATAAAACAAGTTTTGAAATAATATCAGGGTCCTATTGTGCAGGAAATGAAAACACATGCCACTACTTATCTATCTATGCATTATATCCTACCTAGTCCTGCAGAGCCCATTCCCATGTGAGTGATGGCTACTAAAATGAGGGGAGAAACAAAAATATCAGGCCATTCAGGCTGTGTGCAGCTCCAGTTGCCAGGGAGATGCTGTCCACCCTGCGTTCAAATCAGAACATCTGTCTCATTTGGAAACTGACCTGCAGGCAACAATGAGCATGCTGTGTCCATTGGTGAAAAAAATGAGCAAAAGAGGAAAAAATAATTATAGGCATCAATGAAAATGCAAAAATAACTCAACCCCCATCTTGTTGCTAAAATATTTGAGTTAGCAAGTTACTTTTAATGTAAGCTAATGAAGGACATGGTTCCATTTCATGGGTGTTGAAAAAGTGTGGTTACCATAATTTCCACTTCCACTTTGTGATAAAAAAAATGCCCATCCAAAAACTGCTACAGCTGGTTGGAGATTTCACATTCAGTGAACTTTTGAAGGAGACTTATTACAATTAAGGTAGCGTTTGAGAGATGAGCAAGAAGCTGCTGAGAGCTGTGCAGATACAAGACTCAGTTCCTGCCCAGGGTTCCTCTTTGACAAAATCAGGCAAGCCAGTCCTCCCATCACCCCCGTGCTATTCACACAGGTAATGGGTCTTCCTGCCTCTGTTCTCTTAAGATCAAAATTGTGAAGTCCAGCATGGACCACTGTTGCTCATTCTTGCTGATGTTTAAGCTAAATATTGGTGCCAACTGGGAAGAGTCCGCTACACCTGATGTGTGTTCAATATTTTCAATAATGAAGTGATAAAGTGATTTGAGAAACTGAATTAATCACTGTACATATGAAAGGTAGATGCTGATGGTTACGTATTTAAATTTAGTTGCCTATGTTCATTTCAGGAATCACTGGGAGATGGAAATACCACCTTGCAATGCTTACAAGTGCTCCTGACAAGTGATTTTAAAGCTAATGCTCCTTCTATCTTCCAGTCAAATAAGTCAATGCACTTGCCCTTAAAGCTTTTGCATTCTTTGCCTGACAAACATGTAAACTTGCCATGATCCAGCCTGAACTTCCTTTCTTCTTTGGCACCAAGCAAAGCTCTTCTATCATTTCAGCTATAAATATCCATATGCACTGGGCAAGATCTCAAATTAATATATTTATTTCTGAAATTATGATAACTAAGCACGCACAAAAACACAGAGCAAAAGTTATTTTGAAAATAATATTGCAGCATTATTTGTAATGCTGTTGTCTAAGTTATACATGCTCTTTAATGTAGCGTCCTTAAAACTACGTTAAAAATTAGTCAGCTGATTTTTTTTCCCCACAACAAGTAATATGTTCTGACTGTGGTGAAGGAGATTGGGAGGGAGCCTGACAATTTCAGTGAAGCTGACAGAGAATTTTCAAAGACAAAAAAGGACATTTTGTTCCAGCTTTCTCAGGTTCTGTTATGTGGATTACTTTATGTGAGCACAAACACACAAACTATACATGTACCGACAACACATACTGGCAACATGTATGACTAATTTCAGCATTAGCAGAAATATTTTGATGAATTCACGTTTGTATACTCAAGCAAATCAGACTTTACATAATGCAATATATATTGTATTTTGAATTACATAAATTCTGATTTGAGAGTATATGTAATATAATATATACGTAATTTTTCCAATTTTCCAGAAAACATTCTTAAACAGGACTTCACATTCTCTAATTCTCCATATTTTCCTTTCAATCATATTCTTCAGAATTTCTCTATCATATATCACACTAAAACAAGAGTGATGTTTTTTGTCTTACCCTACAATGAACAAATTGTCTACATTTAACAGAGAAAAATAGCCATTTATATAAATTAACAAAACAAACAAAACCAAGACAGATTTTAATTTCAAACTCCTTAGGGTCTTGTTATATAAAGAACAGCCTGAGGGGATATATCTTAGAGAGGATGGGAAAGCATCTTGACGGGTTCTTTTAAACTGAGATTCTCTTTTAAATTTACCTTTATCCTTATCTTTAACAATCTAAATTTTAAGGGTCAAAAGCCAGGCAATTTCCTAGCAACTATTTCACCTTGCTATGCTTGTTTGCACTCCCAAACTGTATTCCTAATGGATTTAAATGCTATAAAATATCAAAAGTGTACTGAAGATGTTGATTTTTTTTTTTTGTGTGTGTGTGTGTACGTGGGAGCATTTCTTTCCTTCTTCACAAGGTCACTGCTTCACTAAACTGAAACAACAAAGTGGATTATTAATACTATGTAATCCTAAAGAGTCCAAAAATCTCTTGACCCATGAAATTCACCAGCTTGTGGATCTGCAATTCGTGTGCATCTGATGAGCAGGAACAAAAGGTGTCGGAAAGAGAAAAGAAGGCTGTTATGAAACAAAGTATGCCTTTTCTGAGCACTGCAGATGCCTACTACTGAAGGCACCACATGCCTACAGATGTTTCACTGATTTCAGAGCTAATAACTTTGCACCTCTTACTCACAAATATAAACTAAGCTTGGTATCGCACCACATGAAGTGCATCTGTCTGCATTACTGTATTTAGATTGCCTTTCAGGCCAAATACAACATTATGAACATATATACCAAACCTGTACTTTTATAACCTTGAAGAACCAGGTAGGTAATCAAAGAACTATTGCAAAAAAAAATAGAAAAATAAGGGGGGGTGGGGGCAGGAATCTGCTGGAAAGGTAGCAGCATAGGATAACATGTTCACAACTATTTCCAAAAGTCTCATTAAAAATCAGTATCAAATTGTTTCTCACATGCACAGATCTGCACCCCTGAACAATGAGGAAAAAAAACCCAAAAGAACTGTGGACCTGGACAAGTGGGAATAAACTATGCTGTAACTGTCTAGATTTCACAAAGTGTGTGAGGCCCCCACATCTCTTATTTCCCAAAGAAATTGTTTTCAGTATCTAGCATAAAGCAACATATGAGCTGTAGATTCAAATAATAAATAACATTCCTTGTGTACCAATCACTTACATGATGTGGCACTATAGGAAATTTTGCAGCATATTTGACTATGTGCTGGCTGGACAATGGAGAACTGAGCTGACGGGCAAGATGGAAACCTTGGTGTTCAGTGCCTTGCAGCATATTTGATTAAGTGGAAGCTGCAGTTCTTTTGGAGTTGTTGCTCTCTGCTGAACAGAACAGGAGTACCACATGCTAGGTCCTGGTGTCTTAGCAAGGCTCCAAATGTGCAGCTGTCCATGTGCTGGACAGGAAAGTGTAGAGTGACAAGAGCAGGTACATGTCCCATTCAGCAATGCTTTCTGCAGCCCCAGTAACACCCAGCAGAGCAAACAGCTCAGAGAAGAATCCGTTCCAGTTGCCTTACAGTGAAATACATGTTGGCATCTGTGTGCATGTCCTTTCATCTAAGCTTAGTCCGGATAGCAGAAAAGTCTGGATAGCAGAAGGTTTCTTTGAAAAGAAGAAAACCCCAAATAAACTAATACTGTATATTCAGAAGCTTCTATGAAAAAAATTCTCAATAAATAGAAGAAACATGATTTTGTAGTATTGTGAGTTTTGCAACAGAGAGTGAAAGATAGTGATTTTGTAGAGTACATCTTCTAATGACAACTCAAGACTGAAACTAACTGACTACTAAGACTTATCCGAGTCACTTTAAAGCTATTTCACACTCAAGTCTTTTGACCACCATTAGATAATCAGCCATTTCTGGCATGTCACACGTCTCTATCCAGAAGTGACAACACAAAGCAGGGAGAGTGCTTTTAAGACAGTGAATTACAGAAATTGAGAATTTCACATTTACAACGAGCAAGATGTCACTGTAGAAAGCAAGGAAAGCTTTTTTTCTTTTTCTCAATGTAGAGGAAGCAAACAACATCTTCTCTGGTGATATTTCAAACTGCTATTTGATGAAGTTGTCAGATTGCACCAAGTAACCATTCTCTGCAGAGGCATGTTCTGGGGATTTCATCTGCTGCCTGTCACTCAGCAGGACAGCGTGTTCCCATGTGTTTAGGCTTCTGTACAAATCACCAGCTTATCTCAAAATGAATGCTCAGCTTGGTAGATTTAGGAGACAGAGAAAGCAAGGGTGCATCACCCATGATATTCCATCCATCTCCACCACCAATGATGGGGAACATGCTGATTTTTTTATTTGATGTGGATCAGAACTATTTCTTGCTAAACCAATTGCATTAGTAGCAGGTCCTGTACTTTAAAAAGTAAGGCAGAGGAGTGTAGCATGAGGGGAAGCAATTTCTCTCATTTACTGGCAAACGCACTCAGTGCATGTGCTTGCTGGATTAACTGTCCCTCAATGAGCTGCTCTCAAACTATGCTTAATGACCTACAGGTTTCTGAGTGTATTTTTGTTTCTTACTTTTTTCAACCTTCATTTGAGAAACTCTTCTTATCTCTGTATATACCTAGGCTCTTTGACTTATCAAGCTCTTTGATACTCCAGCACTCCCACTGTCTGCTTGGGCAGAGAAAATCAGACAAACAGTGGTAGCAGCTTTATGGCTACCCCAGCAATAACCTACATTAAGAAAAGATCTGTGTTGCCACGAGATTCACACCTGCTTATGACCAACATACTGACCACTGCTCCTGTGACTTCATTGTGTTGCATGGGATACATTTTAGGCAGTCTACATCTTTAAGAAAGTCAGATGGAGACATCAGACAAAAAGGTACTTATACGTCCCTGGGTACAAAGGTAAACCCTCCCAATTTAAAGAAGTCAGGGAGTGCTATAAATAAGGAAAAAGAGGCACAACTTCATTGAAAATATCTACCAGAAATACACTTTTCAGGTCATTTGGTACTTTTCCCCTGCCTTTGACCTTATGACCAGAATGCGTCAAAAACCTGAGATACCTGTTTTGATGAGGTAGTGGGAAGCTGTTGACACACACTGAGTTCAGTTGACAAAAGCCATTAAATACACGTGTGGCTTTTTGCCTCTGAGGACATTTTCATACCTCTATCGCAACTTTACTCCCATCTTAATCTCCTTGGAGCTTTCATCACCCTGTCTAACGTTGTGTCGTTCACCAAGAAGATTCATTTACAATAGCTTCCAGATATATTTGCCATTGCTCTAGAGCCCAACTAGAAAAAACTTCACCCATACCACCTCAGTGAAGACCTCAACATTCTTCCAACAACAGTTTCTACAGATACACAGTCATCTCCAGGAGGAAGGCAAAGTGACATTTTGGCTCTCCTGCTACATGAATGAATAACTACTTAAATCCTGCAAAGCTACTTGCATACTTAATACATCAAATAATAGCACTTGCCCTTCACAAACAATGAAGCACGTCCATGGTCCTGGAGTGCATCAGCAGCAGCAAGGGCCTGAGCACTCAGGAGTTCTGCCCTCCACCTCTCCACCCATTGTGTCCCATCCATCTTTGTGAGCATTCCTGGTAATGCTTGCAAAAGGACACTTGCTCATCAAGATAAGGCAAAATTATGTCGTCTGAGCAGCTGCAACAGTACACTAAGCTCTGCTGGCCGGAGACACAAATCAGAGTTTATTAAACAGATAAAAGGACACAACTTGGAGGAGAGGAAAGCTGTCTTTAAGCACCTTGTAACTCACTGCAGAATGCCAATAAGAACACTAAACATGATTTGATTGTGCTCTCTGAATAGCTCATTATTGTGTCTTAGCTGTGACAAATTTCATATTAATGTGAATGTAAGTATTACAATCTATTTAGGATCTGAAGAATCCTTATTGTAAGCTCTTTTTTTGGAAAGGGCATAGAACATGATAAAAATATTTGGGGGTATTTTAGTTATTTGTGCAGATGCTTTCTCCTCAAGTGTTTAGACTTACCCTCACTATGTAACCAAGATATCCTTCCTCCCTTAAATAATTTTGAGGTCTTACATAAACTGTGCAAACAGCAGCCACCCTGTGTGCAGTGGACAAATCCCCTGCCTTACATGTAAGAGTATTACACTACAATGCCCACAGAGTGGGCTGGGAGACCAAACTGCTGTTTCTACGCTTCTGCATACTTACTAAAATCAGAAATTCTAAATAGAATCGCTTGATCTAGCTTTCTTCAGCCATATTGTCCATCAAAGGGCTTTTAGACAGACTGACAGTAACAGTCTGGAGTGATTCCCATAGTGTAAAAGATAAACTTGTATACCACTTATGTTTTTTATATATAAGCTGTTCTTCCTTCTCCCTTTAAGATCAGTGATGGTGACCATTATTTAAACTCTCCATAAATCCTAGCAACAATAAAACATATTACAGTCATTTTAAAAGAAATTGCAGAGTGCAGATAAAGTGCATCTACACTTCTTTGATTTATCCAGTATCAGTTCAGCCGGATTTTCTCTGCACAAACAAATTTGTGACGTTCAAATTACTCAGCATACAGTCTCCTCACTTATTTTGTATTGATTAATATCTGCCTGAAACACCACATCTTGAGCTTACCTTTTCACTAACAATTTTCTTCGTATCTAGAGAGCACCCCTGCAGAGCTGGGGTGTGCCAGCTACAGATGTGAACTCACGGTAGCAACAATTCCCATTCAGAAACTCCGGATGTACACATTATTGAAGCCAGGCCACTTTAAAACTGACTATAATGAGAACAGGTTCTGAAATGATGCACAAGTTCAAAGAAGGTAACTGATGTGTGAAATTTTGTCTTTTATTTTTCCCCCCCTTCCTGGTTTTAAGGGGATTTTGAAGCTTTAAATAATTGGAAAAAATTGTGTGCAAATGTTTTTTGTAATATTGTACCAGAGGTGCATGCCAAGAAAAATGGCTTTTTGTCTTACCACCTCCTCCTCACTCCCATTTTTAATTACCACAGTTTGGCACCTGATCCTGCAGAGAACCACACAAAAGGCATGCAGGCCAGCTCTTTCCAGACGGAGATAAAAGAGAGGGAGGGAGGAATTAATTAAATCCGTTTCAAATCTTTTCAGTGAGTTTCTTTCTGAAGTCACTGTTCTGGTTTCTGCATAGCTGGTACAATGACATATGGTCATAAATAACAAACAGTTCCCTGCCTCCTCCTGTTGTCTCTCCTTTTCTACCCTCTACAGAATCAAACAAAACAGGCTGATGATTCTGGTATTATAAGCAAGCCAGTCAGGATCCAGAACGAATAAGCAGTGGAGCATGTTTTCGATTCACAACATAGTGTAGAGT
This sequence comes from Grallaria varia, assembly GCA_013396735.1. Taxonomy (NCBI): domain Eukaryota; kingdom Metazoa; phylum Chordata; class Aves; order Passeriformes; family Formicariidae; genus Grallaria; species Grallaria varia. The sequence goes on from VWZG01007166.1 coordinate 791,237, forward strand.
TTTCAAATGAGCTGGTTTATTCAGTCTTGCAGGTCACTGCTACCAAGATCTGCTTACAGCTTACATTTTAGGCACAGAATGGTAAACACATAGTTACTAGACTAAACCAAACTAAAACTTGGTAACCATAGTGACCAAATCATAGCTTTCTTTTTTTTTTTTTTTTTCTTGTTAATGACTAATATTGTGACTTTTTCCCCTCTGAAAAGGAGTGTGTCACTTATTTCTGGGATCCTTAGGAATAATATAAGTAGTGGCTGCAGCATCTCAGTAGCAGTGGCTCTACATCCTTTACAATTAATTAATATTCCTGCCTTTTGTGGCTGAGCTGTAGGAAAAAGCAAGGCCCTATTCCAAGATGGTTTTTCGGTTGGTTTTTTTTTTTATTGCCTATTTTTAACCCTTCAGTAGCCCAACATCAAAGCCCTGGGCAAAACACCAGAAATAAACTGTCCCTGCAGAGAGTACTTGCAAACACAGCCACCTTACTCTTACAGTTAACATTCCAGCAGGTTTCCTGTTCAGCTCATAATCCTTCCAGCTCAGGCTTTCTCACTATGCATTGAACAGGTCTGACTTAAGTGACCTTCCCTTCTTTCAGTACAAAGAAATAAACAATAAGGTAAATGCATGATGTCTTTGGATCTGTTAACATTTAGCACTGTAAACACAAGCATGGCCCTTGAGAGGCCATGGTGTGGAAGCTGACCTTTTGCACTAAATGATTAATTCTTTAACTAATGCCTTCCAATGCAGCAAATAAAGGTCCAATTGTAGCAGGCCAGCACCCTCCATAGTGACCAGTTACTGAGTTTTCCAGCCTGAACAGAAGTGATTCTAAGAAAAGCAGCAGATTGCATTATCAGTTCAACACTGGACTATATATGAAAAATGCTACTGTGTGCAACCCAGCATGTCAGGACTTGGATAAAAGACATGTCAACTTCCAAGATATTTGTTTTCCACTTTCCATACATTTCTCCATGTCCCACACTGCCTGTATCAGTGAGTCATTCACACCATGCAGCCCACCCATCTCAGGTAACAAAGGCAAACTACAGCATGAGGGCCAAGAGATCAGCTACATATTACTGCATTTTTGGATTGCTTACTGCCTATTTGCTGACTTTTCATACACAGATTACAGAGGACAGAAAATAGCAAGAAGGTTTTTTTCTCTTGAAAACGTAACGAAAGGAGAATTCACAATTTAAGTTCCTTGTGTTTCTTTTTGTGAGCATAAACCCAGATGTTCAGGAAAATGTGTAATCCCACAAAAACAGTCTTTTCTTGCCTATCTCCTTTGCTATCGATACTGGGAAGTTTCTGAGAAAAACTATAAATTAGTACTTTTTTAGCTTGTCAAACTTCCATTGCCTTTATTAAAAATTATAATGAACTGCTGTATGTGATTACTTCAGCTGAAAACAGCCTGGCTGCATTTGCAGGACAGAAGCTGCCTGAGAACTGACCAGAGCTATAAACATTACAACTATTATACAGAGTTGCCTCTTGGAATAATTCTGCAGCACCCTCAGAATACACCGAGCCACGATGGTCTCTGATCTCTGCATTAGAACTAATTAAACATCAGACCTTCAGTTCCCCAGAAAATTTTAACATTTTGAAACTGCTTGGGTTTCAAAATAGAATGAAAAAAAAGAAAACCACAAACTCTTACATACAATTTCTAAATTATTTTGATAGTATCTGTTAAGCTGACCAGCTTCAGTAACATGGAAACATTGAGCCAGCTAATATTACAACACAAAAGAAAAGTCCCCTGATTTTTCAGCTAGGATCACAGAAATTTCTTGCTTCAAAACAGACCAGGAGTGGAAAAGCCTGAGTCAGATGCAAAGTTCTCGGCACCTGCCTTAGCCGCCTGAGCTGAAAGGTTGCTCTTAGCATGGTGTTACACCCAACAAGAGAGACTGATTCCTCTCACAGCAATACAGAACATTAAGCGAGACTCCTGATGAGAATCATCATGGTATTGATACACTGGAAACCCATAACAAATGACTAATCACTTCTTAAAGAGCCTTTTAATCATTTATTAAGTCTTTCTTTAAAAATGTGTTGGTGAAACCTTCAGTGTAAACAAAAGTCTCATAAGAATTGATCAGTTTTCAGCTGTCAATCACTCTGAATACAGGAAGATTGAAGAAGTAGGAAAGGCTTCTAGGGTTTCAGGAAAGGCAGAGGAAAGGCTTAGGTCCACCATTAACAACAGGAACCAACATTAGATTCCAAAGAACAGCAGCAGAAAGGGTTACCAGATTCTCATTCAGTGTGGAGGAACTCCAAGTACGAGCTTCAAAAATTACTTTGAAAATACCAGGAATTTCCTAGGAAGCATTAGGAAGAGAGGTCTATCATACAGCCACCTTAAAGGTATTTGCAAGAGAAGAGGACTTTTCCCACATACCCTTTTATCTGGCTACACAGCCTTTCAACAGTTGCAGCTGTCAGTGATGAATGGACCCCATGGGAACAAAAGCACCATTTTGTATTTTTCCAAATCAGTCCAGATCAAGAAAAAAGAGCAGAGGCATTCCAAGATGCCGAGGAAAAAATTTTGACTCCACAAATATACCCATAGTACTTATTAGGAAGAGAATAAAAATTGTCTAAGCATTTTGGATAAGCAAACAGAGGTTTCTGTAAGCCCTAAGAACTTCCCATATATTGCATTCTCATTTCTCCCTTCATCAGGCTTCCTGGGTTCTCTAACATAGACTAGCTAAGAAAAGCAGCTCTTGTCTGACCAAGATATCAATTGGTCAAATATCCACACTAAACTAACGGGGCTGGGAGAGGGGTTTCCCTCTTTTTATTCTGTGTTTGTGTGTGTTACTAGAAAGTATCTTTTTAAATTGCATTGCACTACCAAAGTTAATGATCTCATGTAGAAGGAGACTAAGTGTGGCGCCAGGAGGACGGTAGAAAGAAAGAAGCACAAACGTAGAATCTGGTTCTTCTTGTGATTAAAAGACTTTTAAAGTAGAGGGTGGGGGAGAACAATCGATACACAGAGCAGGCCCTGGAAGATCATTTTTTTACTGACAGAACTGTTTCCATCAAGACCCTTGGCAGACTTTGAAAGGGTACACAAATTCCGTGCCAGTCTGGCAAGAGCCCACAGACAAATTTGGAGCCTCTGATGCAGAATAATCAGGCTCTAATAAGCCAATACTATTGTTCAAGCTCTCTGTACATGCTTGAAGAACCCCCCGTCTTATTGTTGCACTTGGCAAGAACGGCCTCTAAAGGAAGGAAAACAGAAGAGAAACAAACTGAGAAGCAATATGAAAGAGCTGCTTTGAAATAACTGCATCTAGTAATGGTTTTTCAGAACGTGGGATTTGCTTGCAGCAAACACACTGTAAACATGCATGATATGCAAATATCCAAGAGAGCAACGTTCCCAGGTTCTATTGGGATGGAGTCATTTGAAACCAAATGCTTAAAAGTTCAGTCAAAGCGGCATATCCAGGCAAAAGGAAGGAAAAAGCTCCTAGAAGCCACTGCTTCCTCAAATGAACAAGAGGCAGACAACAGGGGGAATGGGTTTTCACACCTTGCCCCAACGCTCCCACAACCAGTTAAACTCACTACAGGCAGGAAAAAGACACCATCAAAGCAAAATGTCACCTTGAACCCCAAATGACCCTTTTAAAGTTGTTCCTACAAGACTCAGCTAAATATTGCTCAAAGAACTGCAAGGTAAAATGACAGGGTCCATTCATCACTAGGACTCTGCAGCATTGGTAACATCAGAGCTCTATCACCAAAAACACCAGGATTTTCTAATAAGCGTAGGAGAGCCAGAAAACCAAAGAAAATCTGGAATCCTCCTTGCTTTATGGACCAGAGCAAGCATTAAATTTTAAGAAATCACCCCTAATTCCTTACTCTGGTGAATCAAATCTCTTGCCCAGCTTCTCTAGAGTCTTTTGAACATTCTGGCTATACATATAGAAGGGGAAAATTTCCTTTTGTGAGACCCAGGAAATGCAAGTGGACACACTTGTATTGCCTTCATTAGAGCTTCACCAGTTTTTAACAGCACAACTTTTGGTCCTCTCTGCTGTTATTATAGAGAGCACATATTGAGCACACAAGCAACATAACAGAACATACTAGTAAGTTTTAAACTGACAATTATCTCAAATTTCTCTTTAAATTCACAGGGTTTCATCACATTCCCAGTTCTAGAAAAGCTGTGAATTTTAGACTATAATTATTTTGTCTAGTAAAATGTAGATGCATGCAATATAGTAAAGTGCCTTCTGGACTGATCAGTGATCCATGGTCAGGGAAATGCTGTCTCTGTTGAAGTTAAAATTGCGTTTCACCTCAAAAAAAATATTTATTATTGGAATGCACATGATAAAGATTTAAAAAAAAAATAAATATATAAATCTGTTAGGGAACAGGGGACGTTGATCATTCGCCTCTAGTTGGGTGCTCCTCTGTATCAGGATCTTGCTTTTGGTAGTTTGCCCAGTACTTACATCTATACCCACAGATATTTGCCCAATTACAATTCCTACTAAGCTTTGACCAGGAGCACTCTAAAAGATATTGGTAATAAAAAAGTTCCCACTGATACCATGACATTTGATCTCATTCAGCACCAATGAAATAGAAAAAATTTGATCTAATATACAAAAGTTGTGATTTACTTCATGCTAGCTCCTATGTTTGGAATTAATAAAGCCACTTCATTATCTTGGGAAGAGGCAGCTTATTGCTCCTGCCTTACCCTGGCATAAACACAAGGCTACCTAAAGTACTGAAACTGTTTACAAGCATCAGTCCAAGTTTTCATGCTTACATAATAGCTTGGGCAAATTCACAGTGATAACTTAAAAAACCAACTGCCTAATGCACACAGCTGAATGGAGTTGCAACCTGCAGCTAAAATAATTTTGTTTCTCTATTTGAACACTGACAGAATGGAGAAAAAAAGTGCTGAAGAGCTGAGGAAGGTGTTATATATCACGCTCGTGAATTCATTTGGACAGACTTCCATTTATTCCAGATGAAAGATTTCATTCTGTGCTCTTGAGATGCCTTTAACATAGAAGAGCTGTAGACCTAAAGCTTTATAATGGCAAAGACCTAACTTAAAACCTTGACTCGCCCTTAGCATCTGGTTTTAATACAGGACAGTGTTAGGTTAACACAGCTAAGCACAAGCACAACATTGTTTTGAAGTGGTCCTTTGGCACAAATATTTAAGAGCTGGTTTAGGTCCAATTAGATTTTTCCTGTGATTCAAACTAACTGATGACCATGTTAGAAACATGAAAAAGCTATCAGTACCACAGACTACAGCTGACATTTCTTTAGAACATTTTTTCCATCAGTTTCATTAGAGAACTTAATGTAGGTGCTGAAATACTATGAGGAGGAACTAACAAAGATATTCAAATATACTGAAAGACACTGATAGAAGAGCAAAAGAACAGCAAAACACTTCATTTTGAAGTCAGATATCAGAATGCTGAATAAAAACCTAAACTCCAGGTCCGCAACTGGTTACAGTTGACTATTTATAGGTATTCTCATCCTAAGAAGAAAGAAGCCTGCTGTGCTCCTGCGTTTTGTGTGCCATGCATTTTCTTGGCTTGGAAAGAAAGAAGGCTCTGTCCAGAGATAGCACCTGAACTGAAGAGTGCAATGACTCACATAACACAGTTGCCCTCTTAAAGCAAGAAAAGAAGCATGCTCAAAATTGGGTGCCTATTATGAGGCATCCATTCCTAATCTAAATGTTTTGCTTTACAATAGAATTAGGTTTGTGAATGCCTAATTTGAGACTTGGGTAAAGACTGAATATTTTAGAACTAACTTATTTGGAAATGTAAGCAATTATTAAATATTTAAACTCAGATGTCTGGTCGGTCCTTTGCTTTCACGTGGCTCTGTTCTGAGAAGACGGTATAAAAAAAAAGACTGTTCTGGGTATAAAAATGTGTCCCAGCACTTCTGCCTTTGGGATCCCTATAAACTGGCCATAAGAGAGAGTCAGGAAGGAGCAAGAGGTCCTTGAAACTCTTTGTCTACTTGTTTTCTTTGTGGAGAGGTACATGAGAAAAGTTTTGAAAGTTGAGCCTAAATGAAGGTATCATTTGCTTTGCCAAACGTTCCAGCACCCTGCCAGTGTAATTGGGGAGGGTTGACTTCTCTCATCTGGGGCCAGGTCAGCAATTGGTCTGGAATTTAAATACTGCCAGTATTTTAAGACAGGCTATGCACTAAACTACTGTTGTGCTGGAATCACAGCAATATTTCAGTATAATGTTTCTTCGCAATTATTATATTTCATATACAGTAATTACAACATTTTTTAAAAGAGTCTTTAGGACTTGTTTCATCTCATCACAGTACATATCTGAATTCCTCCTTATTTTCCTTTAAAGTGTTATAGATTATGGAGTCCTTTATTGAAAACACTCAAAAGAATGATGGTAGTACTAAATTACAGAAATTTCCATGTTTTCTATATTAGAACTACTTAGATTTCCTAAGAAATGTAAGTCAAGTGCCATTTTCTTTTGACAGGGGAAATAATCATGTTTGGAAGATATAAGAATATATATTCCTAAAGACATACCCATAATAGTTCAACTTAGATTCATGGACTGACAGATTCCTCTGAGTGATAAGGGTATGAAAAGCTAAATTATAATATGCATTAGCTCTCTCACTGCATCTATTTATTCTCTGTATTACTTTCTATTTATGAAATTTCTGCAGAGATATTTCTCTTCTTTAAAAATCATTGCCAGTACCCACAGCCTTGTGGGAGATGCTTCTAGAAATAGCAACAAAATAAACAAACCATAGTACATACAGAATGGGAGACAATGTATAAGAAAACAGATATGTGCTGTCAGCCGCCAAGTGGTTATTAAAAACAAGCATGAGGAAAACATCACTTTAAAAATTATGATGCAAGTGGTGCCTGACAAAATATTTTAACGTAAGAGCCTCTGAAAAAGTCCCAAAAATTCGCGAGACTTAAATGATCTGGTATTAGCTGGGCATTGGTAGCTGTACCCTGACTTCAGAGAGTATTTGAAAGTGAATCCACTTTCAGGTGAGAATATGAACTGCGAGCCAGAGGAATGTGGGGTGGTTTTTCCCATTTCGAGGGTTCATTGATATTTAAATAATCCCTTCAGTACATGTGTTAGTGCACTGGTGGCAAACACAGGTTTAGCAAGAACTGCCACACAAGTATTTCTTACACAAGTACCAGATCCATGCACTTCAAGGAATGCTGCTACAAAAACAAAAATCTTGTCTTACAAAAGCATTTCTTACACAAACCAGTCCTACTAAACTACACTGGTTTAAATGGGTTTAACATTTACAGCCAGGTCACAGAGACTACCAAAGCAATCACCTTTTAATTGACAAGGCAATTTAGATCCTGTTTCATAGGGACTGTATCAATGTTTTGAAGACCCAGGTCAGTCTTCCAGCATTTACACAGGAGCGCAAAAAAAAAATTCCCTACCTACATCAGAGAAGTAGATGAGGTGCCACAAAGCACAAAGTATGAATGAATGCCATGAAATTATATATGAACCATAGGTAAATCAAAATTTCTTTTACAACCTCCAAATAACAGCAGATATATTTTATTCTGTGTCTCCTGCTGCGCAAAACCACAGCCAGAAATACTATAAAGTCTTCAAACTGTTTATAAGCATGCAGTAGAAAATCATCTTAGCTAGGCCCGGTGAGTATTTACAACAGCTGTAAATTCCCTTTTAACTTACACAGCTACAATGATTTTTACATCCCTTCCCTAAAAAGAAAAAAAAAAAAANGCTTTGCTCTTTTTTTCCCTGTTCTACCACAAAGTAGTTCTGCTCTCATGGTAAAAGACTAAGTTGCACATTCTGTCAATCAGGACATCAGCATCCGACTCTCAAAGCAAGTATGATCCAGCACACTGCCTTACTCTGGACCCTCAAGACTGAAAATCACCTTTCATAATTATGGCACTGTTGGAACAGAAAATTAGTCACACAAACAAGCTCCTTACATTTATCCAGAATTCAAGACTACTTTTTGCTGAAAGTTCCTCTTATAGGATTTTTCTTATGGGAAAGCATCATTATCTACCATGTGTGACTGATGGGCATCATTTATTGGCTAAAATGTTGGGCCTAAAAAAAAAAATAAATCACAGCATCACAGATGAATACTTATCATCAAAGAACAGCAAAGGACTTTCAGGACATCTGGACCTACATGCTATTCAAGAGAGCCGACTGCACCATTCCAAGCAGTTACAAACTAATACAATTTTTGCTGTCCTGCTCACTGATTCACTTTTCTCCTTTAGGGGAAGGAGGCTGTGGGCTTTAAAGGGGACCAGGACATGGTTTTTATAACCAGCTGTTGACACTGAAGCATTTATCGCTGAGGAAAGCCCAGCTGCTGTTCTCTGTTAATAGCAATTGTAAAACTAGACCCTTTGTTGGCCTCTAAGTAGAAGTTTGAAAGTCCCACAAGGCTTCTTCTAAAAGAGGAGTGAGTGACCCTGATGTCTAGACTAACATTAGATTCATCTATAAAATTCAGGTCATAATGTACAAAGCTGTGTGTGAACTATTGCTGAGCACATAATGACCAAGTTAATTGCCTATATAATCATTCTGCAATCCAACAAAGTACCCTGAGATAGTCTGAATGGGAAAAGTACTATTAAAAACCCCCTTAGGCTAGACTAAACTTTAATTACATGACACCTGCAAATGATATGCTGAGAAACAACTCAGTAAAACATATACATTGTAGAAAAAATGTACTCTGCTTGTGGCATTAATGGATAAGAGATCAGTTCCTTGGGAGTTCATCCTGAAAGCTGCAAGTAGCTGGAATGTGATTACATATAGGAAAATCCTTGGGGCATTCACCTGTACTCCAAAACCACAGGCCAAACTTCCTCATCCCTTAAATGCCAGTGATAATCATGTGAAAGTCCAACTCACAGAACTGTTCCAGTAGTAAGGATGGACCAAGGCAGGGTCTGGACCTGCTGATTATTACAACAGCCTGGAGAAGGGCTGGATGTCAAAATTATTTTGATTTTTTCCAAGAAGTAATATCAAACTCAAGTGTGTTTTTCTGAGACACTGGAGGGTTGGCAAATCAGATGAACCTGCACTTCTGTTTTATTCATGACTGATACAGGAGACAGCTGTGAAGGTTATGACACATTTTCCTTTATAACAGTTACAGCGGGGCTAAAAAAGTAGTAGCTGCAGCACTAATTGACTCAGCCAATGCATTTCCTATTAAACCTTAAACATTAAGAATTCATAGGCAGAACCAGAAATAAACTGTGTGTGGGCGTGAAGGTACGTGCAACGGTAAAAAAGCTAAGCTTGCATGAAATCTTATTAAATTCTGCAGAACAGGAAGATCCACAGTTATTTTAGAAAACTGTTGTTTTATTTGTTGGCTTACAAGAAAGCTATTGTTAGCCTGTTTGCCTTTGTCATTACTGTTCTATCTTTCAATCCAACATGGTTTTATCACATGCAACATTATGCCATTTCACATCATGTACCTGATAGGATAATGTCAGGCAGGATAACATCACGCCATCTGAAAGACATCCAAATCACACTGAGCTCATCATACATTCTCCCTGGCAGACTGTCGAGTTCCACCTCCCACCCATAATTTAATCCAGAAGACTCTCCCTTTGACTTTGACTTGACATGCTGTTTTGAACAGTAAGTAGCCTGAACCACCAGCTCATAGAATGAAGCTAGGCCATGGTTTCAGAGTCCTGTTCTAGGACTTGTCTGCTGGAAAACAACTAGCAAAGTTGGCAAGGAGAGAGGCGATTATCCTAAGTTAAAGTAGCATTCTTTGAAGGAAAAACATATAAAACAGATTTCAAAGGAAATTCTGTTTGCATATAACTAGCCCAAATATATCAAGACGACCTCAGGGAAGAACCACACGAAACACGTGCCTGAGTTCCAAACCTGACAAAGACACACCAATCTACCAACTGAGCTATATCCCTGGGATGCAAACAGCAGTAAGAGCATCAATCCTACTTTTCTAGGTAAAACTAAATTAACAGACTTGCCAAGTTGCTTGTCATATCACAGATGCAAAATCGAGTTAAAGCTCATAATTCCCTGAACCACATCTCATCTATTCCATCACAGGGGACACTGGGTAGAAGACTTAGGAGGTCATCCTCCCTTATATGGGATTGGTCTGCACTGGAAGAGAAAGTTCATGTAACCCAGTTAAAAAAATTTTAGAAATCTCTCCATCAGCAGGGAAATAGAATAACTTTCTCTCATAGAAGACTAAAGATCTAGCTCACCTACAAACACACAATATTCCAGGCACATTGAAAAAAAATTAAGGCATAGACTCTGTCCAGAGGATCTGATGGAAAATTCTGCTACTGAATTGTTCACACAGTCATTCCAATCAGGTGTTTATAGCTTTACTCCACTGCAGTTTCTCCAAATGTTTACCCTTTGCCTTAAAATCTCAGTCCTGTATTTCTGACTGATTATTAAGAAGTGAGATATCTTGCAGACATTTTCTCTGTCTGCCTGATGGCAAACAGACTGTGCCTTTGATGGAAATTGTTCTCCTCTTTATTGCTTCCCAGAAAAAAAAATAAAAACAATAACAAAAAAATAGCCTTCACACTGATGTTTGGGGTTGGGGGGGGAGGGAAGGTAACTTTAAAGTGTTTGTAAACTGTGCAGAAATTTAAAATGTTATAAAAATATTTTGAAGAACATAAAAAAGTTTGTATTCGTACAAGTTTTAGAGACTACATAGAAAAATAAACATTTAGGAAAAAGGTTAAAGACAAAAAATCATTCCTTCACAAATCCTTTTCCGCAGTTTCTACTTATAACCTCTCCTACACTCTATTTCCATTTTCTTTTCTAGAAGAAAAGAATACAGAGTGATATTTTTCATTCTTGGTTGTTTTATCTGTCATTAACAACCATAGTAAGCAGGTTAACTATACAAGAATACATACTTCCTTTGATTCTAGGTCAATCTTAACAGTCTCTCAGCATGATTACAGTCAGTATGAAGAGATAGGGAAAAATTGCTCAAGTGTCCTTACAATACATCTTTCTATTCTGAATACATCCTGCATATTTCCCTTGGAGTATATAGTCAATAAAAAATGGTCCAGTAATAGCTACCAAAGGAGAACTAGATCAAGGCAATCACATTCATTTTAATTCACTATGAAATAAACCTGAATTTGGGCTTGGAAACAAGTGTTTAATTCTCTTGACTTAATATTTCAATTAAGAAAAATTAAAAAGAATGATTTTAAAGTACTTAAAACTTTTTACTGAAATGATTCTGATATAGAATGACACTCCACCCCTGCCTATTTTATGACATAAAGGATGTCAAAACAGACAAAGGTTATGAATACTAGCAGTTTATAATATCAGAAGCACAGAGACTTCCTCACTGGTGTTCAGCTCTCCAGTCAAAAATGTTTTTACAGAAGCTGACAAAACTGACATTGACATGCAGCAAATGAGTAAGAACAACAAAAATATCACTGAATATTCAGTCACTAACTAGCCAAGCACATTGTATATCCTCTTTTCTGTGCAGGGAAATCCACTTGGCCCTTCCAGTTGCAAAGTTCATGGACCCTGTGAACTTCTCATCTGCTAAACCATAGAATTCACCCTGTCTTTTATGCACTGCATCATAGAAGATACAGGTCTCTCCCATGCCTATCGCTTCAGCTGTACTAAAGGACATTAGTGTTTTTATTATATCATAAATCACTGTCTGAATCTAATGATCTAATCTTACACTTTCAGATTTGGCATCTCACTGAGGAGTGTTGAGCTCCGCAGTTTGTTTCTTACTTCAGCTCTCTGAGTCAGGTCCCACATTTCTTCAGGAACACCTGACTTGTTCTGACTGCAATTCTCCTTTAGTGAATAATGTGTAACAAGTCCTACAAATCTCAGCACCTGCTGGTTCAGTTGTACCAACATCGCCATGAAAACCTCCCAGCATTATCTCATAAAATGGTTCCCCATCACATTCAGCAGCAGTTGGCAGGGATCCAACTGTAACCTTAATTCCTGAGCTTCTATCCAGAGGGAATGGTTACCATTCTATCTTCCTCCAGTACTCAGGGCAGATGCCAATGACTGGAGGTTCACAACCAGTTCCTGCTTATCTTGCTCAGCCCCAGTGTTCACAGAAAGGAGCAAACTGGCACACACCTGCACAGTCTCTTCCCCAGCTGTACCATTTCCTTGCTGCGGGGAGGTTTTGGTGTGACAGAATGATCTCTGAGTGTGCTTTGTATTTTATTTCTCAAAAGTGTTCTGAAGCACCATTTTTATTACAAAGTGAGTATACTACAAAATGTGTCCTGTGTCTGTATAATCAAGATATTTAGAAAAAATTATTCCTTCATTACAAGCAGCTGATGAAAATAACACACAGGAAATGTGGGTAATACAGCCTTCACTTCCTCAGGGACCTTAATGACTCTTCAGTTACACACAACAAGTCAGATGCTGCAGCACATGCTATCACTGACATGTTATATTAAATAACTTAAGTGTGTTTTTTTCTTTTTTACCTTAATAGTAAAACTCAGCAGAAAAAGTGCAATCCATCAATATTACAAATTAAATGCTTAATATGCTTGCATACATAGCTGCTTGCTGTTCCAAACTGTGAAGCTGGCCTGCTTGGAATCTACTCAGTATGCATTCCTCCTCTCTTTCCACCCACCTTACTTTTAATCCCATTCTGTCGGTACAGCAGAGAGGTGAGACTTGATTCATTACAGAAATCTCAGTCAAAAGGGCAATTGCAAAGCTGCCTTGCCTCTGTCCTTCCTTTCATTTCTCCTTTAACCACATGGACAAACATCTCCTCATTGCTGGCTTTCCCTTGAGTGCTCTCCTCAAATCTGTCTCCTATGAAAAGATCTCACAGCATCACTGTAGCCTGACATCCTCTGCTGTTCCTGAACACCTCCCTCCTGTGTTTCCAGAGCTGGGCCTATGAGTTTCTGTGTACTCTCACTGATCAGGTTTTCCAAGTGGCAAGCAGGAGAGTTTTGTGGCTCAAGGAAAGAGCAGAGCAGAAAATTACTGCAGGAATAGTGACAAAGCTCAATATACAGGTTCTTGGCTTTCTACCACCCCTGCACTGTTATTTACTTCAGTGCAAAGGGACTATAACACAGTGAAATCTAAATACATTTGCCACCTCATGTCTCTAGCAGTGCATATAAGTCCCCCTCAAAGGTGGGTAGCAATGATAGCCTACACACATTTTCCTTCCTCACAGCTATTTTTCTTATTATTTTTCACAACTAGAGGTTGAAGAGAGTCTTGAGAAACACACAGCTAAGGGAATCTGCCTTTAATACTCTGACATTTCACACAAGCTGAAGAGCTGCCCCTCAAATATTTACCTAAAATGCATATGCTGGTAAATTCCAGTGGTCCACAGCAGATTGAGGATTTCTTCTATTTACTGATATGATCATAGAAAACAGGTGGTTTAAACAGGTGACTAGTTCAGTCCATGAAGAGTTCCTAATGAAATGAAACCAAACTTTTGGGACTTTTTGCATTCAAGATTGTTATTCACTGGCAATAATACTGTGCGTAATATGACTACAATCCTTCTTTGGAATTACAGCTGATGGAGTTCTGCACTCTCACAATGTGACTTCAAGGCATAGTTCAGGAGTGACTGCTGTGCTGTAAACTAGTTTCACCACAGAGCCACACATTCATGAGACAAAGCTGGAAACCAGTTCAATACAAGCATACTAAGAAACCCACATTATAACAGATTAAATAGAAACAGTTGGATTTATTAAGTCCTAATACCAACAGAAGGATTAATTTACCCACCTGCATGCTTAACCAGCTCCGAAGTGCACGCAAGGATTGGTAAATTATCTTTTCCAATGCTTCTGAGTTCCTCATTACAAGCTGCTGTTGCAGCTCTGTTCTGGCAGCATTGCCTTGCTGAGACAGCCAGCATAGTACTTGCTCTGCCTAATAGGTTTCATCTTGAAAATAGCAATTGTAACAGCACTTTGTCTTCCATCTTCACTCAGTGACACTTCCATAAATCTCTTTATATTCTGTTCTCTCCTAGTCTGCTTTCTAACTTCCAAATGCATTTTCCCCTACCTACTTCACAAGGTCAAAGTGAAAACTCTTTAGCATGTATTGGCAGTATCTACCTCAGATTACTCCAAACAGCAACTGTACAAGACTTGTACTCTCCCATTTCTATGCTCTGCCTCTTTCTTTTGACATCCATGGGACAAATAACAGACCAATCGTGAGAGCAGCCTGTGTACTGAACTGAATGCTGGGGGAAGCAGGAACAGTTCTGTATGCAGAAAGGTGACAGGAACTGACCACAACAGGAACTGTCATTTCAAAACTGAAGTAATCACTTGGAAAAAGTATTGGAAGTCACCACAGTCTGAAAGAGGAAGGTGGTAGAAGACAATACTGTCTATTACCATTTAGTGTCTCATCTAAGGCATGACCAAACCCCACACCTGTGCTGCTCGGAGCTATGAGTTTAGGAACTCCCTGTGAGCTGCAGCACCTCTTTTCCCAGGTGACCATCAGCTTTTGAACTAAGTTTGATGTGATTGCTCTTGGGGGACAGGATATCAGCCAGCTTGACAAGACAAAAGGTAGCATTCAGGGCATCTAAAGGACAGGTCAACAGAAGGCTGCAAATGGCAATTATGTTAGAAGACGATTAGCTAACTAAAAGTGATGGGAAGAGGCAATACTCAAAGGAAAGTAGTAGAGAAGCAAGTTGAGGGAGGAGGTGAAGTCAAGGTGAGATAAATAAGGAGCAGGAGAGTCAGAGCAAATAGCACACCAGCTCTGGGAAGAAACTGTACTGAAAAAAAGATTCACAACTCCACAAGATCCTGGCTTGGACTTCACGTGCAGTGTCTCCCAGTCACTGCAGAAGAGGGAAAATGTTGTTCTGCTGCACCGTGTTTGCTTGGGCAAGGGGTAGAAGCAATAGGGGAAGGAGAAGGAAACATATACTAAAAAATAGGCTGCAATCCACAATGTGACAATTGCTTCAACCAAAGGTAACAGAAAACGTGTAGCTCCACTTTGTCTTTAAAATAATTATGAGCATAACTGCAAGAGAAACATAAGCTTCTCATTTAGCTGGCTGTTATTTTCTGCACATGTGGACTTTTTTAACATAACCTCAGCTGCAAAAAGTCATATTCCATTGTTAATTTACAGAAACTAAGCAGAGGCTCTGCAACAGAGGTTAATTTGGGTTTAAAATAAATGAAGTGCCACAGTATCACATACTGCTGATTAAGGTGATTAAAAGCAGTGCCTGAGATAAAACCTAATTATTTCTGAC
Source organism: Grallaria varia (assembly GCA_013396735.1). Lineage (NCBI taxonomy): Eukaryota > Metazoa > Chordata > Aves > Passeriformes > Formicariidae > Grallaria > Grallaria varia. The sequence continues at coordinate 806,705 of VWZG01007166.1, forward strand.
AAATTTTTTGTGACTGGACATAGCCTTTTGTGAACTGGGATTATGCCTGTTCTAAGACCTGTCATCCAGGTCTCCAGTGTCAGTAGCCTCCTCTGACACACATGAGGCACAAGGACAACCTCTCGTGATTAATTCCAACAATTCTATTTTGCAGCTCCCTGCCTTAGCAATGGCTCATTCCCCAGGGACTCACTGCCTAACTCAAATTATCATTGAATCATAGAATGGTTTGGATCATAAGGGATCTAAACCTCCATCTTTTCAGTTTAAAAGCCTATCACTCCATGCCCTTATTAAAAGTTGTTCCCCCTGGCCCCCTTCCAGCTTTCTTGTAGCCCCTTTGGAAGGGGCTCTAAGGTTTTCTTCAAGTCTCCTCTTCTCTGAGCAGAATAACCCCAGGTCTTGGGGCTCTTCACAGGAGAGGTGCTCCAGCCCTCTGATCTTCATAACGGCCTCCTCTAGAATTGCTCCAACATGTCACGTTCACCATTTCAGCCCAACTTGAGTCTTGGATTATATGGTCAAATCTGCATTAGGTTCTCTTATTTTGACATCCCATCTCACTTCAGAGTATTAGATGGGCAAATATTGAGTTTTCAGTGTGTTGGTGCAGACCTTCCTGTTAAAAAAAATAAAGGTATGTCCCCAACAAATGATTCTGCCAAACTTCCAGTCCAAGCACTGACATGCAAAACCTATTATCATATTTTGCCTTTTAACCTGAGAAACCCACACAATTTCCTATCTTTATTCAAGGAATGGAGCATGGAGCCGTTCTGTCCAAAATTAAGTTCACAGAAGTTTAACACAAACTTTGTTTCAGGGTAAAAGACACTGAATAACTGCAGTGATGCGGAGAAGGTTGAAGTATTCAGTGGCTTTTCTGCAATAGTGGTGAAGTCTGACACCTTTCCAGTGCAGTATAATAGACACTGGAACAGGCTCAGGCACAGATCTGTGCGAACTGCACTTCCCAGATGACTGCTATATTCAGTGAGCAAAGTTGGGCAATCAGTGAAGGCAGAAGGTTTTGTCAAGGTAAGGCTGTGCCTCATATCAGGAGTAAAATTATTTTATTAACAGCATCATTACAGGAGACTAAACTGTAAACTGCAGAACTGCAGGCAGTCACTATTATTCCAGAAGATGAAGCAAGAATGATTATCCTTATCCACTGTAAAATTTATTTAGATTATATTAAAGCCCCTTTACTAATTCAGATAATTATTTCACCCACAAGAAACAATTTTTTCTATACCTGTAGTACGTAAGTATTTCCTGTTATAATCACTGTGGTCCCTGATACCAAAAAATAGTGACATTTCAGCTTTACTGTGAAAGAAAAAAATAAAATCTCACATTAGGAAAAGAAAAAAACCTTACAGAGTTCTCTGGTAAAGGAGGAGACATCTGACAGAATATAACTCACAAATTAGGCAATCTCTTAGTCTTGGAAATCAGTCCTTTTTCAAGGACTGGTGAGGTCATACTGCGACATTGTAACATTGACCAAAACACTGAGATTCATGTAGAGAGTTGTGAGTCACGGCTGAGGAGCACTAACAGAAGTATTAAAACATCCCATTTACCATAGTACAGAGCTCACTTTTAATAGACAGTCAATAAATGCCATTTGCAGATATTTCCTTAAAATCCTACCCAAATATAATTATGCTTGAACAAGAGAAATTTGATGGACTGAGGCATGGACTTTCAGAAACTATAGCCATACCCAATTCCAACTGAAGGAAAGAGCTATAACTGAGTATACCAGTGCTCAGCACCGCTGACTGCCAGGAGAATTAGTGAAGAGAAATTCCTCATATGCCTTCTTTATATTCTGTATATCCCAGCTGTATTCTCTCTACAAGTCCTAAGGGTGTGCCTTATTAAATCTGCACATAGAAATCATTCCTTACCTCTCATCATCTTTGCTGCCCTTCCCTGTACTTCCTTCCCTTGTGCCATTTTTCAAGGAGTGACCAGAACTGCACATTGCATTTGATTGTGCACAGAAAGCCTAGATTTATAGATGGCATAAAGATGTTTTCTATTTTGTTCTCCTTTTTTCCCCTAATAATTTTCATGAGTCTATTTGCCTTTTCAGTGTGACTGAGCACACAGATGATATTTGCAGTGAACTACACTCAGTGACCTTAAAGATCTCCCTTCTGAATGGGAGTAGCTAATGTAAAACTTACTGTGGTATATGCATTAGAAACTATTTTTCCCAGGATCATTATTTTGCGTTTATCACCTAGTCATTCAGCATCTCTTCCTAAGCAGATTTACGTTGGACCTTGTCCTTCATTTGTAAATATCTTTTGTTTACTCCTCAAGATCATTTTTTGCTCTGCTATAAATGCATGGAATGATATCATTCTCAGAATATATTATGGAATCCTTCTGGTAACTTTACCCCTTTGCTAAATGACCACTTATTGCTACCTTTTTTCCTGTTTATTTCTATCTCTTCATTAATCCCATTTTCATTACATATATAACCAATATATGTTGCAATGACTGATGTGAAAACAGGAAAACTTTGTCTTTTAGTCACTAGTTCTTGTTACAGTACTTGGGCATTTTCCTTTATTTTTTCCTTCTTTCTTTAATATAACAATAGCATCTCTTTAGGGTTGTTTATATATGGTTGTTCTTTCTTTTTTTCAAATTCTCTTCAGTCTTGGCCTTTCTGATTTTCTCCTAGTCAACTTGCTTCTACATTCAGTTATGCATACTTGTTTTCCCTGGTGCATGATTCCAACCCAACTTCCATGTGTATGGCACACCTCCTGACTGCCTGCTCTAGTTTTGTCTCCTCTTTGCATTAGGATAATTATTCATTCAGATACTTCTTACTCCTTTTTTTTCTCTCCAGTAAAAACAGGATACTTTAAACATCAATAACAACTATAATATCAGCATGAAACATGGAAAACATATTACTTTGTGTTTAAAATAGAAGTGTAGAAACATGACTGGGACAGAGAAAGAAGCTGTGGACCCTTTTCTGTACTGTTTTTCTGACACTTCATTACTTTTTCACTTCATATCATCCTTACAAAGTGTCAACTGTAAACCTTATTGTAAGGAGCTGAGAACTCTCATTTTAAACAGAACAAAATGGTAAACTGGTTTTTGAAATTACATGGAGGCACACAAGAAAACATCTCCTCAGTTGCTATGAGGCTGATGGGAATTGAATGACCTGCTTTGGTATTAACAATGATCCCTGTAATAGAAATTTTTTACAGTGATACCATACTCAAGTTCATTTGTTATCGATTAAAAGAAAACTAAACAAATCCCACATACGTTAGCATTTGCATTGGTAAAATCTCATTTTTTTTCCCAAGGAAAACAGATTGCAAACTCAGTCTTGATTAATTCCATTCTGTCAGACATTTGCCCATTTTTGGTATTCCATTCCAGGTCATGCTGATGCAAAATTCAGAGATGCCAACTGTCCTGCATGAGAGCTGTCAGACAGATTAGTCCTCCTGCACTGACACAGCTACTACTTTGTCAGGGCTGGAAACCAGCGTGTTGAAAAATGAAGCCTCAGCTGATACGCCAGTGAAAAGAAAGCAACTGGCAGTGTATGGGGTTCGATCCTATGGAGTCTTGGTGTCTAAGGCTGTGCTGTCCAAATTATATTCCCACTGTTCTTTAAAACAAGGACCAAGATTTGCTAGCAGTAAAACTCTCTCAAGTTCCCTGAAGCCATTATTTATCCCTCCCCTCTCTTATATAAGGTCTACATACTCCATTTTCTTCTTTCATGTAATACTTAAGAAGTCTTTTTGCTTGATAAGTAGAAACTGATTTTGATTCTTTCTTTTCCAAATTCTCCCTCCCCTCTGAATTTGGACCATTCCCTCTAGCAGTCTTGTTACACACTGCTGTTTCACCTGCTGTTTCTGTAGTGTCTCTATGTTCATAGACTGACACATCATCAATGCTTTTGCAACTGAGCAGACCTTGCCCCAACTTTTATAAACATCACAGGATGGTCTCCAAGAACTCCTGTATTAAGTCCTTCTTGATCCAGAGCAATCGATACTTTGTAGCTCTACCATAAAGGGTAGCATCTTACAGTTCTTTAAATGTTTCTTGAGAATGCTGAAATTTCAGGACCATTACTCTGTAAGTAAAATGGGACAAAAAAGTCACAGTTCAATGGGGCATAATTTTCAGTTCTCAACAGCTTCTTTTCTCTTGCTGGGTTAACTTTTCAGCAGACTCACAAATTCAGACTGCTCAGTAACTCTGACCCTTGTTTATTCCATTTCAGATCTGGAAAAAAAACTAAACCCCAGAGGATATGATTACAATGGGGTGGTTATTTTCAACTGTGTATCAGAATGTGCATATACTACCACAGAACACAAAATCAAGGCCCATTTCTTTGAGAGACTCACTATATGGAGAACTTGTCACACCACACCAGTAATCTCTCCTGTGAATTCAGAGGCCAAACCAAATCCTTTTTCCTAATAGCACTTGCATTCCAGTCCAAAAATCTATTTTTAAACTATTAGTATTAGTGGTTTGGAGCACAGAAACAGAAGATCCAAGAAGTGGAAACTATAACTAATGTACAAGTAAATTATGCTGCCAGCTGTTTGCAAGTGTTGCTTGCCTTAAACTTTGTTGCTTTGAGAAAACATTCCCAAGGAAAAAAAAAAAAAAATCAAGAATGTAATTTTACCACAGGAATATACAACATTCATGGATTAAATATGCTTTACAGCATAGCTACTTGGATCCACTGCTTTTTCTGTTCAGATCATTGTTTCTGTTTTGCTTAATGCAGGTATGCTATTACTAAAAGTTGCAAATAGCCTTTTAAGTTGCCAGCACTGCTGCTGTTGTGAAGCCTAAAGGATTCCAGCATCACATGAAATTTCCCAGGATAATCTCCTACACAACGTGAATTGCTTTACATGGAATGCATATTAAACCTCATTTGATAACAAATGTTTTAGCGAGAAAAAAAGTGCTTTCTGACTTAATCACAAACCACGACAAGTTAAGTGTGCATAACAAGATTTGTCCACTTATCCAGTGTGAATAGCTGGAAAGAATTGTTCAGTTATGCACTGGCAGCTTTGGAAGTGGTAGAGAAATGGAAAGGAAAAAACTACAGAAAATCACCCACGCTCTTAATGCTCACCAGTTACTGTGAAAGTAGCAACCTTTGGGGTTGTTTCCCAGCATCGAGGCATTTTGGTAGTCTACTGCCATCCTACTTCAGGAGCCCTAATTTCCACTTTTGCATAGATGCAACTCTTGCTCTGCTTAAAGAGCTGCTTGCTTTAAACATGAGAAAAACTCACCACTAAGAGTTCAGGATATACAGACTGAAATCCACAGAAATTGTGTTCTGTTTCACCTGGAGATTTACTCTCCCACTAGCCTATTTCCCATCTGTTCTTAGCAGTCACACATCCGGGCAGGAGACAAAGTGTGATACAATTTGTGTGGCAGATAAGAACTGGGTAATCTACAGTGGTAAGAGAAACAGCAAGGGAAATGCAAAACACATGAATGAATGAGAGTACAGTACACAAGAGGATGGCTTCTTGGAGTTTACACCAAGGTGACATTTCTAGACACCATACTGCCCTGATCCTACCAGGCTGCAATAGGACAAAAAAAAAAAGACAAAAGGCATGCTGTGACTTCCTATAACGGTTGATCAGAAAAATATTTAGTACAGATTTTAGGTCCTAAATGATCCCTCTTTAACCTCAGTAAAAACTGAGAATTATTTCAAAATAAAATTGGACATAACCTTGGAGGATTATGATAAAGGTTACCAAACAACCATAAAAATATTAGATGTAACTGAGGATGCTGAATCCTTCTCTGGAACCAGTCATCTGGTCAGACAGCCTACAGAGTGAGAAGGCAACAGTTTTCTTACTGCCATGATGAGTTATTCAGACACTGGCCAGATACTGCTTAGACTAATATCTGGAAAATTGGGAGGCATTTTGACCAAATGTCTTTGCCAGAAGTATTCATCATTTACACAATCATGAGCAAAGAATGTTGCTAATAAATTTGATACAGAGAGTTATTCCACTAATGACCAATACAGGCATGACAACTTGCAGAAATAATCCACTGCAACTAGTATGTTAAACAACTTCTCTTTGTGCTATTTGTAATCCATTTTTCAGACTGATCACTCGAGCTATTACTGCTTCCTAACTTCTCTAAACAGAAAAACAGCACAAACAACTCACTGCAGACATTTCCTTCCTTCCTTCCTCAGGGACTCTCACAAGTGCCCATCCCCATAGTTTTTAAAGACTTTCAGTTGCTGTGAGCATTCTTCCACACTTAGAAGTGATGTATTTCTGTTCCTGGCTACTCAGTGGAAACAAAATATCAACAGAATTGAATTGAATTTGCTGGTATTATACCATTAAATGCCTAACAGTATTCACTGATTAAGTCACCCAGGGCTAAATGCTGTGTAAAATACCTTCTCCTACCTCCTTCCCAAAACTAAAAAAATTGAAAGAAAAGCCTTGACTCTACCTCAGATAAAACTATGAGGAGCCTTGAGGGAAAACAGGAAGACATCTAAGCCAAATTCACATTAGTTGGAGAGCACACACCATGGAAGCATTGAAATACCTCTGAAACTGCAAGAAGATCCACCCCTGCCGGTATAACAAGGACCTGCACCATTCCAATGCTCTGAACACAGGAAAACAACACTCCCTGCCCTTCCACTGCCTTGTTGCTTCCATCACTAACCCACATAGCAACCCAGTGGTGCAGCAGACTCTGGGAGAGGGTTTACACCTGCTGCACCATCAGGTGGTCCTTCATAACTTCTTCCCAGGCAGGTCCTTGTTCACTGCAACAGGCTCAGAATAAGAGAGGAATTTCACATGTGCATACTTGTGTCAAATTCTGTTAGACAATCTCATTCTTCTCATCATTCTAGTAACCAGAAAAAAAAAATAAATCCAAAAACCAGCCCAAATGTAATGCAGCACACACTTTGCTGAACAGCCCTGAGAGGCCAGCTCAGTGGGCAAAGTGAATAGTCCTTTCCGGCGACATGGATTCAACAGCAGGTTTCAGTTCAGTGCAGAACAATACTAAATTATAATTTCCAAATGTATTTACATTACTCTATCTTGGTTTTCAGAAGCACAACCTAGTACAAACACATCTCCCCCCCCTTTCTCTCAGAGTAGAACTCTTTCTCCCACTAAGCTAGTTTTTCCATGACTGTCTCTACACATCAGGCTACCCTTAAAAAACCCTCCTATATAACCCTAAAAAACAAAAACACTATTGCTGGCATTTTGGTACTAATGTCAACAGAAAAAAGAATAAATGAATGCATATGAGGAGGAAAGAACATGTTCCTGATGCAATCATTTTAGTTCCCTCAAATCAGGCCTGGGAGAGAATGGACACACCCTTTTCACAGGGCTGACCTAAAATTTTCACAGTAGACTTTACTCCTTTGAAAATTTTAAGGGTACTTGAGATTTAAATTTCCCAATGCGGTTATCCACATAAATACAGTGGTTTTATTTTAATGCTTCAGACTCAATCAAAATTTTAAGTCACCAGTGCCGTGTTAGTTTACGCCAACCAAAGTCTACTCTGAAATTACTGATCAATGGTGTTTGAGCACAGCCAATATCACCAGCTGCTATCAGTGAGCTCTGGAGAAGCATTCAAGTGCAGGACAGCTATTTCCATCCAAAAGAAACCACAGGATTGTGAACAATGTTACTCATGCACCTCCATAGGACCTTGACACTGAAGAGGAACTAGAAATAAATAGGAAATAAAATGCCCAGTAAGAACCAGACTGAGTTACAAATGACCAAAGATAATTACAAAAATATTTTACCCTTCTTCTTCTATATGGTTTCATTATATAGAGTTTGAATTCTTTGTAATATAGTTCTAACACTGGGCAGTCAGTATGAAATTATGTTACCAAAAGGCATCTGGGCTTTATCTCACATCTTAATTCTTATTCTGACATAGTACTCGTGACCTTTCATTATGTTGTGTTTGTACATATCTAAGTGTGACAGAAAGGATGAGTAATAAAAAAATATTACTCAGTGAAACAAAATTAGTGTCCACAGACACCAGGAAAGAGTGCAAGATAATAACAGTTTTAATCGATTCTCTGTTTAGGAAATGCAATGGTGCATATAATGTATCACTAGCAGCTTACAGTAAAACATCTTATTCTCTGTGAAGATAAAGGTGAGTACTAATGACTGTGACTAAATCTTGACAGCCAAATGATCTCTTCCCCTTGTAACAGCCCGTCATGTAATGAGCAATCAGAGTAGCTGAGCAGTAATTACACACATTCACTTACACTAAAAGCATTTCTGATGGACTGAAGTGTATTCAAGTAGAAACAAATATGATATAAATATTTTCTTTACCTTTACACTGGACATGCAATGCCCATGTTTCCTTTCTGTTTTGTGTTTGGTTAGGGTTTTTTTGGTTTTGTTTTTTTTTTTTTAATTAAACCAAAAACCACAAGTCATAAAAGTTTTCTATTTCTTTTCACTTAAGGTATTCTTTCCTGCTTTTAATTAGCCACGTCTTTTGCTGTAGAGAAGGCAGGCATTACATAATACATATTTCTTGGGTATTTTTAGGGCAAGCCTTGGAAGCACGGAGAATGATGCAGGCTTTCATATGATCAAGCTCTGACATGCAAGAGCAAGTAAGTGCCAGTTCACATAGCAGTGCCAAAAGCTCTTAAGCTAACAGGACAAATTGTAAGAAACCTTCACATTGTTCTAACATGTTCTCTCAAAATTTCTGGGAGGAGGGAAAGAAAAAAATTCCAAGGTGGAACAAGAGTTTGGACATTTACTCAAGCTGATAATGTTATGAAGTTCCAATGAATGAAGTAATGAGCAGAAAAAAATTCTTGAAGCATAGATAACGTTCAGTCTCCAGACTGACTGATCTTTCCAGATCAAGAACTCCTCCTAATGTTAATGCTGTTCTGCCTATTTATGACCACAAATCCAGTTTTAAAGTCTGCTAAATTAATGCAAAAAAGATAGTGCTTCAGTGTGAAGTAAGATGCTATTTTACACATGAAGATAAATCTGTCTAAACCATCCTCAAAGATAACACAAGAGAAGGTGGTTTGTAAGTCATTTGCATCCTCTGCCTGAATGTTATATATATATTTTTTTTTTACCAACATGATAAATTTCAACTGTTCACCTGAGCACTCTAATCTGCACTTGCCATCAAAAACCTATTGATCTTCATTAAAATTATATACTATATTCATACAGAAAGCTTACAAATATATTACACTCCTGGATAAGTCCAGGTTCTCAATTCCAACCCTTAAATACCACGGCGGAATTTAAAACATTGTATAAGGTGAACAGAGGCATAACATCCTCTACAGTCTTAATTTCCTCTGGTTTCCTCTATCTGTGATGTACTTCTCTGTCACATAGTTAATAAAAGTTCTATAAAGGTTTGGGAAGGCTCTCTGGAATCATTCCAAACTCCAATTTGTGCTGCATAGTATTGCCAAATATCATAACTTTATATCACCATTATCCATTCCAATGCGGTGCCTTCACTCCTTCAAAAATATTCCCTGTCCTTCCTAATTATTGAGCTGCCTGGCTACTCATGTTACATCTCACCTCATAGAAGCTACTGCCTTCCTGAGCATTACAAGATCTGGGAAAGTATGGCTCTGCACTTGGAATAAAGAGGATAATTTTTTTGTATTTCAGCATGTACTTTTGTTCCCATAATTTCTGATCTTTCACTTCTTGAAGGGAGGGTTCTTAAAAATCAAATCTGCTCATTTTCATCACGAATGCATAGACTATGCGCAGAAATGAAGATTTTGGTGGTGTACATTTCAATGTCTAATATTCTAATATGAAGAAACTACATACATCTGTGTACAAATAAAAATCCTGTAATGCATGTGTTTTTTCCATCTTCCCTGCTGTTCTACAGAATTACATCTATATATTTGTTTTACAGAAATTATAAAATCACATTTTGCAACAAGAACAGCTGCATGCCCACCAATGCTGTGATAGCTTGACTTTCACTTTATGTTGTTCCATATTTTATTCTTTAAACTTGAAAATCTTGTGCCTGATATGGAGGTTAAAACTGATGGTGGAAAAGGTAAAGAGGAGAACTTAATCTTTAAGTTTCCATAGAAGAGCAGCTCTAAGAGGATTATCCATCAAAGAGTGAAACTCAAATGTTGTCAATTTGCAACAGGAAAACTCATCCTGGCAAGTAAAGGATGCCTCTTTCTGTATATATGCTTTAAAATCGAGGTTCAGGCAACTTCATCAAAATTTTGCTCATTTGATCTAGAAAAAAAAATGGTTTGGTTTTTTTGAGGGTTTGTTTGTTTTTAAGTATTTTTTTTTAAATGGATGCAATCTATTTATACATAACATTTTCTACCATTGAGCTCAATTGCTACTGCACCACATAATTAAACAGGTTGAAAAACTGGGCCACAGATGAATTAAGCACGTTCCTCCAAAGCCAAAAACACTATTTCAAGGGTTTTAACAAATTTAGATCACCTTATTCTGAACTCCTCTACTAGAATTATATGGATTTTTCTGTAGGACATCATTAAAAAGAAAATTAAAAATGAGGTATTCAAGCACACTTCTACATGTTGCTATATAACAAAGTGTTAATTAAGAAATAACTAGAACACTACCTTGCTGATCTGCTGAAACGAACCACAGAATTAATTGGGACCATTCTACTGATCTTTCCTCCATCAGATAAGGATTATTTGAACTGAACAATTTTACCTGCCAATTAAAGCAACTTTCTGTGTTTAGATTTCACTACTATTAAAGTCAAGAGGATTCGTAGCATTTTCCTTCAATATGATTAAGCCATTTTTAATCTTTTCAAAATAACACAATCATTTACAAACATCAGAAAGGGAAAAAGAACTTGAGAGATAATGACAAGGAGAAGCAAAGGGAAAAAGTACCATGATCCATATGGCACAAAAGCAGATTTGATACTAATTAATAATGCTGTATATATAATCTATTTAACTTCCCATTTTGGCAAGATGCCCAAGCAATTTTTTTTTATCTCTAATTCTGTCCTTACTAAGTTGTTCCCTATTCCTTCTGTTCTCCAAAATTAATAATCTATATTGCAAGAGAGACAGATTTTGGAAGCGGCCACTACTCCAAACAGAAAAGAACCGGTACTTCCTAACTTTGGGGTCCTGAGAACTTGTCAAAAAACCTGCTGCCCAGAACATCTAGTTTCCATTGGAAAACTTGGACAGGCGAGCAAAGACAGCAGTATGATGCTTCAGAGGGCCTCCAGTCAAGATGACCATATGGCAAAGAGTGCTCAGTGAACTCTATGTGACCACAGCACAAGCACAGCCTCACTTCACCAAATCTCTGAAGGTCAGGGTCCTTCCAAGGCTCTTAAGCAAGGCAAAACCAGTCTGACACAGAAGATAAAATATGGTCTTAGGAGTCATCAGAGTCTGCCTAGTTTTATTCCATGAAAAGAAGCAAGAAGGCAAAAAAGGAAGACTTTTTTTCAGGTCTTCCAATAAAACTGAGTCAGACCAGTCAGGAGAAAAACAACTCATCCCACAACAGAAACAAACCAAAACAACAAAGGAAAAAAAACCAAAACCCAACATATTACTGCTCTAGCTAGCTGCTCCACAGCAAACTTGTCTCACTGCTATCAGATACACACCTATTCTAAAAATGAAAGAGAAATGCAGTCATTTTCACTTCAGGTTCTCGTGGCACCACTAGGACTCATCATTACTCAGTAGTTTGCTCTGCATACACACACAGGAGACTGGACTGCCTCTCCAGAGGCCTCCAACTCCTGCTCAGCTCTCTAGGTAGTACATAAGGACTGGGAAAAGCTCTCAGCATTGGAGTCAAACCAGCACAACCCCTGAGTGCCGTGACACCCCTGAGCTCAACTTTGTTTTGCAGACAAGGATGATCAGATAGGAACCTGTGCAACGTGATCTAGTGGGTGGTATCCTTGCCATGGCAGGGGGGTTGGCTCTAAATGGTGTTTAATGTCCCAATGCAAACCAGTCTGTGGTGTCCTGGCTTACTTAACAGGACACCTGGTGCAGGTGTTTGTTCACCTAACATTAATATAAGTTTCCTGTAGTGGCTGCTGTGGAAAGTTATGCCTCTGAAGCTCATGCCTCCTTTTACAAGCTATGTAACCATTCCTGGAAGATGAGTCAGTTGGGGAAGGACATATCCTTAGGGTCTTTCTAGAACTAGAGGCCTCCATTTCCATTACTCAGTATTTCCTCCCCCATTCATTTTACATTTTTGGGTTTGTTCCCCCTTTTGTTTTTCGGTTTTTGGTTTGTTTTGTTTGGTGGGTTTTTTTGAAGGGAGTGGGAGCCAGGAAGGGAAGAGAGGTGCAGCTTTCCAAACACATGCAATCTGGCAGTACTGCAAGAAGGTGACAGACAGCTAAGGCACTTAACTGGCCTTGAAACAGCAGCAAAGGAAAACCACAACTCTAAATAGCTCAAACCTGAGGATTTAAGGGACACTTGGAGTTTAATGGTATTTCTACAGGGAGATTAAGATGCAGGTTCCTGTAGAGAACCATCAATCTGCACTTCTGATGGGAAACATGAATTAGAGGGTGTGAATCACTTTTCTACTGACATCCACCCAATGAACAATCAAAACATTTAATAGAAAACACGAGCCTGATAGTCTAAAGATCTTGTGTGCGTGCTGTGAGTAATAATCTATACGCTTAGTAGACACATGGTTCCTACTCCCACATACTTCACACAGTCCTCATGGCTAGTGCAGTCTCTAAATCTAAGTCTCCTGCACTAAATAACTGTAATTACTTTCCCTCTAAGATAACTGGCAGCTCAGAGGCACCGAAGCTTTTGTTGTTGGAATTTTGCCATTGGTGCTGTATAAGAATGGCACAATCCATTACTTATGAATTCCAACATTCCTCTATCTCTTTTGGTGTATTTATTTTTGTACTTTGTACAATAGCTCCAAGGAACAGATGATTAATTCTAGGTTTTAGTGAAGGACTGTTTACAATATCCAAGCAACTCAGTAGTAGCAAAACTAGCCCCAAAATGCGTTTATTGAAAATGGCATTTAATAATGCACTTTCCCACCTGCTATTTCATCAGTTCCAAACAGGTTGTAACAGGTATATCTCTAACTTTTCCTCCTTCTGGCCGATGCTGCTCTTGCATTAACAGTCACAGTACTCATCAATACTTTGAGCAAAGCAGAATCGAACATACCCCTCCTTCCTCTTGATTTTGCTTCCTGTACTGCTCACGTACCATTCACAGTTAAGCAACTCATTATCACAAACTTTAATCAACTCATTACCACAAACTGTTGCTGACAATTAGAATACAGCAAGGCTTTCAGTGGTGTTTGGTATTACTGCTCTGAACCACAGGAACTAAAGCATGGGGTGCTAAACAGGTGATCACGGGAAGAGAAAGCAGCTTGGATGCTTCAAAGTTGAAGTTTAATACTTCCCATTGGAACTCTGAGGAACCTTTTCTCTTGGGCTTCAGTCATTTGTAGTTGCCTCATACAGGTGGTTTTCCACCTTTCTCAGAAGTACCCAATGCTCTCTTCCTCGCTAAGGCTCCAGACTGTATAGTCAATGTGTCATGCAAAATAGCAGTTTCCATAATGTTCACCTTTTAGTTTTAGGCACACGAAGATGTAATAATTTGGCATCAAAACAATGATATTTTTCTCAAACTGTCCCATCATCGTTGCAAGTTGCCAGTTCTGGGAACAATTTGACAGAAAATATATTCACCAAAGAATCCATGTGTTATGGCAGCTCATGCAGGACCATGGTAACAGGAGTACACCAGTTCTCCTCAGACCAGCAGGGAGACTGTTGTGGATTTGTTCACCGCTGACCTGGAAGGCAGGTGAAACAGTCAGGTGACTGATTCATTGTCACATTCCCTGGCTCTCAAGATGTCCATATTCATGCCTTACACTGAGCTCTCACCAAAACCAAGAGATAGAAAAAGGGAAAGAGGTGTAATTCAGAAGTTCTCATTTTTATGTAGTGTGTAAGAATACAGTAGATTTCAGAACTAGGTTTAATTAGAACGATAAAATCAATTCAGGAGAAGTTGTAAACTGTTTGAGGACTGAAGACAAAGTTCTACATATTTTTAAAACAATATAACAGCTTTTAATAAAAAAGTATTGAGAGAAACAACCTTAAGGCCTGAAATGCCACAGACCTAGTAGCTGGATGGCTCCTCTCTTTAAAACACAATAGTTCCAGAAATGGAGATGGCCAAAGCCTTTTGAGAAATGTAAAGTATACCACTGGATTAGTATCAACATGTCAAAATTTCCTTTTCCTCCTCAGCAGCTAATACATACTGCTCATTTTATTTACTATTGCACACAGAGGATCAGTTCTGGATGTACTTGTCCCATTTGCTGTAAAGATACTAGATTTATGTTTTATTATATCTAGGTTATCTGGCTCTACTGAGAATAATTTTGCTAAATTCTGTTACATTTACAGTTTAATGACTTAAAAAAGAAAAGCGCAAACTAAGTAATCTTTTTTTTTTTTTAACGAGGCAAGAACTTGAACTAAATCCCCTCCTCTTGACACCAACTTAACACAGCTAATCCAACCCTTTTTTTGTATTTTCAGCCTATTAGGAAGAAGTTGGAATAGGTGCTGATTTGTTAATCAAAACTAGTGGTGCAGTGAAAAGAATATTGCCATGTGGCTGACTAAAGAAATGTCATTTTTGTTTCAGAACAGATAAAATTGCATTGTTTGCTCTACTGTCCTGTGACTGGAAGGAGTAGTTTCCTTCCACCACATCAGTGATCTTTACACCTTAAAGCAAAAAGATTCCCTGCATATGTTTCCATGGGGCAGCAGTGATCCTCACATGTCCCCAGTGCCCAGCTATGCCCAGGAGACCCAATCCTTGCACTTTAGTGAGCTGTCACAACCCAGGGTGTCCAGGGGCACCTCTGACACGTGCACCGAGTGCTACAGACCAACACAACAGCCATCTAAAATTAGCAGAAAGGATGCTCATTGTTCTGAAGGGATTTATGGAAGAGGCATAGTTAATGTACATCCGATTCAACAAGAAAGGGCGTTGATATAAAACCAGTTCTTTCTGTTTCATATGACTTGATATAATTTATTACCATCACTAGAAGGAAGTTGTTTTTTTTTGCGTAATGCTGGTAACAATACAGACCATTCATCTATATACTGCACAGTCAGATGTATGGCATAACTCCTGTTCTAAAAATTGTGTCTTCTAACAACTACTAAAGTAAGGGCTCTCTCCTCATACCCAGGGAAAACTTCCTGGCAAATTTGGGTCATTCTTCCTCTTCACAGAAAGGGACTGAAGCTTTTGGAAAAGCATGGTGACTACAGCCAGCCAGAATACTATCCAGCCACAGAAAGCTGACCCAATTTCAGATCAATAGAACAATTTCAAAAAATTTTCAAATGTCCACAATACTTGCATCTGTTTCAAGCTTGCTCCTAGGCATCACTGTTAGTCATAGCCTGAACTGCAAGTTGGAATTCACTTTGTGGCAATCACTCATTATCAGCCCACATTTTTTTCTCAAAAATTGCTTAACTCACAACTCAGTCAACATCCTTTGAAACTGAAAAGCATTTGCCTCCATTCAGGCACAGCAAGACTACAAAACCTCCAGTTAGTTAATGCATTCACAGGCCAGGAAGGTGATATAGAGCATAAAAGACAAACAATATTACTGAGCCAGATGCAACAAAGAGGAGTGTACAGGATCTAAGAGAAACAAAATCCCAGGAAAGTATACTGATTAAATAGAGATTTTGTATAAACCCTGTAATGATACCATGAAAGATACTGAGAAAATAGACTGACTGTCTCTACAAATTTTTATTACAAGGAGCGTCTTCTAGGTAGCATTACTGTTTTATTTTTACAATAGCAAGCACATAATTTAAAATTCTTGTCATTTTATACCATGTCCCATCACTGCAGTGCTGCTATTCAATTCACTGAAAAATACAGTGCAGAAACAACTTTTTCCTTCACTTCAATACTGTCGACATAACACCACACACTTCCTACCATACCCACTGAGCAGCAAATACACTCAAAACCATCACATTCTAAGTTGAGTGTGACACTGCAAATACCAATTGGAATTTTTTTCATACCACTCAAAATGACGAAGCTTGGTCATACTCCATTTCTTTTAAATGACTTCTACAAAGCACCTTTTTTTTTTCTTTTAAGAAATAACACATTTGTACTCCATAGCAGCAAGCTATCCAGCTTAATGTGTTCCTGTTATGACGATCCAGGTGTCTCTGAAATTTTTATCAAGAAGAAAATAATTCTACTTTTTTTTAATATATGACAATTCTCAACAAACTGCATATGTATCACTTAGACTCCATTTCCATAACTTAATTAAAAAGCAAGTAGTCAATAAACCTTTCCACATAGGCCTTGAAACAATAATCAATTACATGAAACATCCCATACTTAGCTTTCCAAAGCATCTAAAAATCTGTGACAAATTTTTGAAGCCAAAAGCTTAAAAAACAATGCCCCCTCTCCTTTTATGCCTATGAATACAGAGTGTACTAAAGTTTCTCACCATGCCTAGATTGTAAGCAAGTCTCCAAATTCCCTGACAAAATTTCAGAAGGCTTCTCTGCCCTTACCTAGGATAAAAAGCTGTCTCTATGAGTCACTCCAAGTGAGCTTCATTACTCACTTCGCTGCAAGGTCACTACCTTGACAAGATATCCAAACATTCTATGGAAATGAAAGGTTTCATTATGAAACATTTTCTGGACATGACATTCCTAAAAAGAGATTGCACACTTACTTGAGTTAAGACACAGCAGTCTAAAGCATTCCTGTGACAGTTAGGGAGGTGGAATGTGTTGTAGAAGTGCTGCACTCCTAGATGCCAGCTAGCCAAGGGACTCACTGTGGAAAATATTTTTAATATCTTCTTGAAATGCCAAATTTGAAAGAGAACCGTAACGAAGAGTACACACAGCTTCAGGCTTGTCTTATTTCAGTGACTGCTATTGATGTTCTGCCATATTTATGGCATGGTCACCACATTCTCTGCAGCAGCGTGGGATTTTTTGATAAGCAGCTGTGGTGCTCACTGACAGCGTTACCTCAGCTGGAGGGCAGGTAACACTTACTCTGTCACCACAGATACTCGTATCATCCTTCACCTATTGCTTGTGCTTTAAGAGCAGGAGCAGCCACTTAGTTCCACCATCTGCCATAGCCGAGTGCCACTTCCCAGCACAGACAACTTGTGGCTTTAAGAACGACAAAGTGCATTATCTCATCCTAAAGAGGTGGACCAGCTAGAATGTTTCTGGTTTTTTTTTCAGCCACCTGGAGATATTAGAAAGATATTTTCCCTTCAAACAGATCTGACAAACATTCCAGCTAGCCTCTGCCTTTAAGCTGTTGTTTGCAGCTTAATTATTAAAGTAGCAGGATGACACCTGGCAGAGTATTTAGGGCTTTCACTTGAGTCTTCAGGCTTCCTTCCCTCTTTTGAAAAGCATGAAATCTTAATGTCACAAATATTCCTCCCATTAATTTTCAAGTACACCTACTGCTTTACTGAGAGATGAAGTATCCTGATTAACTCATCCTTGTCTCCACTTAAGGACTTTAAAAAGTTTTATTTAAGTATTTAGTCGGAAGTCTACTAAAAGGATTATAACAGACACTGGCAACACCAGTAGAATAATAGAGAGTCAAAAAGATGCAAACAGAAATAAGATTGTCCTTTATTCTTTTATTGCAGGCAATAGCAGAGGCTGCTCAAGCCTGCAACTATGATTTTTTTCCTAAGCACAGCTACTAGTTGCACTTTCAGTGATTTCATTGCAGCATGCTTCTGTCCTCCTTGCTGTCACTCAGCAAGAATGATGTCGACTTGCAGAATTAAAACCACAGTTTCAAGCAGCAAACCCAAACCTTTACCTGCCTCTAATTTCGTGCAATATTCTTCTGGGCAGACTTGAAAAAAAAGAGCAGTTCTCATTCAGTCTGATAGCCTCACACAAACACTATTTTAACTGGTGATTTTACAGAACATTTCTCATAACTTTGGAGAAAAATATCACCCTTTTCAATAGAAAATCTGCTTAGGGAAATTAGTTAACTTTATAGAAATTTTTATGACAGCAGATTTGCACTTCAACAGAAGCATCCTGACTTTGATTTATTTAGATAATCTGTATTTATTACAATTTCTTGGGTTTGTCTTTTAAGTTAAAGAGTTCTAGCCACTTACACTGTCTTTATGATAGAGGGTTTTCAGAAACCCATGACTTAAGCCTACCTTCCTCTTGCTGTAACAAAAAAACTTGACTGTGGCCTGTAACAGTAGTTGAATATAGCCAGCAAGCAGGATTCTATCAAAGAGTATGTGACTGACAATAAAACAATTAAAATCCATCTAATGCTAGAGGTCTAAAAATTTTAACTGTTAAACTTGTTAAGAGAATGAGTTTCATGCGTGAATTAACTTGATAAAACGCTATCCATAAAGTTGTTACTATGAAGACTATCCGTGACTAAAAAAGGGAGTAATAAATAATGAAATGTCACAGAGAAAAAAAAAAATCAGAGCAGAAACTAGGATAATACACAGTTAAACATAGCTAAGGTAACAAATGAAACACTGTGGGACACACAGTACAAAATTATCTGTGAAAAGGCAGCTCTAGGGCTCAAGATGAGAGTCAGAAAAATAACTATCAGAGTAATCACATGGTCTGCCATGCAGAGCCCCAGTTCCACATAAATCAGTGTGCTAAAAGGCCACTGCTATCTGTTGTATCATGTAGGTTTTAAAGGGAAAAAGCCTTAAAGTGGAGAGTGTGAATGAGTCCTGTCCCTTAACAGCTGATTTCAGTCCAGCACCCCAGTCAGTCAGCCTCTGACCAACAAGTGACGGGGACAGGGAAGCAAGTCAATGCAGAAACATAAGGAAGGAAGAGATGAAGTTTAACTTGTGAGCAAAATATGGAGAAAGTGGGATTTTTTCATCCCTTACCTCTGGCTTTGCAATCCTTAATATGACACTAAACAGGAAATTATCAGGATTGAAAGGACCAAAATTTACTACCTAGAGCTGTTCCCAAGTCCACCAGGATAACAAGCTTTCACTGAGCCCAAGAGGATGTAATCAAATGGAGACAGGGAGGACAGATGGTATCACTGTCTCCATCATGTTTCTCCAAACTTTAATCATTGTATGAAACTCACATCCCTGTTACCGACATTTTTCACATCTTCCTCCCTTTAGTTCCCTCTTTTCCTGCTTTCAAAATAGTCTAGCAAGATTGTATCTTTCCAAATACTGTTTTAGACCTGTGACCAAAACCACAGATACAGCAAATCTTTAAATACCTCAGATGTTGATGCAGGTTTTCCAATGTCTTGAAGTTTGAGATAACAGCAATGAATCGAGCCTTTCTTTAGCAGTAAAGGTGCAACTGAGGTCAGGATTTTCAAAGCCATTTGCATGTATCAGACATTTAAAAATGAGAGAGTGAGTGCAGTCTGTGACAGGTGGAAAAGGCTACCACTTTAAATCAGGGAAACACTAAGATGTAAAAAGGTATTTCAATGTTGCACCTGACTATAAAAAAAGTCTTGCTGGAACATTACCTATATAACTCCGATACCCAGCTTTTAATAAGAATGTGGGGAAAATTAAAATATTTAGAAAATAACAAGAAAACCTTCGGATTTTGAATAAAAAATTCAAAAAGTTGCGTATCCTAGAAGTGACTGGGAGAGAATTTCATCATAGTATAACAGGGATCTGCAGAGAGAGAAGAATTTGATGGCAGAGAAAGGTCTTCAATGTGGTAATTAAAGAGAGGACATGACAGCAATAGTTGAACCTGAATGTAGGCATATTCAGGTAAGTAATAAGAGATACTTTTTTTTATGGTAAGGTGCATTAATGGCTTACCCAGGATTCTCCATCTCTGCACACTTTGAAATCACAGTTGAACAGGTTTAAACATTGTACCCAGCCGAATTCAAGCAAAGGCTGAATTGAAAGCCATAATGCAGGTGAGTTCAAGGGCTCACGAAAGTCAGGCTAAATAATCACAGTATTCATTTATGACCTTAATATATACAACTCTCTACTTATTTCTCACCTTAATTCTAAGACATGGTCAGAAAAGTTGCAAACTAAATTAGCTCTTTTACATTCAGTGACATGGCCATATGTCTCTGTTTTCCATGCCAAGAATGCAGTCATTTGCTTAAAAATCTGTTTTCTAACTGTACATACAGGCTAAATTACCCTGCTTACTGTATGTGCTCATTCTAATTGGCATCATACAACATGGTCCACGCAAAAAAAAAAAATCCATGCATGACATTTGTGATCTGAAGATAGGTGTAAAATATGAAGAAAGTGACAAGTCTAGGACAATTACAGCAAAATTCTGACCTGGGATATTAAAGTATTAAATAGTTTCATTAATCATCATCTGCCCATTTGTCATTCCTGAAGTATAAATGCAGGAATTAATTATAAGAAGAAATTTTGGAAAGCTCATGACAAAATGTGTACATTGTAATGAATTACTCCTACCACTTCCCAATGTGTATATGTTCTAACATATCTCACAAGCCTTTATTAATTTAAAATTACATATTTAGACAGCCAAATAGAAAGTCACTATTTTGAGAGTTGTTGGAGTCTTGTTGAGCATCATTGGACACCACTATTTATGATTTGCTCTGTTCTTACTCTCATTTGATATTGGTGATGTTGTTTGCCCTTTGGGAGAAAAAGGTTCATAATCTAGTTGGACTTTTGGGTTGACTCTACACATCCTTCTGTTCTTATGCTCAAACATCTCGATCAGCTCATCTGTAAGGGCATAGATACATCTTACAGTGCTACTGCTTCACCCTCTCTAGCTTTTGCAAACATTTTGTGCAGCTATTTAGGTAAGCAATGTTTATTGCATGAATCTTATAAGATATTTTTCTGTTTACTTGGTTAATATCACAGGGGCAATACCAAGACCTGCTAAAACATACATAAAAACTACACCCATGAAGAAGCAGCATATATCAAGCCAAAAGAAAACACTAAAATTAGAAAAGAGGCATAGTTCATCTTAACATTCTGTTTTGTAGTAAGACTGAGGGCGGCCTTTGGCATTAAAATAAAGCAAACAAAAAAATTAATCTTGTGAAACAGAAGAATAACACAAGAAGGAAATATATCCACTGATTGTTGCTCTAAACTGTGTCTACAGATTTGCATCACAGTTTTGGAAAAGATTGTAAAAGGAATATCAAGCACAATTTTTAGCTTTTCTTTTTCAACTCCCAGAATTGTACATGTTCTAAACACAAGACAGCAAATTAAATAAAGCCTCCTGCAATACCCACCCACACTGAACTGCAGTCTTTCCTTTTTCTACCTGCAGGCAAGGTCTATACAAACTAACATCCACTCTAAGTCAGTACTGTCCAGAAACAGGTGAAAAAAACCCAAACTGGCAAAAGGTGCAGACATATTTAGTCATTCTAGGGTTTGGAAGAGTTGAAGAGAAGAAAAATTTAGAGGTTGAGATGGCTGAATTAAGTCAGTATTACTTGGATGTCAAAAATTATGCCATGCTTAAAATCTATACAGCTAAGGAAAGTTTTGAGGATGAATACAGACAAAGCCAGGACGAGGGAATCTGGACACGGCACATTTTAAAGGCTACCTTGTGGTTTTAGCAAGTCATCAGCATTGCACCTCCTCTTGGCATCTTTCAATTTAGCAAGCTAAAGCAAGATTCAAAAAACCAGATCTTACAACAAATTATCCTGGTCATATTAGCATTTATATAAGCAAGGCTTCTAGGGATGAATAAAGCTAAATTCCTTAAATGTAACAGTGATATAATTCTCATAAGACAATATTTTTGTTTTTCCTTCAGATTGCAGTGATTCTGGGGCATTCTGATGTCACTATTGCAACGTGACAAAACAGTATTTTACCTGTTATCCCACACGTGGCAGAACACTGATATCTCTAAGGACGTTTGCATCCTGTGCTTTTCAGAAATATTTGCAATCTGGTTTTTTTTGTGTTCGTTAGTAGAATGCTTAGCTTTAAGCCAGACAGCTTCACAATACAAAGATTCAACAATAAACCCAAGTCTCACTGAATTAATTTGGAAAAGCAAAAAGACAAGGAAAAAATATAGACATTTTCCAACACTCAGAATCCAGTAGCATATCAAAAGCTGCAACAAAGTGTTTTATCTTCAAAAATTGACTTCTCCTATGGCTTTAACTCATGAAAGTCACAAAGCAGTACCTTGTTTGAACTGAAGTCAGTCAGCCTCTGGTTGACTCTTCCATGCACTGCCGCCTTCTCATCTACAAAAAAGGGAAAAAAGACGATTGTTTAAAAGCATTTCCCTTGAGGGCTGTAAGAAGTATGCTTAGTTAACGCTAGGTACCATAGTAACTTTTTTCTTTTCCATAGTTTTTGCATTGTTGAGAACACCAATATCTATACTTTAAAAGCTGCAAATAAACCAAGTGTAAAGCAAACTTGGAAAAATACACCTGGTGAGCAATCTCAGGAAAGGGAAAGTTTAGAAAGCCTTAAATAGTGTTTTTAAAATAATGCAAGCATGCAGCACAGCCATTCCTTTTGTGTACAGAAGAATTTAGGGATATACTACAATACCAGCTAGAGAAACAGATTTCCTTATTTGAGCACAGCGTTTTAATTATGTTAACAAAACCAGGAGCAAAACCAGGCAGATGTATAGCCTCAAACAAATTTTTTACTATAGAATTTCAGAAGCTCTTTAAAAAATAATCTATCCTCTTTTGAAATAGCTGCTATCCTAAAAGGTCAATAACTGCATATTATTGTCACTACTAACTTTAATTAAGTCAGATTTTCTCTAAGTAGCACCAATGAGCCCTAATTAAAGCAGTCTGCAATGATACGAACAAAAAGCACATCTTAATTTTGTAGTGGGGCCATACACTGATTATTCAAAAAACTCACCACCAAATTAATGAAAGACAACAGCTGAAGCTAAAGTCTCTATACAAGATGAAATGTCTAAACACACACAGACAGTGAAAAACAATGGAAGAATAGAAAATGTTTAGGACAAATTGTGTCCCTGGTAAGATTTTGGTCGTAATTTGCAGAGAGAGTCAATAGACTAGATCATTGCTTTCCTTTTCCCTGCTTCTCTAGACTTTCTTAAGCACCAGTTAATCTAGAAAAAAAGGCCTGAAACTGCATTATGGAAGGCTCTGGAAGACTTCTTCCACATCTATTTTGGCCGAATCCTTTGGAAGGTTACATTTGCATTACGTTCTCAGTCTTACAAAGTCTTCCCACTTCCATGGCTTTCAGTGTGGAATGTGTATGTGCTACTACAGAACATTCAGATTCCCCCTCCAGTTCAGCAACAGATGCTGTGATAGTGAGAAGATGAATAGGCCTCAGAACTGAGTAACTGGAATAAAGTGACCCTAACAAAGGATACAGTAATTTTCTCTTGCCCTGACTTGCTGCTTCTAGGTCTCCAACTGATCCAACATAACTGAAGACATTCAGTTTTGGAGAAGGAGACAAACCTCCCCTCTAATTCAGTGTCATCTGATTAGAAACCAAAGACAAGAGAAGAACATTTTCTCCTGCCCTATGATGGATACTGCTGATGAAATCCTTGCCCTGAGAAATGTGGCCTTAAACCAATGCTAATGTTTTTCAGTGGAAAGTAAAGCCAGGCAGAACTGAGATGCTTTTCCGTATTTTATCAAGAATTCAAAAATCTGCCCCCTACAATGAAAAAAAAAAAAATCATGTTTCTCTGCAGCATTTTTCTCAGGAACAGGCAGCTCTATCACTGTGATGTCTTAAGCAAGCAGGCAGGAAAATCTGAATTGCCAATCAGTGTGTTCACATAGACTGGCTCTGAAATTCAGCTCCGATGGAAGGAGCCAAAGGATACAAGCCATTCACTGCATGAACAAAGAAGAAATAACCCCTTGGGCCATCAGCAAGAGGCCACAAAAATGAACACTAACTTTCTGCAAGTTGGATTTTCACAGACCAGTAACAGCCAGTGGCACAGAATAGTTTGGGGAGGGGTGGGAGTTGTCATCCCCACAAGTAGGAACAAAATTTTTGCTCCAACCTTTCCATAAGAGTTTTCAAGCATCTCACATTTTTCTTGTCCACCTGCAACTATTGTTGAAATTGCTGCTTTGGAAAGAGTACTATGAGATCAAGTTTCTCTTGTTTCACCAGAAGTGAAGACATTCAAATTCCTATATTCCTTATGGAAATTTCAATTCTCTTCATGTAACTTTCCAGACAAGACCAGAGACCTGCCAATATTCTATTTTATATGCTGGCACAGCTAATAATTCTAGTGTAGCTTTAGGACACATCATACATTTCTCTGAGACCAGAATTCTGTTATTAAAGAACTGAGGCACAGCTTCACTTCAATCTGTCACAAACAGGTACAAACACATTTGATCCAGCAGCATCCACAACTCTCAGATTCTAGAAGAAAGGAGAATGATCTTGCAACAAGCAGATTCTCTGAGCTGGTTGCATTACTATTTTTATTGACAAAACAAGATTAGTAGATGGAGGCCCTTAGCAGATTTAAAATACGTGACATTTAGAAATTCAAAACTGTGTTGCATAAATTTCTTCCCAATTAATTCCTGTCAGGTTGGAGATGACATCTACCCTATAAATTGCCAGATAGCTTAAGTAGTGCAAACAAAATAGAATATTAAATGGCAAGTGACTGAGAGACATCAAGTGTTTGGAGACATCATTACTAGGCTGATTTAATATTTCTAATAATGATCAGGAAGATAGTAAACAGCATAGTAATGAAATCTCAAGATTAGAGGGGATTAGAAACATGAGCAGAAATTAACAGTAAAATGCAATTTGGAAAGTCATAGGCTAAGACATCTGGGACAAAATATTCCAAAAAACTGGACTACACTTTTTCTGTACTAGGGAAAGCTGGAAAATGATACTTTAATAGAGCAGTATATGTGTATACAAATATAAATATGTATGTTTTCTTATATAGGGAGATACATAGGTGCATACTGTTTATATATGTATAAAACCAGATACAGGCAGAAATTCTCTGACTACAGGAAAGCTCATAGGACTAACAGAAAACTACTATTCTCTGATAGGAAAACATGGCCATTTTCAAGAAAGCATTTGAAAATTTTTCAAAACCAATTTGGTTCCTTAAAGCAAATGTTATATAATATTTAGTAATGAAATTGGCTTCATAATATAGACTAAACTTTACCCATGGATTTATGCCACATGTCCCAGTTTGTGTCTTAACTCTGTCAAATTTTCAGGCTCCAGCAGTGAAACTACATGAAGCTTCCTTATTAGTGAATTGATTTTTAGGAGTATAACTTGAAAGACAGTTATGATTCAGGAGTTCAGGGGAAAACAATTAAAAGGATAAAACAAAACACACAGACAGGAGTTTGCCAATAGGATTAAAAGAATCTGGACATATTTATGACAGCTACAGGATAACTCAGAGGGTGGACCAGCTTGTGGCTGTACAAAGATACTCCCAGCACCAGAAAAATCATAAAACAACTATTTCCCAAAACTAATTAAGGCATGGAGAACTTCTTTTTTGAAAAAAAAAAAAAAAAAAGGCAAATCTATTTCACTCTGTGATATTCTTGACTAAAAAATAACTGTCCCAAGTAAAGTTGCAACATTTTCAAGCGTGAATCAACCAACTCAGAATGAATGTTTAAGACAGGATGTCTGTCACTAGCTCTATAGCTGATTGATTTCATAGGTTTGTCCATTAATAAATTAAATATTGCAAAGACATTCATTTACTTATTGACTCGTATCTCTTTAATTAAAAAAAAATGTATTTGTCTACCTAATGAAATGTCTTGGCTCTTTACTCTTTAAAATACACATTGCTCCCATTAACACCCTGAAGTAACAAGGAACAGTAAAACCTAATTTATTCTTAAATGTAAAGACAGAAATATAGTAGAGCTCTCCTTGTCTTATAAACAGCATAAGAAGGAGTCAAACTGTCAGCTAGCAGAAACAGTAATCTCACAAGTTAGTCACTGACATACTGGCACAGTGATAGAAACAGAGGCAAAGCAATTTAACTCCATAGTCTAAGCCATGGCATAGTAAAATCTCACCAACAAAGTCAAATAAAGTAAATTTTAAATGAGAACTGCTAAGTAAATCTGTTCAGTTCTGCAGTTAAAGCAACCTAGAGGTCACATGGTTTTTCAGAGAATAGTCCGTCCCAAAAAAGAAAAAGCTGAATCATGCAGACTCATCTTTCTATGTTGAAACAAAGCATATTAATACCTAGTCAATTGCTCTTCCTTCTGAAACACGACTTTGCGCTTGACTTACACGGACACGCACAAATTCACGTACTGAAATCAAGGTTGCTGGTTTAGCTGGGGAGTCAAGTCACTCAGATATAGTCACTGCAGGGCTTAGCACCTTTAATTCTTACCCTTAATTTACCTCTGCTGCTTAGTTATTTGTACTGGTTGCCACGAGCTCAAGATTAAACTAGGCAGAGTAATCAGAAACTTCACAGGGCAAGACCTCCAGCTTCTCTTAAGCCATCAAAGGCAGACTCTGTGCCAAAAGGCACATGTTGGGGGGCGTGGGGGGGTAACAGAAAAAAGTGTCTCTAGGTTCAAAAGAGTTCTATTTCAAAAAGCATTTTAAGCCAAAAAAGAGAAAAACAAGGCATTTCTGCTCGTAAATGACATGATTTAAACTGACAAACAAAAATATTCAAGAGAAGCTACACTAACTCAAGTAATAAAACCATCTGTAAGCAGTATTCCGGCAATGGGGACTCTGCTCAGATGAAGGTCACTTGAATTACTGTGGCATCACAACACAACTCCTGTAAGAGTTTGGGGGGAAAAAAACGCACAACCAAAAAAAAAAAAAAAATAATCATAGAAACCTGATATTTGTAGTGTATTGTAACTTTTGAATGCAAAGTTCAGTTTAAAAACGAAACAGGACTCTGAGTTGTGTATGCTAGAAACATGACATATCTGAAGTGATGAACGAATGGCCAACAGAAGCCGGTCAAACTCAGATAATTAGCAGTAAAGAGATACCCTCATCATGTTGTAAAAGTCCTTTTTACACGCCATCTTTTTAGACGCCATCTGCGTCTCCTCGAACGCTTCCATCAGCGCTGCCTCTGCACTATCCTGAACATCCACTGGTGTGATTATGTGACCAATGTGTCTGTCCTTGAACAGGCAGCAGTCACCAGTATTGAGGCCATGCTGCTGAGAACGCAGCTGCGCTGGGCAGGGCACGTCTCGTCTCCAGGATGGAGGATCATCGCCTCCCTAAGATCGTGCTCTATGGTGAACTTGCCACTGGCTGCTGCAAGAGAGGAGCCCCAAAGAGGAGATACAAGGACTCTCTAAAACAGTACCTCAGCCTTGGCCATATTGACTACCATCAATGGTCCACTCTGGCCTCCAATCGGGAGGCATGGAGACACACCATCCATAACGCTGCTGATTCCTTTGAAAATGCACGCAGAATCAGTCTGGAGGAGAAAAGACAACGCAGGAAGAACCTTGCCTCACCAACACCGCCTATGGAGACTTTCTGCTGTGCCTTTTGCAACCAGACTTGCCTATCTCGCATCGGCCTTTTTAGCCATCAGCGCGCTTGCAGCAAGCGTGGGTAGAGCCCTTCCCAAATCTTCATTCGCGAAGCCTAGCCATGAGGTGAGTGAGTTAATAACAGTAGTAATCAACTATTTTCTCTTTCTCTCTCTTTTTCTGTTCATTATCTTATTAGTACAGCTTTGACTACAGTGCCAAATCTTATAGATGTTTTGGCTTTTGCCATCTAGCACTCACCAGCTACCAGAGCTGAGGTTCCTAGATGGTGTCAGCTCCTTAGAGAAATCCAGGCCAGGAATGAAGTTGTAAAATCATAGTGGGAAATAAACTGAAAATCACAAAAATTTCCAAAGAAACCAAAATAAAGTTCTATTTGCTGTATCTTACTGGATTTTGTCTCTTGAGCAAAGAGTTAAAAAATATTTTTTCAGGCACATTCTCAAGTGCATTGTAAAGGGACCTGAGTCAAGGACTAAAAATTGAACAGTAGCATGTACTAAAGCACATGCCCTGCATACATTCCAGCTTTGGAACACATTAAGTTATGCATTGTAGTTTACACACTCCATAATTACATCTTTTATCCTATTTTAAATCACTTCCATATTCACTAACAAATCAAGGGCGTGGCATTGTCCCAGCTCTTCATTAGCACAAGTCCTTTTTCCTTTAAGAAGAAAAGAGAAGTGACTATGTGCCAAAGCCACATGCCTTCCTACCTACAAACAAGTGATTTATTTCCTCAAGAAAAATAGAGCAGACAGGAAAGGATGATCTATTGCCATGTGCTCCAGCAAGCTGTTACAGCAGTGCCCCAAGTAGCACTGACCTGTACTCGGTCACACCAGGTTTGTTATCCCTGCCCTCAGAGATGAGCTACATCGCCCCAAAGAGCACACCTGGAGTACAGGAGGCACTCTGACACCGAGGGCGGAGCGAGTGCACCTGCTAATTCTACCCATCTGCCAAGCAGAGAACAGGACCAACCAAGGCTCACCCGCTGAAATAAACCTGGCATTGCAATACAGTGAGAACAGATTTTGACCAGAGTTAGAGAAACCATGGAAGGAACACTGCTTGCTTTCCAGCATCCAAGAATAATTTTGGCAATAGTTTGAGAATAGTCTCTGAATTACATGGAAATACCTCTATAAGAAAAGTTAATAAGAGCAGATGAGATGTGAAGATGCACCTAACACCTGAACACAAGATGTTTACTCATTTTTAAGAGTGAGCCTAATTCATATCTGAGTTGTCCCTGTAAAATTGCTGCCCTGCCATAAACGATGAGGTTCCACAAAAATTGTCCACAGGTTAGATCTTTGTCCCTTCAGAAAAATACACATGCGACTATCCAAATTCTACAAGGAGACTGGGCAAAAGAAACTATTACTGCACCTTTCCCAGTTATTCCTCCAACTGCAGTGATGGATGGGGTGTTCCCTCCCACCTCCTTTAGTTTTACTGCTTGAGAACTAACACAAAGACTAAACTGAACAGAGCTGGTGGGAGGATAAGCTGTGGCAATGACAGGCAGGTGCACATGCCATCTCCAGAAAGCTCAGCACAAACAGCTTGATAAGGGCTGCTCACCATAGCATTGATATTCTGTCAAAACAAATATCTGTACCACAATAAGTCAAAATCTTTTATGAATGAGATCTGTCTACAAGACCCTGCACAGAGGCCCTTATGTAGTTCTTCTCTGCACAGAGATTTATGAGTGCAGATTTGTGTCTATTGATTTACTGTAACCTTTTGATCCCAGGCTGCGATCCCATTAGCTCTTGGAAAAGCAGGAGTGAGGTCCTGCTGCTGACTGTGTGTGGGCCTTGTAAGCAATCTCTCTCTGCATCAGGCAAGCATATTGGGATGACAACGGATGGCTATGTCTTAAGCCCTATGCTCAGTAAATAAGAGGAAAATGTTGACATGGAATAGATTTGCAAAGAGATATGCAAGTCATTGACAGTTATAATCTCTATGCATTTTGGGGAAAGAACTATCTGCCCCTACTCGAATGCCGGAACAGAAGTTCTGCTTTCAAATATGTCCCTCTCAATACACAAAATGTTTCCTGCTTATTTCTCCATCATGTTTTGTTGCAGGATAAAGCTGAATAGTTGTTAGGAGTCATGTTCATAAATCTCAGGCCATAATCGAACAACTACTAGACAAGGGCATTACACCAGGTTGAGGTGTAGAAAGGGGAAGAGAAGTCTAACTTAAATTACAGATACTTATTTTGTGACACTCCATTTAGAAACTTGAAAAGAAAGATTGAGCTGTGTTGAGAACTGATGCTTGATCATCTGATTTGGAACACTGCTCTAACCCTTCCTATGCAAGCAAAATAAGTTCTGTATTATGAGGTCACTGGAAGCTATTCAGAGACACCCTGCCTGAATCAAGAAACCATAGATGACGAATTCCAGCCAGAAATTCACTAAGTCCTTTCACTGTTCCTTCAAAAAGTTTAGACTTCTGTCTGCTAAGTGATTCAGCATTTTTCAGAATGAAAGCAGCTGTAGGAAGTTACTTGAAATCAATTCTATAGAAGCATCCACTTACAAGACACTTAGCTTTCTGTGATGAGAACACCTTAACCCTGAGCAGCATGTTTCATTTATAACATTACAACTATAGAAGTACTTCTGTTTTGCCACAGGAAGGAAGCAGATCTACAGACATTGATCCTTGTATGTATCAGGTTGTGAGCTACCCAACAAAGCATCCAAAAGTTGACCATGTTCAGCTTGCTGAATTTTACTCACAGCATTACAGGTATTCAGATATTACTGGCTATCACTGTTCGTTCTGCTTCCATTCATCACATTTTGGACACAAGGCAGTTTAAGACAATATACAGCTGGTACTTCATAGGAACCCTTTCTCACAAGTGTAACTTGGCATGGTGGTCTCATTTAAAAGGCTTTCCTGGATGCACACAAGCTGGAAACCTGGCCTATAGCCTCCAAAGCAATTGAAATACAGAAGGGTACTTGGAAATGAAAGGTGGTTTCTAGAGAAGAAGCATTTTCTTACGAACAAGAGCAGAGCAAGCTCTAAACTAATGGTGTGCATTACTTCCTGGGATTTAGCAGCTCCTTAGCTCACCTTTATAATGTTTATCGGTATCCTCTTGACCACAAAATAGGCACTTGTGAGCACTAGCAAGGAAGTAGAGGTAATGAACTACAGAGCAGTAAAAAGCCAGTGAAGTAGCATTTGGATCTCTTGCATTTCCACCTGCTGCAACACTAAATCAAAAGAAATGGACTCTGTGTTCAGTGGCATTTGTCTATCTGTTATTCTTTGTCAGTATGCCATTATTAACTACTAATTGACTCATATTAATATTTTCTCTCTTTTTGAGCATTTTCTTTTAAGAACACTTTCTGTGCTTTTTTCCATCTCCCAGCCTTCCATGAATTCTTGAAAGAGAGTCTCTATCCACAAGAAAATAAAGCATAATGGAAAATAGACAAGATTGATTAGACCACAGACTTCTTCCTGCCTGGGCAGAGCAAGATGGTAGAATTTCAGGGTCTCAACAACTTTGGGTCACAAACCTGGTATAGAGGCCTGGAGTAGCTGAAGGTAAAAAACATGAGAAACATTTATTGGAGATCAGACTGTATGGTGACCTACGGATTTCTTTAAGTACCACTATCAGAAAAACATGCCATAGGAATCAGCTACAAATCTCCAGTCCAAGATTGGAAAACCAGGAAGTTAATCACTAGCAAAAACAAGTTACCTGCTGAGCAAGAAAAGCACATCCCCTCCTGTGCAAGTTGGTCTTTGTATCTTCCTGCCAATCCTGTTAATTGCCAGCTGAGAGCAGATCTGAGACAATGCCAATGTGAGATGTACTTCAATTACAAGAGGTGGGGCTCCTCTGAGATTCCTATTACTGAGGACTCTTGCCTTTCTTCCTTTATTTCATCCTGCCTAACTACCCTGTTCTAATTTATAGCTTTGCAGTAGCAACACTGTAGTTAAAACAGAAATGGCACTTCCACTCTATACCTCTATTTTATTCCTTCCATTTGAGTTCATTACCTCAGTTACCATAAAAAT
Organism: Grallaria varia; assembly: GCA_013396735.1. Lineage (NCBI taxonomy): Eukaryota > Metazoa > Chordata > Aves > Passeriformes > Formicariidae > Grallaria > Grallaria varia. Next base: position 838,662 of record VWZG01007166.1, read on the forward strand.
GTGCTTTCTGGCAATCCCTGTCCTCCTCCTCCTCAGCAAAAACTATTTGTCATTCCCCAAGGACACCAGACAGCTGACCCTGTGCTCTCTTTCACAGCCTGTAGATTTGTCTTCAATGACAGCTTCTGGAGGTAAAAACCCTCAAGGATACTGCTGCACTGTTTGCCTGGGAAGAATTAGAGTTTCCAAAGAATGTAAGAGAATGTCTATTTGTCCCGTTTACATGGAAGAAAGAAAGAGGTGGGGCTTTGACCTCTATCCTGACAGCACTTTATTCCTCTGCTTCTATTTTGAAGTCTCTTTGATCTCCAGAGGACCTGTCTGCAAATTTTACAAGAGACATGCATCAAAAGTCAGCATGTATGACAGCTACATCAGAAGTCACACAGCAAACAGTCTTGGGCCATACTTGCTGTGCAGGCTCTTCAGAAAGCAATTAGAGTACCTTCCATCACAGCACTGATATCTCCTCTGTAGTGACCAGTGGCAGCACCTGAGGGAACGCCCTGAAGTTGTGTCAGGGGAGGTTTAGGTTGGATATTAGAAAAAGGTTTTTCACCCAGAGAGTAGTTAGCTAGTGGGACAGACTCCCCGGGGTATTGATCACAGCACCAAGGCAGACAGACCTCAAGAAGCATTGGGTGATACTCCCAGGCACATGGTGTGACTCTTGGGGATGGTCCGGTGCGAGGTTAAGGGTTGGACACAATCATCTTTGTGGGTCCCTTCCAACTCAGCACATTCTCTGGCTATTACACCAAAGAGAAAGCAAAACAAGTTCACAAGTTTAAGACCAGCAAGTTCCTCAAGTCCGTTCATCTATTTGATTAAAGGTCACTGAAGGAACAGAGACAAGGCAGAGCAAGCTTTCTTTCTATGAAGCCATGTGCTCTGTCAAGAGGCTTGTGGGAGTGAAAAAGCAAGGGCCACTGAAACTTCACAAAGGATAATTGCCCCACCTTGAGATATGGTGATGCAAATTTGTCAATTTTATTAAAAAGTTTAATTTTGTATAAGCATTAAATCCTACTTCGTAGTTTCCCCAGTATCATTGCAGGTACCAAACCCACATTTTTTTATTAACCTAAGATTTCTACAAGTGAACAGAGGCTTACTTTGATTCAACAAGCCATAAAGTTATTCTGCACAACTGTGTGCATGCACACATGAAATACTGCAAAATGTCCTGCCTGGTGGAGAATTGTTGAGCTAACCTTCTCCAAACAAAAAAGGAAAAACACCTTCAAAATTTAAAATAAATAATAAATGGGGGGGTGGGGGGGGGGGGGGGGAATGCCAGGTCTTCAAATATTTCTCCCAAGTTTTTTTTGGATGTCATGGCAAAAATAGGATATGAAGCAAGAACGGGTGTAAATCTTGGAGTCAAATTCAAATGGTGAATACAAGGCACTCCACCAGTGGTGACCTATAAACCCCACAAACTGGTAGGTAAAGCAGCTCTTCTTCTCTTTCAAGGCTGAACTTCATATTCAGCCTGTGGGACTAAAAAATTTCTGCTTCCCAGTGCTAGCTGCCTTTGAACAAGAAGAAAAGCTGCCTTAAACTGATTATCACAGATTTTGAATTGTCCTCAGGTGCACCTGGTAATGGCCATTCTGTGGGATAAAATGTAAGACTGGATGGGCTATTGGGAAATTGAAGCAATTGTAAAGGAACAGAAATATTACAGATGTTTTTTGGCAGAGCTTGGCTCACACATTTTCAGAGTGCAAGGGAAAAACAGCAACAGAGACTGCACCGAAGAGAGATTGACCGAAGGAAGAGTCCAAAGACAGTGTGTCCCAGAACTTCCTCCCTCACTCTTATATCCCACATGATGTGAAATAGTAGGGAATACCTCTTATTTGTCAATGTATGTCACTTGACTCATTTCCCAGGAAGGCCTAAAAACCAACAAACCTAGCCCACTCCTACTCTTCCTTTTATTTTCATTTATGAAACTTGAGAATCTCATTGTTTCTATACAATTGGATTAAGCTGATAAAAATAGGTCAGATAAGAGGATTTTAAAATTTGCTGACTACTGCATCAGTCCAGTGAGCACTGTGCATAATGGTCATACTATATAAAAAATCAATAAATAATAGCAGCAAAATGGAGATGTCTATTAATGACTTAAATTATAGATGATGTTTTGCAACTCTTAACGACTGTCTTCAGGGCACCTTGTTCCTTGTTGTTCTTGGGATTTTGAAGGGCAAAAGTAAACATGAATGCAATTATGCAAATCACAAATTTTGCAATCAGAGCTTCTGAGACTATCCTTTGTCCATCACAGATAACATAGCCCAGTTAAAAGGAGACACTGCTTTTCTCCAGCTTTAGCCAGGTGTATACAAGGCAATTTTAATCAACTCAGTGTCTTTTGGCCATAAGAATAGAAATGGAACATTGATCTTCCCATCCTCTTCAGTAGAAGCAACAGGCTTTCCACAGGGACTTGGTTAAAACACATTTCCATCACAGAAAGTTGTGCAAAGTTGAAGAAATATATTTCAGAACATATTTTTAGGTTCTTTTGCAAAAACAGCCTCCTCTTTCAAACAAATTAAAAGAAACTCCACTTCTTTCCACTACACCCCAAGGAAAGTTTGAGTTGTCTAGCTTGGGTAAGACACAAAAGAAGCAGCAGCTGTCTCACTGCTGCCTGTCCTGATTCAACCTGTGACATTGCAGTGACAGGAACATTCCTCCAGACCAGAATCTGCAGTTCAGAGGTGTCTGGTTTTTGTTCTGAAATAGGTTGTAACAACTGGAAGCAAGAGGCAGTTTCAGAAAATCTTAAAAACCCTCAGACAAACTTCCACCAAGGAAAAAAGTCACATTTACATCCCCTCATGAAACTTCCACAAACTGTCCCTAATTCTAGTGAGAATTTATTACTTCTGCTACTAGAATGGCTCAGTCAGATTCAGTTTATTCCTGACAGAAGCAGAACACAAGACAGCAGGAAAAGCAGAATAGAGAAAGAAAAACACCTCTGACTGGATTCTCTGCTGGTGATGTTTTTGCCAGCAAAGAATCACTGTAAAACAGTCTAATTTACTGAATACAATCGACCCACAATTTTCTGAGCCATAAATGATTTTTCTATGGAAGACTTTAGCTCCAGGATAATATTAAGGCTCTCACTTCCTTAAGTGTTCTAACTAGATTTTCATTGGAAAGCAAGATACTAATTTATCTCTGCTGACAGATACTGAGGAGGCATGAGAAGTAAAGAAGCAATGTGGAAAATAAAGAAGAGGGGAAAATAGGAAGAATTCTATCTGTAGCCTGAAATAGCAAAGATCTAATAAATATCTATTAAAAAGGAACCTGATAGCAAACATTACACTTTTGACACCTGAACATTTAAATGTCCTTGTTCTTAGCTTTTCTAAGAGGGAAACCCCCTGTGGGGCCAACATCAGGCACCACATACCCACCCAGCAGCAGCAGGCACTTGAAATGTTGGCAAAGCTCTTCTACAGCAGAGATGGCATCCTAACTGCAGAAGGGAATTTTGTCATGTGTCATATCAGTGCTGGAGCTGGGCTGCCTAGGATTTTTATGAATCGTTTTCTTAACAGAGACTTTAAGGCTCTCCTGGGGTACATCACACTTATAGACAGGTTTCACTTGCTTCAGATTTGACTTGACCTGTTCGTATTTACAAGCTACTTTTATTCCCATCTCTGCACTGCAGCAGCCCACTGTTTCTAAATTACCAAGGTAACAAGATTCTTTAATATGCACAATTTGGTTCCCCCAGTTGTTACAGTGTGGTTTTCATTCCTGCTGTCAGTTTCTTCACCTTCTCCTTAACACTCCTGTTTCTACCTTCTCTCCAGTACCAAATGCTGTTTTTATAAATATTAAACAGAAAAAAATGCAAGAAAAATTACATCGTTCACATAGCAGAAGTTTCTGATGATTTATGGAGTTAATACCAGAAACCCAGAGCTTTATTTATAGAAGTGATTCTCTATCCAGCTCCAAAAGTAGAGGTAACAATTTCCACATGGCACGATCACTGAAGAAACCAGACCCAAACAAATATGTTGCAATAACACATGGTTGTCCACCAGCCTTCTGAAAGACAAGTCTCACAGGTGACTGCAGCCAAGCAAAATCTCTCCCTGCCCAATCAAAAGTTTGCCTCAACAGCACCAGGCAAGGAGCATTAGCTCGAGACCATGCCAAAACCTCCATGCAACTTCCAAGGCTCCCGGCCTTGGGGGTCCGCTGACTGGGACTCCTGCCACTTTGCTGGATTTTACATAAGTACTCTGCAAGGATCTTTCCAGAGAGGAAAGAAGAAAGAAAAACCCAAATCCACAAGAGTAAACATAGGGAAAAATCATGCTTTGAGTCTAGTAAACAATAATGTTTAAAATGGCTTTCAGGTATGCAGGACGATGGGCTTTGCTTGCCACCCTCTGGATCAGGGTATTCCAGCCCTGTCTTTAGGTGGGAGCAAAGAAAGGAAGGGAGTTTTTGTTCAGAGAAGTAACATCAGACACTTGTAAGGGAGCAGTCCTGCAGGTTTGGAGAAAACTCTCAGCTTAGTACTGGTTTTGTTAATGTAACTTCAGCAAAGTCTGGGAAATCCCAGACTCTGCTCTCAGAGCTCACAAGGAGAGCTTTCCATAAAGGAGAAAAAAAAAAAAGGCATCCTTCTTGAAACCAAATACCCTTTTCCGATCCTTTGATCAAAGGCCTCGCACTCTTCATTTGAAGCCCCCAGTAAAACAACACCAAAATCAAGAAAAGAAAAAAGGGTATCTACATCTTTTCATTAAATAAAAAGTTAAAAATAAATCAAGTTCATTCATTCCCTTCCTTGCCAATACCGTTTATAATGCTAATGTGTCCCTGTTTCCTGACTGACTTCTTTAAGGGGGAAAAAACAAGGAATGTACACATTCAAGTAATAGAATGTCTTTGAGTTCATTCAAAATGTGCACTTCTATTAAACAGCCAGGCCTTTTCCTTCATGCCGCTGGAATGCCTGATTTTACTCAAACTGCTACTGTCTACACTCACAAAAAAATAAGTGATAATTCTCTTCCCTTTTAAGAGCTGTGTCCACCCACTGGCTCACAAGGCACTTGGCTACATGGCAAAAGCAGCAGTGCCACAATATTATAGTGTATGCCAGGTCATCATTCAAAATGTTGCAGACGATCTCTGCATCATTTCCATGTTCCTATGGAAGCATGCTATAATCTTTCTCCTCTTACATAAGGCTGTAAAACAGGAACAGATTTTTGTAATCCTTTTCCTCCCATGTCAAACAATGTAATTTCCGTGCTATGTCAGAAGGAAATTTCTCTCTGTAAACTTCAAGTCAAACTTACAAAGGAGTTTCTGAAGCCTTCATTGTATCAGTAAACAGTTATGTAAGCTACTTATATATATTTAAGCACAAATATAGAAGATTGAAGTTCTAGGCTGCAATTCAACCTTTGTTTACTTGCATTTATCAAGGACACAGAAGCACACTCCCTCACTCCCTTCCTATTAAATTTAGGGATTAATTATTATCTGGTGCATCATGCCTGACACACTAGAGTGTCTATGCTATTCTCAACTTCAGAGACATCAGAGCATCTGAATTCTTTCAGAGTCCATTGTGAAGATATTTAAATTACTTGAACTTATAAAAGCAAGCAGCAAAGTCAGTGGAGGAACAGGAGACTGTCCAACACACCATCAGCACCACAGGTCCTAACCAGGTTGAAAACATGCTGACTGGAATTAGAGACAAGACCTTGGCCAGCAGACAGCACAGGCCTGTACCTGAATTACAGCCTTGGCTGTAACAGGTCTCAGTGTTGCAGAAACATTGGGTATTCTTCCCAGGTACCTTCAACCTGCAGCACAGAACTGGGTAATATCAACCTCATTAAGCCAAAGTACTAACTAGACTAGAAAAATAATAATGTTTTGCTTGTTTTCTTGTTTGACATTGTTCCATTACTTGTCTTCTGTTACTAAAAATATCAGCTAGTCCAAATAGCTATTGCAGTCCCAAGGAAGTTGGGAATCAGGACAGAGAGGCTATCAGAACACAAGCTGAACAGTAGTGTTGGGTCTGAGAAGATCCATGTGACCTGGAAATATTCCTGTGGGAGAGGTGCATTTGCCAATTATTCAAGTGGTACTGAGGATAATTAGATGATGCAAACCTGCAGAGAGCCTTCATTTTCCTCCAGTCTTCCACTTCATCATGACTAATCTTGAAGGAATAGAAACAATACATGTCTTAGGACTTCCCGTAGTAAAAAAATCAAGTTTCAACACACATTTTGTAGTCCAAGAGCACTTTTCAAATCAGACTGAACTGGAGGCACACAGTCAAGGAAAGAAACCAATCAGGTGAATGGAAGACACCTTCCAAATCACAGTAGAGGAAGAAATAGTGTTTCAAATGAAAAGCCAATACCTAGAAATAATATAGACTTAGTAAGTTTACACATAAGCTTTAGTGGAAGTGAGAATTGACCATATAACACTTCATTTCCACAATGGGCACAATGTTGGACTCAAAACCAAAAGACTTTAAGCTGTAAAAAGGGATAACAACTGTTCTCCAACCACTGCTGAAAGAATGGAGGACTGTAAGTACGCAGAGAACACAGCAGGTTATAGATTTTCATAACATACAGGAGGATGAAGGGGAATGAAAACAGAAAACACATTTCAGCAAGCAGTGCAAAATCCAGTAATTAACAATCTGGCTCAAGAAGTTCAATTTCTACAAGCAATAAAGGCACAGAAGAGGGGACCACACTTTCCCTGAACTGGGGCTACTACAGGAAAGAATTGCTAGACATTGGACAATTTCCAGCTGGTGGGAGAGTCTTAAATGCCATCTAGTGTCAGTAAAATGCAGAATTAGCTGGCAATGGATCATGACCCAATAAAATAGTTGGTATACTGCTATTAGCTTCAACAAGGTATAAAGATTATATCTATGGAATTACGATGTGTAACGGGACTACACTGAAAGACTTTCGTAACAGAACTGAACATGTTAACATGCTGTCAGCAAAAGTACACCCCAGACACTGCACACTCAAACCCAGATCCAACCTTTAAGGCAGCTTTACCTCAAAGATTGTAACTAAACTTTTTATACAGCTGCTTCCTTAGGTATGCCCGTGTTCCATATAAAGGCAAGGTCTGAATGTGCACCAGCTCTCTCTTCCCTCATAGATAGAGGAAAATCCCAAAGGGACATTCAGCTGTGGGGCCACACTGCAATCATGAGGTATTTTAACTGGGTCCCTGCTCTGCAACATGCACTGTCAAATCAATTAAATGCAACAAAATTACATGACTCCTTTTTCACCAGAAAAAGTAAGACTTCATGTATCTGGTCCAGTGGTAATACTCACTGAAAGGCACTGGGAATCCAGTTTTTATGGAGGTTTTTAGAGTGCAATTTCCTCATTCTTTTGCACTTCACTTCCCCAGGAAAATGTGAGGGAGTGCAAATATTAGATCAGGGTGCTTGTGGTTCAGAGTTTCTCAGATGACAAGTTCAATACACAGATCTATAAACAGCGAACTGAAACAGAGCATGCAGAAGAACAGTGAGCTTATTTTATGTCCTAGATCTTTGATTGTTATTACAAAAGACTATTTTTTGCTGGTTTGTTTTCAAGAACTTACATTTTATTAATTTTTTCAAAGTTTTATCTTCTAATACTTAAAACTAAACAGCTATCCTTTAATGCTATTCATCATCCTTACCCTCAGCTCAAGGGTAAACTTCTTTCAAAAGTCTCCTGTTGACTGGGTTTGAGACAACTGATTTCCTTTGTTTGTTGGGGTTTTTTTAACAGCAAAAAAAATGGATCATTCATTATTCACCCTTTTTCAGATGACAGGGCTTTTGACCCCTTCCTCTGGTTTTGTACAGCCATTTATTCCTGGGCTGGAAAAATGCTGCAGAGGATGCAGGACAAAGACCTGACTTGCTTTGCTCTTGGAAAAGAGAACAAAATTAGATTGTGTTGAACAACAGATGCATCTTATATGTTTATCAGAAGATAATTCTGTGTTAAATAGATCCTAACTAGCTAATTCCACTCAATTTCAGTACAATTATGGCCACAAGAAGTGTCGCAATTCTGGAAGTGAAGTTTTGTTTGCTTTGTAAGATGATACAGCAGTCCCAAACTGGTGAACAGTTTGACAAATCTTGATCCTTAGGCAGCAGGTTTTGAGATGCAAAAAACTAAAAAGCTGCTGTCAGGTAAAAATCCTGTCCATATCTTACCAAACTGTTTCTATTTTCCCTCCTGGCAGATTTGTATAATGTGTTTTACAGTGTTAGTCCATACCATTCAAACAAATCCTAAGGAAGTAAATGGTATTTCCATCTTCATTTTTACATCCAAAGCTTAATGGGCCTATCTGACTTGCTGCTCCCCTACTCTCTACCTTTCAGTTTAAGAAGCTTGTCTGGTAGGTAGTTTTCAGTACATCAACTTATTACTTTTAATTTGAATTTTCTAACAAGCATTCTTTGTTAAGACAGAGCATTCAAATGAATACTCTGCCCTGATGTAACTTCACCACATCTTTTGTTACTTCCTCTGCTATTTCCAAGATATTGCTACTACTACTGACCTGAAGGAACATGAATACAGAGTTTCACCTATGATCTAAGAGCCACAGAAGTTAATAGGAGTCTATAGTACCACACACACTTTGAAAGGTGCAGGTTTGCTTCCCTCATTGTTGGCAGCTCTTTGTTTCCCCCTTGCAGTGCACCAGCAGCCTCCTTCCTGTGAACCAACCAGGGAAAGGGGATGGCTGAAACCTCTGCCAGGAAGAAAGGGCATTCAGGTTGAGAATAAATCATCTGTAAAGGGAAGAGGGTCATGTCTGTCCTACTGAGAGCAGGAACACAAGCTTCACATGTTCCTCAAAGTACAAGCAGAGAAACTAGGGATTCCTAATGCCATCACAGCCCCTCCAGTCCATGTTTGACATCAGAAAATGTAATCTTTTAAAGCAGTATGTCTGACCCAGGCAACTTACAGTGCAGCTAGAGCAGAACATATACATCCAAATGATAACACTTCTTAAGATGTCAGAAAGTGACATCTGGTAAAGTAAAATGATCAGCAGTTGAGCTACTTTAGACATACTGATCTTTCCCCATCGCCAAACAGCTCAGTTTTACTCATCTTGACTACCACATTGCTATTTCATCGACATATATCATATACTATAAAGGAAAGAGCTAACTGAAAAAACAAACTCACTCACTGGCAAATTACATTTCTGCACAAGTTCCCATGAAAAGCAAGCACTTTAGGAAACAAATTGAAATAACAGATAAGATCCCAACAGAATCCAGGTCTGTTCAGCTCAATGAATGTAACAGAAAAAGAGCTCCTTTCCTCAGGTGGATCAGCATGTGACAGGTTAGGAAGAAAGATAAAGTGGAAAGCTCTTTAAATCCCTCTGTTTGTTCTCATCATCTTCTTTCGAATCAGACAAAGTGTGTTAACAAGGCGCCTGCTGTAAGGCTGTCTCATCTTGTAGGCAGCAGGGCTATTTGAAACGGCACTTGCTGCTGTCACCTCACCTTGCGCAGGGCTGTGGTTGTGGCAGCTACACACATGCACCGAATGTGATTTGAAGGGGCCCAGAGATTCAGTCCTCAACACCATCTCTACTCTCCAGTTGGAGAACCACCACTCTTATCAGCCTTTTAATTACCTCCAGCATCTTGCAAAAGGACTTCTCCCCTCCCCAACAACTCCTACCAAGCCACAAGTACAACCTGAGATTCTCCAATGGACACAGAAGTTACCCCAACAATGCAAGCATGAGATGGACTGCTGAAAGCTACAATTAAGCTAATTCACTGAAGAAATTATATGTTTGCGGCAAGCAGGAGTGCTTCTCCAAAGTTTTCTGACAGGAAGATTTTTCCCTAAGATAGAGAAGAAATAGTGAGAAGCTGTGACAACTTCACCTCGTTTTGGATGACTCCCTGCTCCAAGGAACTCACACTAACATCTTTCAAATACTCCGGAAACTCACCATGAGAGACAGGGATGAGAAAATCCAGTCTGCAAAACAGCTAGGGGGAGAAATGAAGGACTTCTTACCTACGGTAATGCAGTGAGCTGACAGAGCTACACATTTACATGACTCTTACAGTACATGCTGCATTTAGTTATAAGATTAACAGCAATTAAGTAGGTATTTTTAATATGTTGGTGAAACAAAGTACTCCATGCAAAATGCATAGAGCAGAGGAGCACAGCTGAAGCAATGCAGAAAGCAACAGTAAGGCAACAGTTTTCTCTGTTTCGAATCTTGCTTCATGTGATACAGAAAAAAACCCAAAAGTTTAAACATTTTAAAGACAAATTGTAGGTGGAAAGGCAAGGAGGGATCATTTCTATTCATTTTTGACTAATCAAAACATTTTTTCAGGAGAATTGGAAAAACTTATTTTGATTTTCACTTCTCCTTTCTGTGTCAATATATCTAAAGACAAAACATTCACATTGCAGCCAAAAGAAAATAAAACACCATTTGGGAAACATTAAAATAGAATTTCCCAACATCCAAGTGATTTTGTTTCTTCTCTTCTTAAGTGATATATCAGCAAATCATCACAGGTTTACATTATGCAATTCACTGCAGACAGGGCTACATAAACTGAGCCTGGAATCCATGCAAGTTTCTCTAACAAATAAACAAGTAAAACATTTCCTGCCTCTCTGGTCTTCATTTTTTTTTGGTCATTGTTAAAAAAAAAGCCAAAAACCCACCCAAAAGCAAAAACAACAACAACAACAACAAAACCAAACCAAAAACAAACAAACAAAACCACCAAGAAAACCAAACACCACAAAACAAAACCGTCCACACACAACAGCTTTCTAATGTTCCATCTGGTAAGTTTCTCTCACCAGGAAACAACATTTTGAACAGAAGAGCTGGAAGATAATGTATTTAGCATCTGAAAGAAAAGAACAAGCTTTCTGTTCAATACTATAGCAAAAAGTGACATAGCTATTGACTTCATCAGCACTTGGAATATTTTCTACAAAGTGACAGCTTTTTAAAATAGTCTAAACTTATTCAAAACTAGAGTTCGACCCATCCTCTCCACCAAGAGACTACTCCTCCAGCAAGACTACTTTAAACAAATGTCAATAACACATCCACGCAAACAAGAGCTGTGAACTACCTGCTCTCTGTACAGGTTGCAGCCCATAACCATCGATCTTCCCTCTGCTGAAGGCACAGCAATGATTATACAGCATTCATTTAAGGTATTTGAATTACAGAAAGATGTTACATATCAAAGTAATCAGAGGCAGTTTAGGTAATGAAGTTGACACAGAATGGATCGTTTCCCAAAGAAACATTTCATTTGCATGTAATAGAGCTATTTTAAGTTAATTTTGACATCACATCATGATAACAACACTTGTTGACATTTGCAGCATTTCCGTGACAAGCCTTCTTGCATTGTGATGAATTAATTTTAGTCATAAGCAATAAGTATAATTCCATTTCATAATGGAAAAAACCCACCAAAATGCCAACCACGCAGCTACTCTCACTGCTATATGCAAGACAAATTGGCTGCCTGAGAAAATACGCCATAGGACAGAACCTTCAGGAGCTTGAGAAGTTAATAAGGTGGCACATTGAAAGATAGATCTACATAGCTGCACATACAGGGAAACAGAATTCAGACAAATACCACCATCATCTGTCATTTGACAGAAATGCTTCCTTTGTTCCTTGTGATTTATCTCAGAAAAAAAATATATTATAAACCGCGTATATTCTTTAGTGCAGATGCAAATATCCAAAAGCCAGAGCCATTGAAGGCTAGCAAGCATGAGAGGGGAAAGGCACCCCATGCCAGCAATCAACTGTCTTCAGAAACAAAGGCAATGAGAACAAACTCCGGATAGAGAAGAGGAAAGGGCAGACTGGTCCCTGTGGATCGTAGGCACTTCCTCTTGTCCTGCCCACCATCACCTGGCTCCACAAAGAGGAAAGGCTGCCAAGTGTCAGTCACAGGACAGTACAGGGCATCCAGGAAAAAAAAAATTCTATACTGGAACTTGGGCAGAGAAGGAGTATTTCCACTTTTTTCCCCTAAAGAGTTTCTTGCAGAATAGGATGTACTTGTAAACATAACTGCAGAAATACACCAGTAGCAAGACACTGTATCTGCTGACAAGATTTCCAGGAAGACACACCCCCTGCTTTTCTGTGCTGCTTCTGGTCCAAAGACACCTTGGGCTGAAACACAACTCCTGAACCATTTTCATTTATACCAGTTAATGAGAAGCCTCATCAAGGTGTTATAGTTTTAGAGTTTGCCATAGAATTTTTCTTTCCCTACCAGCACAGATCTCAGGAGTTGACACCCAGTACCCTCCCCATCGATGCCAGCTAATGAAGGGCCTAATTGCCCGAATTCCAACCTGATTGCTGGGGGCATATGAGGGCGATGGAGTCTTTTTTTTTTTTTTGGTGCAGGACCTTACTTTGTTTTCGGGGACTGCTGGGGCAGAAGCATCTCAGAGGGCGCTCCTTGGGTTTGGTTTTCCCCCCTGCCTCTCTCCAATCCCTAACCCTGGGTGCCCTGAGCTTCAGAGGGAGAGTCACCATTACCTCAGATTTCCCACAGAACTCCTGAGGCGGCCCCCACGCGGGCGCCTGAGGAGGAGCTGCCGCCCCTCTGCTCGCCCCGGGCCGGCGCTCTTCAAACAAAAAGACAAGGAGAGAGTCCACATTGCCCGCGGAAAAGATTCCACGCCGTCCCTTCGCAGAGGCAAATCCACGTGAGGCTTTTTGTTTGTTTTGCGCCAGCAAGAAGCAGGTGCCGCCATTTCGCCCGGACGTTGCTCTTTCCCTCCGTGCGAGGCTCCGGGCCGAGGCGCATCGACCCGCGCTGCCCGTGGGCAGCAGGGACTGCGCTCCTTCAGAGCTTTTGGTTACAGGGTGGGTGGTTGCTCTGTTCTGGTTCTTTTGGACATATAAATGTATGTTGGAGTTGAGAACTGTTATCCTTTTGCTACACATTTTCCTAATTAAAGTTTGTTTTGAATTTAAAAGAGGTGTGCTCAGTGTGGGGAAGGAATTTGAACAGAAACTGCTTTAGTTTTTCTCTAAACTAAAACACAAGGTATATGCGCATAGATTTCTCTCCTTCCCTCAAAACTTCCCTTCCCTATATGCCTGTTAATTTACTTTTTATATTAAACTCTCGTTACAGTTGCAACTTCCACTGAGTGGTTTCAAGGTTGAAACAAAAACTTTGTTCTACAGAGCAATACTGCTTGCGTTGCAAAAGAAAATCCCATTCTCGCCTCCAAGTCTTTCAGTTGCGCTCTCACAGCACTACTCAAGTTAACAAAGGAAGAAATCTTAATTTACATAGAGGAATGTAAGTCAATGTGTTGATATGTACATGGATGTACAGATTAAACTGTGATGAGGAACAACTTTCAGACGGGATGTCTGCTGGCAAAATTGGGTAAGAAAATCTTGTGAATTATCTGGTTTTACTGTGTTTAACTCAACTAATATTTATACCTCCATTTCATCATATTGTTAGTGAGGAAAAGCATAACTCCCATGAAATTGGGTATTTGGTTATCTAAAGTCTCTATGCTAAAGACAGTACCGATTCATTAGAGAACATCCAAATTCCACACACCCAGGCAGAAGCCCCCATGTTTAGAGGTCACTTGATGAGCTGCCAAACACTAAATAGAATTATAAATCATTAGAAAATCACTAGACATTTAATTGGCATAACAAAAGCAAGCTACCTATTACCATGCTTATCAAATGTCAGTTTGTGCCTTGTTGTAATTGATACCTAATCAACAGTCATACATTGTTTGATACCAACTAGATGTCTCAACAGTTCTTTCAACCTATTACACTAATAAGAGTGTAATTGTGTGCTCAATATTTCAGTAACATTTGAGATAGCACTCTACAGACCATATCTAGCTCCTTTATCCTCCGTAATTGTTAGGCATCAATTATTTAATTACTAATAACTGCCTTAATATATCTAAGAAAGCCACTTATGAAATTATTGTTATAAATAAACAAGATGAGTTTGTTTTAAAAGCTTGTAATTTACACTTAAGGAAACTTATTTGAAATATAGACAATGATTGGCTTTGGCTGACAGTTTCCTTCCCAAAAAAGAGAAGGATCAGCAGTTCCTGTGCCTGGGAGTAGATGCATTAACGCTGCTGTATATAAGACAAGAGTTGTGCAAGTCTATAGCACGTACTCTCAGTGTAAACATGAAGAAATAAAGGAAAGAAATTCTATCATGAAAGGAGAAAAAAAAAAGTAACCTACTGGAAGGAAAAAAGGGAAAGGTATCTTGTGAGTCCCAGCAATATCATTGTATCAAGAAGGAACACTAAGGGAGAAGCGTTCCCTTCCCTTCTCTGAACAAAATACCCCCCTGTAAAGATATTTACTATTCTTTCAAAATGTCTCCCTTCTTCTCCCTGACTTTTCAGTGTACATCATTTTTTACCTATCTACAAATGAAATTAAAATGAAGCAACTGAATGTGATGGGTTTGGGGTTTTTTAACCAACTCCAGTAATTCCTTTCCCACCACATAGAGCTACAATCTCAAATATAAGATATGAAGGGAAATTGTAAGAACTTGGGACAAACTCTTCAGGCCCATATTTCTCCCAGTTCAGACTCTCCAGCTCTCTGCTTTATCTGTTACCTGGCTGATATTCAGCAGTGATTGGTATTGGAATAGCAGCAAGGGTCATTATGGATCACAGAAAATTTCCTTTCAGCAGTGTAATAGTACCTCCGGAAAGAAGCCAAGTATTGATCTAATTTAATGGAAAGTCCAATCACAAAGTGTAAGAACAGGTCTGAATACTTGCATTGAAAAGGCCTTAGGTGTGATTTTTGATGCTTTTCCTACATTTACATCTAAAATTCAGCCTTTGTGTAAGCCCCTTCTACTCCCGATAGCAAAGTGTGATTTTCAGTGCATCCTGCACCTTTTGAAAGGGCTTGTTCAGATGAACAAATTTAGTTTTCTAGGAGGGGAAAGGTTTAACAACACTCAGATCTGAATGAGTCTTCCTGCGCTGCAAGACAGTGTCCAAATAGCAGCACAGCGCTACCTCTCCTGCTTCACAGCTGAAATGGCTTGACAAATCACCATCATCATGGCTGGGCTTAGCTAAAGAAGATTTGGGAAGGGCTCTACCCATGCTTGCTGCAAGTGCGCTGATGGCTAAAAAGGTCAATGCAAGATAGGCAAGTCCAATTGCAAAATGCACAGCAGAAAGTCTCCATAGGCCGTGTTGGTGAGGCACAGTTCTTTCTGCATTGCCTTGTCTCCTCAAGTATGATTCTGTGTGCATTCTCAAAGGAATCAGCAGCGTTATGGATGGTGTGTCTCCATGCCTCCTGACTGGAGGCCAGAGTGGACCATTGATGGTAATCAATATGGCCCAGGCTGAGGTGTTTCAGGGAGTCCTTGTATCTCCTCTTTGGGGTTCCTCTCTTGTGACTTGACAAAAACACAACCAAAAAAAGTCCTTAGACTGAAAGGCAAAAGGGAACAAAATCATAGCAGCTTCAGGTTAGAAACACTATTTTGACTAGGAAAAGAGTGTGACGGATGCATGGTTATAGAATGTATTTTTACACTACCTTGCAGGGCTGAGTCAGGGTTTTTTCTACTGAGAAGAAAACTTATGGCAAAACTGCTTTCATAAGGATTCACTCCCTCTCTGCCTTATAAAAAAAATTAAAATTGTTTGTTCATATTCTTTCCCATTTTGAGTCATTAATAACACCTGAGTAGCTGCAGGATGAATTGCCATTTTAGTAGAGTGCTAGAGTTCAGATCCTTGACTTAGTCCAACAAGACTATTAGGAAAGTGATCAATGGACCATTTACTTGAAAGACAGGAGGACAAATGGGTGATTTATCCTCTCCCCAGCTGGCCACCTATTTCCTCAAGCAATCATGAAATTACTACAGCCATGAAGACAGCAGCCACTATTTCTTCTCCAGCCTGGAAGTTTAATTGAGAAGGGAACTCTCAGTCATTGGGAAACTCAAAGGAAATCAGTGAGCACCACAGGCTCATTGACAAATGACTCCACAAGTCACCTGAAATAGCTGAACAGTGACCAGTTCCCTCACCAATCACCATGTTCCTGAAGCCATCTAGAGCCTCAAATAGTGTTTTTAGAAATGACAAAGGAAATAGTATCTAGGAACCACAGAGATGGACAAAACGCAACAAAGGCAACTCGTTGGCTCCCAGACTTGTCATAAAGATGATTGAAACATCTGATAGTTGTGAAGAGTTTTTATCTGGGAAGTCATGCAAAAAGATTTTGGACTGAATGTATTTAAGCACACAGTTGCTACACATGGGATTTCTGGACACCTCAGTCATTTGCTGGGTCTGGTCCTGAGCAGACCTTAGGAAATATGACTTTTGCTTACTACTAACTTGAATCAATTTGAACCAGTGACTTAAGTTGAAAGGTTCATGCATTTTACCGTCATTCTGTGAGTCATCCAGACCCTAAGGCAGAACATCTCTCAATTGAAAAAGACTGAAAGATTTTGCTGGAGGCTAAAACCTAAGTACTTTAAAACCATCTATGCATATTTCCCTGTTAATCATGTTAATTAATTTCTGACTGTCCTACTTAAATCTGTGCCATTTGTCCGAAACAATAAAAGCAATTCAAAATTAATTTTTCATACACTAAATTGAAATAAAAGATGGGTATTTTATAACAAATGCTTTTTGTTTCAGCAAATTTTACAGGGTTAATAGGAAATGTCTAGGTTATGAAATCACAGCTTTGTTTTGGAAAGCAAGTAGCCATCAAAGATTCAAGTCTCATCTGCTGTGTCTATAATCAGGACAACTGAGTTTTTGCTGTTCCCTTTTAAAAAAGTACGAAATGTTTACTAAATGTACTGTTGAACTGCTTTATGTGGCCCTGGAGGTGGGTTAAAGGTGGCTATGAAGTGCATGGATGTAGCATTAAATGTTTTATAAACACAAAAGATCCTTATCTTACTATTAAAATTGTATAGGGCTTTTCTTCCCTTTTTTTCCAAGCTGCACTGACAAACATTGAACCCCATCAGATGCAGAAAAAAGAACATCAACATCAAGTTAGCCATCAAGTACATTATTACTTATTCAGTTCACTGGTCTATCAAACCACTTCAGCCTATCTTTAACCAACTAAAAAGTCCCAAGAGGGAACCAACATTAAGCAAACATCTGTTTACCAAACTGGGACATAGGTCTCAAGTTGTACTGTTATCTCAAATCCGCCCTGCCTTTGTAAAGACTTGACCTTTCAGTCCCTCACCCTCCCTTGGCACCTATGTGGTTGTTAATTAGATAGTTTTGAAGGTGCTTCTGTAGAATCAAATTTTCTTTCACTACACTTATTCACAACAGAAATTCACCATCTGGTGACAGAAAGCAGACAATCCCACGGGATGCAGCACACAAAAGGCAGGAGTGTCTGCAGTTCTCCAGATGCAGGACTGGACAAATTGCTGTGGCTCACCCCCACAGTCATCTGCAGTGTGAAAGCAGGTCTGTGTCCCCATCCAGCTGGGCAGCATGCATGGATTTTTGTCCAGTTCGTTAATTTCATCCAATGTATCTACTCACTTTTCACAGTTGGGTGGAACTGCCAGAACAAAATGGCCCTGGAAATAGCTGAAGGTTATGGGCTTCTTGTTGGGAGGGAATTTTTTTGAGCTTTGTGTTTGTGATTTGGGTTTGTTTCATTCTAGGTATTTTAAAAACAAAAACCAGCAAAGCAAACCCATCTTATTCTCTCTCCTCTACCCCCAATGACATGCCAGCAGCACCTGTCTCTGCAGGACAGAATACATTCACCACACCACAGGAGTACCAGGTTGCACTTTGAAAGAACTTGGCTGCTTTTACAATAGTAACTTCCACTTCTATGGAAGGAGAAACAGGACACAGACTGTAATGGCCTTTCCAGACAGGAACAGACAATGCAGCAGGCTGCTCTATCCTTGTCACTGCAGCATCCAGCCAGCATTTCATTATGCTTAAGTATGACAAGTGACATTGTACAGCTGCCATTTCCTGGGATCTTCACAAAAACAGAGAAGCATCTCAATAAGCTTTTCCAGCAGACAAAACTGGAAATTGTTAAATTGCACCCAAATCATGCAGCTTGTAGGGATTGTGTTGGGAACAATAACTTATTATACATTCCCCCTCCCATGTGCAAGGTTTGGTAGATGTCACAGGTACTGATAAATTTTGTCAAAATGGAGCCTGTCATTTTTGGCACTGTAAGTTGTCTGCCACATGTTATTGCTGTGACTGTTAAAACTATTTGGCTAATCATGGAAACAAAATCAAGTGTTTTCAGCCACTCCATAGCAAGAGTAAGGGACAGGATGTCCCTGGAATCCAACTAATTTCAGTTGAATCTGACAACAAGATCTGACAAGGTTAAATACTTAAACATTTAATGGAGCCATGGCCAGCAAAGCAGGTATTTCTACCAATTACCTCCTGCAAGGCTATAATGGGGGCTCAGTTCAGGATTGGCAGATTCTGGAATTCCTGCAAAGTACAGCCACTACTGATACTCCAAGCAACAAAAGTTTTAATTTTTACTAGAAAATCTGGACCACAATAAACACTCAGTATGGAAATCTGACATAATTAGTTCTGTTGATAGTAGAGATACTTTATCAACTATGTCTACAGTACACAGATTAACCCTTTCATCTTTATTTCCTATATCATTCCAGGCAAAAATATTGGCATGAAATTCAATAGTTATCTGTATTTACCTTTTTCCTGCTATTTCAACAAATGACTAACATTGGCGAAGTGAAATTTCCAATTTTAAAAGGACTTGGTTTGTAGCCAACCTTTACTTTACAATTGGGGGTTCAAGTAGGGAGGAGAAGGAAGCCCCTTAGCCCCAACTTCATGACACCTCTGTTCACATCTGGTGGAACAGCTAAGCTTGCATCAGCCCACCTTATAACTTACTATGAGGTGAAAAATTCCTGATTTTATCAGTCTTGAGGGGATGTGGCTGGAGTTGATTTATCTCCTTCTGTGGCTGGCTAGAAATAGTGGTCCCTGTCTGCTGCAAGAGTAAGCATCTGAACCAGACTGAGCTTGGTTTTGTTCCTTTGGCTTTTTTTTTTTATTTATTTAGCAACAGCTAACAAAACCTATGTCCAAACCATCAGTCATCTGCATTATTGTATTGTGCTTGTAAATAAGCAATTTACAGCAGAGGAAACAGCCGTATTTATTGCTATGTACACGAGTAATATAGCATCCATAATGGGAATCTAAGTACTATGAGAGTACACTGGCATGTTAAGGCAATTCCAGGTTTCCAGAAGAAACCATTATTAGTTACTATCTCCTTCTCAGGAATGCGTAATGATAATACTAACTCTTCCTTATCAAACTGATTTTCAAAATACTAGAGCTGATAACATGTTTTTTAGGGGAATATATTAAAGACAAAAATGATTTTCATAGTCCACTGACAAAGACATTATCCAGTTTTTGGACCACTGCTATTTCAAAAGAAAGACTTTCACATCAAAAAAGAAATAAAAGTAGTAACAGGAAGGAATGAAACAACTACATCTATGAGAAATAATACATAAAAAATCATGAAGATTTGACAATATGCAATGTTCAAAGTCTAGTATTTCAGCCACAACACACGCCCCCTCTTTCTTCTCAATGAATTCCTCTGGCAGACTGACCACACAACTCCCTCATTTTTGTTATTTTACTTTCAACTGAATAACCAGTTAATTTCCAGCTTCAAACTCCTCCCAAAAGTCATCTTCAGTGTTAACTTTTTTCAGCACCCAATTCCTTATTCTTTCTCTCATCTCTACACAGTACTAAACCCTTCAGAACAAAAAGATCCAGATCAATACTTCCAATTCCAGCTTGCTCACAAATAAAAGGAGTTTGCCAAACCTGAACCTTGATCCAGCACATCACAGTTTGAAAACACAGTACTGCTAATGAAAATTTCTTTTGTTTGTAGAACTGTTAAGGATTAATGGTTTCTCAAAATATCTGGCAATTTCACTTCTGAAGCCCCATTAGTAGAGCGTCGGTCTGTTTTCATGCAATATTTCTAACTATGTATGAAATATTTCCTAGCATAAATGCATTTCTTCTTGCATAGCTCTTTCCACACTGATCTTTCACTTTCATGACTTGTTATTCTATCTTGAATATTAATCAGACTTTAAGTACTCATTCTGTAAGTGCTTGTACATGTGCTGGATCTCACTTGTGAAGCCACTCTATTGTCTCTGAAGAGACTCTTGTGTACACAAACAAGGAGCTGAAAACATTTGCAAGATTATGGACTTATTTTACACACTGATTAAACAATCTCGAGGAACAGCAGCACCAATAATAGCAACATTTAGCACCACTGATGAAATTAATGCCAAGGTGTAGGACTTTGCTTTGAAGGGGGTGGATGAGAGGCAGGGGGAGATGTGCCAAGGACTACCTATAGACTCCTCTATGATTCTCAACACATTCAGGTTCTCTAGAAGGCTTGTGACCCTTTGAAACAAATGTGGCTTGATAATCAAAACAGGCTTCTTGTTGTTCTTGCCTCTTCTGCCCCTAATGAATTTTAAAACCTGAGACTGAGTACAACATGGTGCACCTGTTGCACACACAATTTTACTCAAGATGAAAGAACAGTTGTGGTTCTATCTTATATCAGCACATGTAGGTTAGCATGTATGAAAGAAGTTTTAACACCATAGGAGTTATTGACCTTCAAGCCACAAAACAAAATTACTGAGGTGAAGCAGCATCTCTTGCAATAGGCTGTATCACTGGAACAGAATCCAAACCAGTGTGTTTTGACGAATGGTAACAGAGAAGCATGACTTAAACAGCACAAGACTCATTTAAAAAACTCCCCTTTTGCCAGAGTGAAGCATTACCTTTTCACCTTTGATTCCCAGAGCCCACAGTACTACTGATACCTCCCCACTGTTTGACAAGGTCACTGACTCTGTCATTTGTTATAGATGTAAGTTGAAGTGTCTGTCCTGTTTCTCCAACAACCATCTCTTAAACCTTAACTAGAACATCTCCACTTAAACTTAAAACTCTACAGTCATGAGGGAGAAGAGGAACATCAAACGCATCCTGTGACTAACCTTGATTTCTTAAACAGCTCTGAGGTATTCTTGATAAGCGTGAAATTGTGTTTGCCTTCTGATGCATGACAGACATCAAACATCAAAATGGTGATATGAGCGTGACACTGATTTCAGCAGCACTGAGAAAAACTGTTTATGATCCTAAACAGCTTGAATTACAGAAGAGGAGTTCCTAGAGCTGTAAAGTTCAAAGTAGTATTAATTCTGACAGTTGATGCCATTTTAAGATGCCTTCTTTGTGCCTGAACTGAAGCCACCTTTCCCTTTTATATTTTCAGTGCTTCATGTCCCCCTTCTGTCACAGAAACTGGTATTTCCTGATATTTTGTACTGTTCTTATGCCTTGTAGCAGTTCACCATGACTGACTTCCTCAGCAGCATCTGAGGAAGCCTATAAGTAAATGTTAACTGAGGTAAGTAATAAAAGGAACTGTTTGAACCAGTTCAGGCTCAAAAGCAGCTGCACTCAAGAGCAGGGCCCCAGCTGTCCCATGGCAACCTGTCACCTCATGCTGCTCCCCAGGGAATCAATCATACAGTCATTAAGGTTAAGCAAGCTCTCTGGTGCAACTTAAGGCTGCCAAGTCCACCACTAGTCCATGTATCTAAGCACCACATCTACACCACCTTTTAGAACATGTCCAGGGATTGTGATTCTACCACTTCCCTGGGCAGTCTGTTCCAAAGGTTGACCACCCTTTCAGTGAAGAAAATCGGGAAGTGCTGCCCCAGACAGCCCCAGGGCTCCCAGCTGGGAGCACTCCTGGTCACCACAGGTAAGGAGAGCCCTGTCTCAGGGCCCCTGCCCTTCCCCTGCAGCTCCAGGTGTCCCCACCAGGCCCTGGCTTATCACTGTCACCAGTGCCACAAACCCCACACAGCTTCTCCCAGAGCCCCACAGGGACAGCAATGACCCAGATCCCAAAACAGTGCTGCTGTTTGGAGAGTACACTGCCAGAAAGTACATCCACTTCAATCTTAATTACATAAATCAAATACACACTGGCAGTGCTCAAAAAATATCTCCAAATGCCACATAATTCAGCTACGGAGCTCTATACTTAAGTAGTCTCATTAAAATCTCCCATCCCTTTTGCTTGGGATCTTCTCAATGAAAAGAAAACCTGAGAACTGTATTTGATTTCATTTCAGGGCTTAAGCAGAGTCTGGTTTTCTTGGACCTGTCATCCTCCCTTGGCAATGAAAACAGTCTGTACATAACCAAGTAAACCATCCCACATTCCTGCGGGTACCCACTAATGCTCCATCACAAAACTGCAGATTTAAGCTATAATAAACCCAAATTAACATCAAACACTCCACAGAGGAAAATGGATACAATCTGCCCCATCATGAGTCTATTTAAATGCAGATTTCAGGTATCTGCTATTAAGTGTCCTTATACTTTTTTAAGGTGGACCCGCTGGGAAAAAATGCTTTGTCTTAGCTGCACAATATTTCGTTCTTAAGAATCTCACCCTAAGCCTGAGGTGGAGTCACAAACCTTAATTTCATTTTTATGAGAATAGTACTGGAAAGCAAGTAAAATAACACTGTCTAAATTCTTCAGAAAATGGGGTGCACATACACTTGTGAAAAGGAAACAGACAACAGAAATATGGGTTGTGTGTTTCTTTCTAAGAAAAATGAGTGCCTGCCTTATTTTAAAATAGCATCTTCATGAAAACTGCGCCCCAAGTACAGCAATGAGGCTTCAGCACCTTGGGATTTTACCTAGAAACGTTGTAGCTTAATGTTTCACTTTGAATACATTTCTCCACACACACACACTGATGTCCAAGGTCACTGAAAGGAGAAGTGTGAGCAGCTACTTGAGCATCTGTCAAGATGGTAACAGAGATCCTGACAGCATGATGACCCAGAAGGCATTAGAAGCCAGCAGAAAGCACTTTAGTCCAAATATCCTGACACCAAAGAACTGAAAACAGTCCAAAAGCATTTGCATGATTTCCAGAGTACTTCCTCTACAAAAGAATTTGATCCTTCACTGCATTTTCTTCTAAATATTTCCTAGCATTGTTACTCAACAAGGCCATTTTAATAATTACCACAGAGAGTTGGCTGATGGGATGTACTAAACCTCATAATTGTTCTTATTAGGAAATTTATTTTCAGTAAAATATTATCAAGGAGACACAAGAGTTGAATGCTGACAAAATGAACTTTTACTGCTGACATTCATCTCTGTTACTGGGACCACATCTTCCAGTGTTAAGGCCAAGTCCATTTATAGAAATATATGGGCACAAAGCAACACTTAAGCTCTGAACAAGCCATCTTGAGTCCTTATATCTGCTTTTAAAAAATCTCCAAATGTACCAGATTAACCTACAGAAAACCACCTGACTTCCAGCCATCTCCATTTACAATATAAGACCAGAGATAAAATTATCCTGAAAACTATTGTCATTACTTTTTCAAATGAATGCTTAACATCACATCTGCAGTTATGCAGAATTTGATGAAAAAGGCAGGCCTGATCAACCAAGTTCTCACTTAGGTTTTTTTGTTGTTTGTTNTAGGCTATGCTAGGACTGAAGGCATGCCCCATCTCTCCAAGTATCTTTAGCATCACCCATTGTCTCTGCACCACAGAGTCTAGAGGAATTTCTTAAAGTCTCCTATTGTTCAGTTATTAGCCAGCTGCAAATAAATCACCTTTAAACAAAAAGCCCAGACTGGAGGTTTTACTATTCTCTATATTGGGAGGTGACAATTCCCATTTGAATCCTAAGCTACAAAACATTCCTTGGTTTTAGAATTTTATAAACATACAATTATACACTTTTTTCTGTTTTCAAACTGAGAGATTCAAGGTCCTTGGTAATTACACCAAAACCTTTTTCTAACAAGCCAAATTTAACCTTCCAAACAAGACACACCATTCTAGCTGTGTCATTCTCTTTCAAATACTAGAGAGAAGGTAAAAAGTGAACCTTGAAATACAAGGCTGTCTCTGGTACTACTTAGTTCTGCTGCTTGCACAGAACTGACGAACCAATAATGAAGACAAAACTCACGATTTTCATACGTATTATTTCTATGCAGTAATACTCCTTTTGTCTTTAGGAGAAGAGACATTGACTTGAGAGCACCCTGTATCTTTTAATGTACATATATCAGTTTTGTTTTGTAATGCTCTCTATTAATTTATCTTCATTGTAGATGCCTTGATATTTCTAGTAAAAGCATATGAAAATATCTCTTGACTTTGCTATCGAATCATGACTAATATTGTATTGTTACCACCGCTCACACAAAAGTCATTCACTTCATTATTACTCAACCTAAAAGTAATACACCTTTGTGTGACAGTCATGATTTTTACTTCTTTTCAAATTCATATCGATGTGTGCCATTATTTAACTGCCAGCATTTAAAATGTTTTCCTGTGCTGCCTCAATTGCCTTATCCAGTGTTATTTTGGAAAGGCAGATCTGACTTCCACTCCTGTTGGGATGGTAGCAACTTTTAAACAAACTTCGGAGAGTCACAGAAAAGGAAGTGGGCTGTTTTTTTTTAATGAGGACAGAAACAGCAGTTTAAAAAGGTATTCCCATTGGCAAGAACACTGTGTCCCAGGCAGTTATTCAGAATGCTTTCAACCTTTCCCCCGTGGCAGGGAGGGTGTAACTAGATGACTTTTATGGTCCCTTCCAACCCAAAGCATTTATGAAATGTTTGTCCTTAAGCATCCATCCATTTTTCTGAAAGTCTAACTTAGTAATAATAGCACATGTAATAACACAAATAATGTTCTCCCTAGAGATTCTGCTGTGGGCTAAAAAGTAACAGATTGCATCTGCTTTTGGAGTGACCCTTTCCTGTTCTCTTTCCTTCTCTAATACACCTCTACATCACCCAAAAGAAACAGCTAATACAGGACCAGGAGGATGCATCAAGCTGGTAATTCATCATCCCTTTTCTCTCAACAGACCCACAATTGATATTGATCTGGCAGTGATTTGTCTCAGTGTTCAGAGAGCAGGAAAGCATCTGTGCCTTCCTGGTATCTCCGCCCTTGCAGGTCCTATGGCTGCCCACGCAGTTTTGGGAGTCCTCAGGCTGCTAACACAGTCTCCCAGACCCTGAGATATGGCCAGACTGTCTCGTTCACAGGGCTCTGTCCTTAAACACAATGCACTTTCTTGTTTCAGACAAGACACCCCTCCAGGTTTTCTCCACAGCTCAATTCTCATGACATGAGAATTACCATGCAAGTACTCTGTGTTCTGCATTAGGGTCAGAGCATCCTCCCAGGACTAAGCCAGAAACCTGAAATGAATTTTCTATCACTACCTTAAGGCCCCAAGTTCCCCAATCTAACACCATTAGAACCAGCTGTTACCTGCATGGGTTAGACTGTTTCACGCAATAGTTGCCTGAAGGCTGTTAGGCACTACCCTTACACAGAAATATATATATATATCACCACTCTGACAGTCATAGAAAGGGCCCACATTCAAAACTCCACCTGCAGTTGAGTTTCACATTATTAGGTTCTTGTTTCTTCTCCTCCCATTGGTCTAAGTCCCTACATCTCTTATAATTCCATATATTTACACGCAAAAAACCCCATACCTCTGAAGTTGTATTTTCTCCATCTGACCCCAATACATGACAACTGCTTCACTATCAAGAGAGCAACTAAAATCAAGAAAATCTACCTTCATTCCACAAAAATAATCCTCCAAATAGTGAGGTGATACACTGACTTCAGAGGCTTAATATTTCTTTCAATTTTTGTTACACTGCCTGCTTACATGTTTCTATTGTGACGTGTACCAAGGGAACATTTAATAGACCTGCACCTGGATGGATGTAGATTTTCATTTACCTTCAAGGTTATTTTCACGAAAGCATTACATTTCCCCTTTTATCACAAAGCTGCCAGAGTACTTCAAGTCCTTCATCTGCAAATTATGAGTTCCAACACAATTGCCAATACAGGAAACGATAGACCATCTTTAGTTAGGAACATCATCCTTCTCTCCCCTTCTTGCACTGGGAGAAAATTACAAATGAATCATTATGGAAAATGCTCAGCAAGCCAAGTACTGCACTATATGCAATTTGGGAGCTTATTTTCCTCTCAGAATAATAAATTAGTGACAACCCATAGTTCTTCAATTTAATCTGATGAATTGTATTTCGATTAGAGGAAATGCCAATTTCCTCCTATCTTGCTTCTTAACCTTTTCTATTATCTCCCACAACAACACCTCCTAAATCTTCACACAGGAAAGCTACAATACGATATCCAGTTAGTGCATTGGAGTCAAAGCCACAGCTGTCCTTGTCTACATCAGAAGCAGCTTTGGGGGAGGCACCTGAGTTACACCAGTCCCAGGCTACAGAGGGATGCTGTGAAGCAGAGCTCAAATTTTCCATCTACTGAGGCAGCCCCTACTTCAAACAAGAGTCTGCCAAAATATGTTTTCAAACATAAGCAAAAGATTAAGGTGTTGTAAGAAGCCAGACAGAACATGACTCACAGCTACTTCCATATCTCTTTTCTCTCACCCCAATACCCCTGGAAATGGCAGTGGTTTGTGGCCAAGAGGCCTGACAGTCTCTGCTCTGTAGCTGCACTGCTGAGAGGGACAACTCCAGGGAGAGAAGAACAGCTCCCACATAAAAGGAGGGAGGGACCATAACTTCTTAGCATAAAGAAGCCACAGACAGAGAGCCAATCTGCACCTTCAGAGTAAAAAGGCAAAACACAGGCCCTCAGACTTTCTTGGAAGCCTGCAGACTCCCTTCTTACCAGCTCCAGCAAGCCGACCCAGAAGCATTTAGCATTAACATTTAGATCTCTAATTATGGAAAGGGACACAAGAAGAAAGAAAAACAGGCCTGGACTCTCAGCCCTTTCCCAATGATACTTTATACCTGGCAAAAATCTGTAGACTTTTGCTTAGACATTATTAAGAAAACTCAAAACCACACCGAAACCCTAAACAAGCAAACAAAAAATCCCTCCAAAAAAATACTCACCCCTTCCCAGTCACCTGCCAGCAGCAGTTCTACGAGAGGAGCCCTACTGGCTTTTTATCTCCTCCCCAGTCATCATCTAATAATTCCTTCACCTGGGTAGCAGCTGTTTCCACTCCACCCCCACGTCACCCAAAAGAACCAGCCCAATGTGGATCAGCAGGTTGATAAAGACCTTGAATAAAATGGGAGAAGATGGATCGATTGCACCTGTTGCATTAGTGCTACACTGCCCTCAATGTTATTTTAATCCATATGCAGGTAGCCACTCATGCAGTGTGGCAGAAGACATCTTTCTTAAAAATACAGCCAGTAAAGCGGCTATATTGCCCTGAGCCCTAATTGCAGATCTCAGGAACAGAGCAAGAAGATCACCTGTGTAAACTCAGCCCTCTTTGGAGCCAGCTGGAATCAATCTACACTGATTAGGAAGAATCTTGAAGTCTAGCAAGTTTTTTCTCTCTTCACTTGATCTCTTTATTCAGGCAGTCTGGGAAACAACGTGTTTATTGCCACTTTTAGTTCTGTATTTAAGCTTAATCCTGCTTTAAGTATTGCTAATTCAAGTTTGATATTTTGTCCGTTTTTACATTATTGGCTGTTACTGGCCTTAACCACTGTTCTCCCAAATTTCTTTGAGAAGTTTGAATTCCTGACTTTTAAGCCTATTGAGAAATTGTTTGGGGGCTACCTTTTTCAGCAATGGTTTTCTAGGCATGTTTAGTAGAATGCAAAGCCTTTCTCAGAGCTCTGCAGCGTTCAGATGCAACCAGTTCTCAGTCCCTCACATGAGCAGCTCCATCTCAGGACTTTTTTGGTGGGTCTGGTTTCAAAATGCAATGATCAGCACGTGTTAAGAATTGCAACACTGGTTCCAATTGAGATTTTACTCTGCTCAGGGCCAGGCTTGATCCAGGAGCAAGTGGTTTGTTGCATTCATGTTCTGAACAATCTTTCTGTTAAACAAAATGTAAGGTTAAAAAACCCAATCTTTTTCTCTTTGGCATTTTATGCCAGATTTGCTGTGCTGCACATCTACTGTGGTAAGCAGCAATTGCACTGTATTATTTCGAATGGAACTTCACCAGTCCGACAACATTACAAATGAGGGTCATGATATAGCCCTTGTGGCAATTGGTAGCTCAGCTAAAAGTTATTGCTGTCACTCATGATAATTATCCATAAGTACTGGGAAAGGAAACAATTATTGCTGTACCAAACTACTCAGTGGCTCCCTCATTTTGAATTCCACTGCAGTTACATTATTTTGACACATGTCAAGGGACACATCAGAATAAAAAAAGCACATTTGAAGCCCTGAAAGTACCTTTTCATTCTTCATACCTGATTTCTGCATCTCTGAAGAAAATTAGAGCTTTACCCTTCATTTCTAGCTGTATATTTTAGCAGATATATTAAAACAAGCAGTGAAAACTATTCTCCTTTTTGCTTTCTCAACTGCAGCTACACACAGTCTTGAGTCACAAGATACAAGAGATGAAAAAGACAAAACTATTCAGTTTGAGATATCATACCACTAAACAGCATCTATAATAATGATTCTTGCAAATATTTTTGCAAATAAATTAGTAGACAAATAGATAACTAAATCAATATGTGGGTATATGATAAAATACCTGATTATAAATTGGGAAGAATGAATGGTAAATCAATGTATAACATCTGCTTATTATAAGACTTTTGGTTGGTTGGTTGTTTTCTTTTCCTCAAGTTGCCTTCCAGAGGAGGACAGCATTATTGTCTCGGATTTTGCCTGCATAAAATGGGTCCTACAGAGATACCTGTGACTTACCCCTGCTCATCCATCAGACAGAGTGGAAAATATGTATAAGTCTGCTTCTAGAGAAAAATCTCTTCATCACCATGTGCAGGGTTGGAACAGCTGCTTTCCCTTATAGCCAGCTAAACCTCAGGTACAGGTGAATGGGCACATGTAATCCTGAATTTCCTATGGTTTGTCTGCTTCCTTCCACTGATGCATCCCTAATGTACCCACCTAACTGGGTCTTCACTAAGACAGAAAAGGACTGAATTGTAATGGTGAGCCCCCACAGTTCCTTCGAGAAGGACACAAGTGGATATGAGACGGTGGAGATGACTTTTTAGCATTTTTTAGTGTCATTCAAAAATTAAAAGGTGCAAAACAGATTTCAGTACACCGTATATTTGGGTTCACTGTAAGGGTGATATTTAGCATCCACATTCTTTAGCAAACAGGAATCTAAGAAAAGGAATGGGTCTCAATAGTAGTTAAAGAAATAATGAGAAAACTCACCTGACATTCAAAACCATCTTGGTGGGAGAAAAGGTACCAAAGCTGATAAAAGTTTTCCCCACCGCAATGAAAATCAGTAACTAGGTAACAAATCATTTAAATCAAGTATGTCCCAAATGACCCCGGAGAAATAAAGGTACCTTTACTGATTTCTGTGCAAATAAACTCCTTCAGTTGTACTTTAACCAGATTGAATACTAGAAATTACAAGTAGGCAATTTTCAAGGAAAACTCACTAAAATAACTAAAATATTACAACTTCTCTCCTGTACATAAGGAATTTATTGCAACAGTACTTCTGTAGAATTTTTCCAACCCTTCAAAAATAAGTGTATTCATATCTTTGATTTTGATTTACTTAAAAACAACTATTTCTTTGTAAGAAACCTGTATCTCTTCAGCCTGGACTAAAACGCAAAGGAGAGGAAGGCTAATCCTTTAGGACTGAGACTATTAAGGAATGTAGATCCCTGTAGCCAACTATGATTCAATATGAGTTAATTGCAAGTCTCCTTGGAAAATTCTCATCCAGGTTTTGGAGGCTTTGTGGTACCACCCCATGTCGGTGCTGACTTCACACAGTTGAGGAAAATGCACAGAACTTACGTGAAAACATTATCTGTATATTAACACTCAAAGACTCAGCACGGTCTGTTGAAGCTAAACATGTGACAGACAATGCTCATGCTCTGCTCTCTGAGATTCCTTGGCAGGCGCTTTCTTTGTCATCAAGACAGTCTCTGGAAGGTGGATGTGCTGGAGGGAACTGGGAGCATACACAGGGGGATTCACACAGGGGAGCCAAATGCAGAATGAGCTCAGAGTGCACAGATCCAGATGACTTCTTTAAGGACTTCTGGAGTTTCCCTCCTTCCCCCCGCTCATCAGAGATCTCTCTGGTGCCTGATGAAACTATTGAAGTAGCTATATCAATGAGGTGAAAGGAGACATGCCGCCACAACTGTTCCATTGGACTCCAGAATCCCACTGCACCCTTCAGGGGGCTGGGGAACAAGAATATGGGGTCAGCTGTGAGCTGGTTATGTGTTGTTTCCTTGTGGCCATGGGAATATCTCCTTAGCATTATAAAACTGCTGTGTATACTCACCAGCCTGCATACCCACAATGCCCACCCTTCACATGGCTCATGCAGCAGATTTCTGTAGACTAACAGCCAAAAATTCAGCATCGGATTCAGATGCTGACAACAAAACAGATCATAAGAACACCAAATCTACCAACCTTAGCTGAATCTGGTGGAAGGTGTTTGCTAAGCAATCTCTTGTATTTCATCTCAGCATCTCTGGACCTGCATATAAACAATAAATTCCTGGCTCCTGAGATACTTGCTATTTATTCAATCAACAAACACACATCTGGAACTTCGCTTTAAAATTCATAAATTTTCTTTGTACCGAGATCCTCTGTGGTTTTTAGCTTGTTTCTCTTTAGTATCACTCTATTTTCCTTACTACATATAGAAACCAGAAGAACAGAAACGAAGTGCACTGCTTTTCACCTGGAAGAAGGTGGCCTATCAAAGCCTCCACTATGCTGAAGGAGGCAGTATTTGCATGAAAACTATCCCCCAGAATGCTGCCTCTATGAAGGCATCGGCAGGTAATCAAATTCTGGCAACTCTTGAAACTTACTCTCCTTTGACTTTCAATCTGAATAATTTATTTTCTGTTTGAGCTCTTGCCTGGAAAGAAGCCTGCAGAACACTGATGGGGTAGGATGCTACACTGAACACCCAGAAGCTACGGCTTGATGATTCAGCCTTCAAAACACTAAATCTCAGGATAAATTTTCCCTTGCTAGACATACTTACAAAACAGCAAGGTAACACTATGGAGATGAAATCTAGTTAAATAGTACATCAGCACAGAGTAAGCCTGAGTAAAGCAGGGGGGGAAAAAAAGTTGCCTGAATGAAGAAATTGAAGGGGGAGAATTTACTTTGCTCTGATTAAAAAAATCCTTGGATAATTGTTTAACTATCTTGTGAGCTCCATACTTTGAGTGGGATTGATGTAATTGACTCATCTCTGCTGCTGCTCAAAATAGAGATCGAGACAATATGATAAATATTATGTCTTTTAAGTTTCTCTTCAAATTAAACAAACAAACAAATAACACTTTCAAAGCCTCGAGTAGTAGGACCTGCCCAGCAGTTCTGAAAGTCGATTGCTGAGCGCAGCAGAAAGAACTGTGCTCTTAGATGTCTCTGCCTGCCAAGTACACCACTGAGACAGCCAGTCCTTCACCTGAGATATTTCTTTCCACACCTGGAAAGAGTGGTAGACAGGCTGACACACCTCAGCATTTTCTGAGTTCTGTCAGTCCCCTGTATTCTCTTTTCTAAAGTTTCTGAGCCCCAACCAAGATGCTGAACGATTTTACAGCTTGTCAAAACCCCCATCTGCCTTCAGACTGTATTTTAGCAAATCATCTCCCTTGCCCTATGTCTTGGTAGTCCAGGAGTAACACCAACTCTCTACAACACATGGATTTCAATGGGCATTTTTCCTGCAAGGAGGAGGAGAGAAAATAGAGAAACAGTGGATCTGTGCCAGGTGCTTGCCCACAGGACTCTTAGCAGAGTTGAGACATGACCCCTCTTGTACTTTGCTGCTAGGCTTTGCCTCTGGTGCAAGATAATGGGAGCCCACATGGAAGATGGCACACAGAAACACAAGGATGCAGCAAGTGAAAAGGGTTAAGCCCTTTATCTCTTCTACCTGATTCTCAGAACGAGAAAAGCTGATTAAGACTCCTGTTTCAGGGCATGAAACACCTGACAAAACAGCTCCAGTACAGAGTAAGTTCTCCCTGTAAGATCTGTGTTTCTAATCATGGTAAGAAGGTACCAAAAAACAAGGACTCCTCCCAGGAGGTCTAAACTCTTTACTAAGAGTTAAGTATGTTGAGCTGCGAGGAACACAATCTATTAGAAATACATTAGATCCAGAAGACTGATTTTAATGGGTTATGTTTTCTGTATGAATCAAAGGCAATCCATCAAGTCTCCTATGCTGCAAAAAGCAGGCAGCAGATATACTAGCCTTGCTGGTTGTGGACTACCCTGCCACCTGAAGCATGTTCGCTGCTCTGAACAGGGATGCTTAGACTGTCAGCCAACCAAAACCAGATACACAGGCCTGGGATTTAGACAGTAATTGGTGCAGAGGATTTGACCCTGCTAATATTCTCCCCCTAGGAACATAAAGCCTCTGAGATAAGGTGAGCATTTGCTGAGCTCTCCCACAGGCGCAAAGCAGTACTTGCTTTGCCATTTGGCAAGGTGTTGACATATGACTAAACGTGCAATGGCCATGGGCTCTCCATAGAAGGAGGTGTCAGTAGTGCTTTTCATTTACCTTTTGTAGCAAACTTGCTCCTAAATTAGTGAGGAATAATGTAGGAGGGGAACATGAGAGGTCTGCAGCCCCCCGCAAAGAACCCCACCTTGCGTAAGTCACTTCATCAAAAGTGACCTACATGTCCTCCGTCTCTTAGATGAGACCGTAGCAGTGACCATTCTCTCTGCCAATTTCTGAACTTCTGAACTTGTCTACCAAAAAGTTTCTAAACACAGGAAGCCTACATTACATAAGGCAGGCTTGATACCCCCAAGAACTAAAACACTGGAGTAAAGGATGATGATTTCTAATTGCAAAGACTTATCATGGAAGCCACTGATTTTATAAATAAATGACATTGTGGGGAAAAAAAATCCTCCAGGAAAAAAAAAAAAAAAGGAGAAAAGGATAGAAGGGAAAGGAGAGACTGCATAGAGAGTCTCATGATTAATTGCTATCAATATTTGCATTATGTCTGTAACCGCATCTCCTAGTCATGGACAAGGACCTCTTGTTCGAACTACTAATATATTAATTCTGAGGCATATCTGTGCAGTGTTTGACAGCCTTTGTCATTAAAACATAAGGCACTCTGTAGCCTTGCCAACAGACCAAGCTTCTCCTTGTTCCCTGTAATTGGCATGCCAGTGATAACTCTTTACTCTCCAGGATGTCGGAGGAAGTGCTGTACATCTCATTGCTAAACCAAGAACTGCAGTGTGGCATTTAAAAAGTAATGGGAACAATGAGGCCATGTAAGATATGCCTGTGATATTTCTAATGGAATAACATTAGTTCCTGAGGTCAAGCCCACCCCATACTTTTATGGCTTTTTCAGGTATTGCTGCGAATAACCTTGTTGCCTCTCCTGCACTTGCTGTAAATAAGAATTCTCCTGAACTCAGTGGAATTACACAGTTGTAAAACTTGCAGGAGGAGAGACTGTATAGCAGAAAACAGGAAGGCTTGCACTTTTGACTAAATCTAAGATTAAATCTATTTTCAGCCACTGTCAAAAACAAAGAAAAGGCAAGTTTCCATAGAATGAGAACATATTTCTTATGTCTGCAGTCAGACATGCCTGGTAACTGGCTAATACTGTATCTGTGCTGTGTGTGTATGAACTGCATATTCATACAAATGAGGAAAAATTAACCTCTGTGTGGCTGTATAGAGGAGCTTTTCTGAGAAAAGTACTCAGTAGGTGACACCAGAAACTAAGCTGCTGTGCTGGGTTAGGGACTGAGATCCCTCTTGAGCCTGTGTGTTTGCATTCATCTTTTTCACTACTCATGTACATGTTTGCACATGAAGGTGTGTGAAGGGGGGTACTGGACAAGTTACAACATTCTACAACACACTGCCACAATCTGTCTCCTTCAGCTCTGCAGAGAGGCAGTAATTTAGATATTACAGTGTTGTGCACTATTGATTAGAAATGCAAGGAATAACCTAGTGTGATGTTTAGTTTCATCTCCACTCCTTTGTGCATGTGCTTATTTCTACCATGCAATACAATATTCTGCTACCTAAAGTTGCTGTGGAGGTGTCTCAAAAAGTGTTCAGTGAGGAAACAGCATAAGATGTAGGTGACTGTTTAAAACTTGAGACCCAAACATCCCCAACAGCACCAAATGACATTAGAAACAGGGAAACAAAAACTATGTACAAAATGAATTTTTTGAGCTGGTTCACGGCATCATCCAAAGACTATGAAGTCCCTCATTCAAAACATGGCCCAGGCTGTGCCCTCTCTGAGAAGCTGTTACCAGCAGGAACAAAGAAGCAGCATGTACTTCTTGAGTGGAAACTCTCTCAACATTTCTCCTAAAGCATAAGTAATAACTGAAAAAGTTCTAGAAATACTTTCCTAGTACCACCCATCTTTCCTGATGCCTTATAACATCCTATTGATGTCTGAATAAGAGCTGCTTAGTCACATATCAACTGCTCCTTATGCTTTGTGTATAATTTTAGCTGCAGGTAAAGAGAAATTAAAGGCTTAGAGCTTCATATCCAGGACATCCTGAAAAAAAACCCAAAATTTTACGAGAGTTCTCTAATAAGAAAACAACCCTAGTTTGTTTCCAGTTGAGCATTTTCCACATTTGATACAGACTAGGTTTGAGACATCAGTGCTACCAAGAATCAGGAAAGTAACAGTAACTGAGTCTGACTTACTATAAGGCATTTACACCCACCACTGAGACAGCAGCATTGCAGACTTCAAAGAACACAGCAGACGTGCATAGCAGTATTAAACTAATTATCAAGATAATTGTTGACTTTCTCTTCCCACACAGTTTGTCTTTCTAATTACAACTACAAATACACAACCTAGGTGACCCCCTTCTCATGTGTATTCACCAAATACCGAAAAATCCCACATGAATTTCCAGATGCAATCAGCTGGTGGTTAACAGGAGACCTCTTTGGAGAATAGCCATCTACTCTAAACACATATTAATTAAATCCAGAGGTACTTCTGGGAGGCATTTCATTTTTCTGAGTCAACATAACCTCATCTAATGTCTGGGAGCATCAACCCTCCCACTGTGAGTTGCTGTGCTCAACACAACCCTGGGCAGAGTCAGAGGACACAGCTCTGGTGCTCTGCATGTTGCATATTCATTTGCACTCACACAAAAACGGGCTACTCTAACTTGTGCAACATATTGCACCTGTCATGACCTGCTCAAGGTTCAGGACAAAAGGGATTTGGCATCTACTTTGGAATTTGTACCCTCTCAAGGCAAAATTATAAGTACGTTCACTGGCCTTCAGCTCCCTTCTGCCACTTCCTCAGCAGTGGGTGACATTTTCGAGACACAGTCTGACGCTCCCTGGAAAAAATGTGCTTATTTAAAACAGTCTGCTCAGTCTGAATAGTGATTTGGGGGGGGGGAAGGGTGTTTGCCTCTATATTTTGCTTGTTTGTTTGTTTGCCATTCTTAACTGCACACATTTGCATAAAAGAAGGAATGTTGTATCATCTTCTCTCAGAGCTTATTCCTCATCTGAATCCTGTTGATGACAGCTTTATCATTTCCACAGCAACCAAGATCATGACATCAAATAGGGTATAAACAGCAGAAACAGATGATCTCTCAGGAAACAGAGATTCTCTTCCATGTACATAAATGCTTTGAAAAACAAGGGAGAAACAGAATATATCTGCCATAAAAATGTGATTATTATAAGAGGGAATGGCTGTCAAATTTTTCTGTCATTGTCTGTCTGCTGCTTCTTAACAGTACTAAATTATATTATGCTCCATGGTTTTAAACAGTATTAAATGACAGATCTAGCACAAGGGACAGGCAGCACCCTCGGTCAGAGCTGGGAAGGCAGATTTACATGCAGTTCCTCTGCCAGGCACAGCCCATGCTTTAGGTGTTGCAAATGAATCCTTCTTGGACTGTTTGACTTTAGGAACTTTTGCTAAGTTTGTTCTAAATCGGGAAAATAACTAGCCTCATGACCCTAAGCCCTTACTTTCTTTAATTTCAGGTGCTTTTACTTCAACAATATTCCTTTTTATGATAAAATAAAAACTAAACCTCTGTTCTTCCTAGAAACATCATTTTAATGACCTTTCAGAATAACGACCTCAAAGTCTGACCTTTCAGCTCCGCCAGCAAATGAGCAACATGCCAAGGTTCAGACCCACATGGAGACTGGTGTGACACACCAGGGTCAGGGACAGGTGAATGGCCATGCCAGACTGAATAGGTGGCATCAAACCTGCAGGTGGTAAAACTGCTGAGGAAGCCATCATCTGACATGGGAATAAACTAAGTAAAACTGCCAGAAGAATGGATTATTGATCACTTCGCCTTCTGTTTGAAAATTCATGCTACAGAAAGAGAGAGAGCAGTCCCGCTCGCTTTCCAAGTGAACAAATCTGACAAAGGCAGGAGCTGCTAAACTTAAGATCTGTGGCCCTCAAGTGTGTGTTGGTGGTAATGCGCATGGGAGCAGCGATGCTGAGCTCACAGCGATGCTGAGCACACACCGATGCTGAGCACACAGTGATGCTGAGCTCACAGTGATGATGAGCACACACTGATGCTGAGCTCACAGCGATGCCGAGCACACAGCGATGCTGAGCTCACAGCGATGCTGAGCTCACAGTGATGCTGAGCTCACACCGATGCTGAGCTCACAGTGATGCTGAGCACACACCGATGCCGTGCACAGAGTGATGCTGAGCACACAGCGATGCTGAGCACACAGCGATGCTGAGCACACAGCGATGCTGAGCTCACACCGATGCTGAGCACACAGTGATGCTGAGCTCACAGTGATGATGAGCACACACCGATGCTGAGCTCACACCGATGCTGAGCACACAGCGATGCTGAGCTCACACCGATGCTGAGCACACAGCGATGCCGAGCTCACAGCGATGCCGAGCTCACAGTGATGCTGAGCTCACAGCGATGCTGAGCACACAGTGATGCTAAGCTCACACCGATGCTGAGCACACAGTGATGCTAAGCTCACACCGATGCTGAGCTCACAGCGATGCTGAGCACACAGCGATGCTGAGCACACAGTGATGCTGAGCTCACACCGATGCTGAGCTCACACCGATGCTGAGCACACAGCGATGCCGAGCTCACACCAAGGGAGGGAGGGAGCACAGGGACCACAGGTAAGGGGTAAGTAAAGTAACACCAAAGGAGCTTTGAAACATGCAGGTTCCAGGGACACCCACAAAGAGCTATCACACCAGTTAAAGTCTAGTCTTTCCCTAACTTGCAACCAAAGGCGAGGTGACAGCCCACAAGATTCCCAGCAGGTCTTTTGCTTTTGTTCCACTCCCCTTTATTATTGCATAAAATCAGCTCATGTAGTGCAAACCTGGGCACAAATGAAATCCACCTCACTTTCTCCAGTCTGGATTGTTATGGGCTTGAATACTCTGGTAAATTTTAGCTGAAAAGCCAGTGGTAAAAAATATTTTCACCTGTCTAGGTCGAATTCAAGGGTGACATCTCCTGCCACTGCCTGGTAGCCAGAAGGGAGCTGAAGACTATACAGGAAGCTTTAGGCAAAGGTGTAAACATGAACAACTTACTGATTAGAATAAGCCACTCTGCAAAAACTGGGGGTTGACTCTAGAGTTTAGGTCTTCAAAACAGCATATAATCTCTTCCTTAGGTTGTTGGAGAGGATCAAACAGTGATACTTTTTCACGAGTTTCACCATGAGCATCCACATTTTCAAATCCTATGCTGGTGCAATCACGTGTTAATGTGAGAGATGTGAATCTCAAGACAAACTGTGGGCAGTCAGTTCCCATGGAAAACAAACAAACAAAATGTGGTTATATATAGATTAAGGCATCAGAAAGCAAAGGACCACAACTCTTTTTCTAATCATTACATACACACTATGATGATTTTGGAATTGTGGCTCATGAATTTTGAAATACTTTAACTGGATGTATTCCCCAGTGACCTCTTGAGTGCTCAAAAGAATGTAAATCTGCCAGTTTTTACTGCTGGCTACCCACAAATTCAGGTCATTTATCAAAGAGCACTATGCGCACTCAGCCAGGAGTCTGCCCTATCATCTTTCTCACAGGATATACCAGAGGAGCCACACGTAACTTTTACTCACTTAGTTATTCTGTTGTGAGCAGCTAAACCTCCATAGTATCCATAGATACACATTTTTTTAAAAAAGAAAATTTGGGATGTCTGAAACATGAACAGAACTATACACCAAGCCAGGTACAAATCTTTGATTTGAATGGACAAAGCTAATCTTTCTGCAATTTTTTTTCCTACAGTTCAGATTTTATCATGTTTCACACTGATTTTTCCCTTGTGCCTCAAGTGCCAAATGTTTCTTCCTGTTAGAAGGTATATTTCTGAATGGCTGGTACATACCAGCATAAACTCAGTCCGGAGGGTTCTAGCAATGACCAAATATCCAAATGGCCCTTCCAGCAAGCCTCCAAAGGACAGCCTGTGTTTGTACACACTTCAGGAAAACACTGTGAACACTTTCTGCAAAACCAATTACTCAGTAACAAAACGAAAGGTGTGATGTGAAGCACAATTTCCCAATTATTGCTACTCTTGTCAGAATCATAGAACTGTTTAGGTTAGAAAAGACCCTTAAAATTATCAAGTCCAACCACTAACCTGGTACTGCCCAGTCCACCCCTAAAGCACGTCCCTTAGTGTCACATATACACATTTTTTAAATACCCCCAGAGATGATGACTTACAGACCTCCAGGAAGGAGGACTACACCACTTCCCTAAGCAGCCTGTTCCAATGCTTGACAACCTTTTCAGAGAAGAATTGTTTTCCTAATATCCATTGTCATTGCATTTCCTCCCAGTGTGCTTTTCATATTGCCTCTAAATTTCCAAGAATCAACATAATTAGCCACTTTGAACAAAGACCCTCTGACCTGTGTAAACAGATACAGCTATAAAGCTTTCTAATTTTTTATCCGTGTTGTTTCTGTGCCAGGCGAAAGATTTAGTTTACTCAGATACACTCTTCTGCTTACAAATATGTTATCTAGGTTTCAGTGGTGGAGTAAGCAGTTTGCTGTAGCTCCTTGCTGTAGCTCTTGCCAAAATATTCACATATCTCTATATCCTATACACTTAGAAGAAAAAATGCCTAATTCTGCACAGCTACATTGGAAGAACTGTAATACTCACAAACAAGCTCTGGGTGTGAAAAAGCTGTGGGCCACCATATCAAATGTGTCTCATTATTAGCAAATCGCCCAATGTTTAGACATGTAAGATAATCTCTTTTACCACTTCCCCAGCCACAGAAGTCTTTTCCTGAAAGAACTGATGTTAAATCTATACCTGTGGGCAAAACCTTAAGAGCAAAACACATAGCCTGCAAATCCTACAGCCTTTACAGGTACCCTGTGCTGCATGCAGGAGGCACTCATTGTACACTCCCTGGCAGTTTCAGCAGAAGCAGCTTTTCTTCATCCTGCCTTGCAGCAACCTGGTGGAGGAGCAGGAGGGTTGCCCCCACAGCCACAGTCCGTACTAACAGATGTGTACTGCTGCCAGTGTTGGGGGGGAATAGTGGAAGAAATCAGCGAAACTTCTTACAGCTTCTGTTTCTAAAACACATCATAAAAATGTTCATTGACCTCAGTGAAGGTTGTGAGGTGTGTAAAAAGAATGTGTCAGTAGTTGACTCCGTGGGATGGGGTAGAGCCAAAGAGGAGCTGTAAATGCTACTGAAGACAAGAGTTCTCTAAAGAAATTTGCTTCACTTCCCATCTAGTGCCAATGCGAACATCAAGGACACACCCCTTCTTCCCCATTTCCTCTGCTCTGGAGAATTCAGGTGGTGTACTGCTTGGAAGAACTCCTAGAGAACAGGAAAAAAAGAACCAGACACCCCAGAGAAACAATGTCTTTACATAAGTTAACTTGAATTCACTTAAATCTACTTCATCAGCCTTTACTGAGCATCCTGGTCTGGAGCTACAGATCTATAATTAGCTCTATAGTGCTGTCAGTTTGTTACAGCTCATGTGGCAAAACTCTTCTGTCAAAAACAGCAGCTAATTCTTTTTCTCCGGAAGATTGTTTTTTTCAAGTGAAAAACGCATCCCATCCATGTGGCTGCAAATGAGGAGCTGAAATGTGTTTTCATTATTTAATGGCACCAGCTGAAAGATTTTCTGCCTTTTACTGTCTCCGGAGTCTCCCTGAGGTCGCCCATCTCGGAGAGCATCTGCACAGAAAGACAGTCCCCAAAAGACATTTCTCATATGCTAGCCCTGCCTCCTGCAGGCAGAGCGGGATGTTCTGAGGCACCTGGGCATTGGCTCCTGGCTCTGCCAGGTAAGGCACGAGTGAGGCCATGGAGGCTCCTGTGCAAGAAAAGGAGCACAAACAGGACCTGACCGGGGCAGCCTTGCAGGGTGCTCTCTCAGAGCCCTTTGGCTACGCAGGTCCTGACAATGAGTCAGCGCACGGTCGCACCAAAAGCAGGGTGTTTGCCGGCAGAACCAAAATCCCCATCGTGTTATGCAAACCTTCCAGTGCCTCAGAGGGTGTGCTATACACAGAGCGGTTTCCAAACGATGCTGTTCCACAAAGCCTCGCTCATGGAGGGCTGGTGCTCTCAAAATACTTGTCACATCTTCCAGTGGCTCAGTCTGATGCATTATCTGTTTCCAAAAACAGAAACACTGGGTCAAAGTGCCAGAGGAAAAAAACCCACAGTATTCCCCCTCTATTATTCTCACAGAGATGAGGAGCTATCAAAGAGTGTCAACAGCTCGGGAAGATGTCAGCTGAGCTCCAAACTCTGCCCTGCAATAATTTGAATGAGTATGAAATACTGACAGTAAGCAACAGATGCCTTTGTCTCTTCCAGATTGTCTTTAGCACAAATTTCAAAATCATGTAAACTGAAAATGCAATGAAGGTTTAACATAAAAAACATTGCCTTAGACTAGTCCCTCCTTATGTCTCTTCTAAGTACTGACACAAAAGACTTGCATCACAGCCTAAAGCAGGAAAGAGGAGTGGAGCAGGACTGGCAGCAGCAGGCCTTGAGATGGGGGGATGTACTTGGTCAGACTCTGTCTTTGCTGAATTTTGTTAACACTCACGGTTTCTGTAGGGCCAGGAAAGACAGAATGCAATAACATACACAAAATTAAGTAACAGCCTCTCCTGCCACATCCAAATCCTCCTTTCTTTGGAGTTCATGGAATGCTAGCATGGAAAGGTCAGCAGGAGTATTCCTGTTGCTGCTCAGACAGAGCTGTGTGGGGGCACATTGAAGCAGCCAGGATGCAGCCCATGGCATTCACCCCGCAGGAGGTGACCGACACCTTCCAAGGGATAAGTGCAGCTATGATCATTTACAGCAGAATGGACTCTCCCTGGAAGTGAAGGGAATCTTCAGGATGAGCCAAGGCCACTTCAAACACAGCCTGTGGCACTTCAATGCTGAAATACATTTTCAACAACTAGATCCAATGTTTGGGGATTTGGGGACAAAGAAAGAGACCTGCGAGGTGAACCACCAGATATTTCTTAGGGATTTTTTTTATTTTTAAATCTGACTTTTCTTCTTGGACTGAGCAAACCAAGAAAAAACACTGCCAGGAAAGCCTGCAGCCCCACTCAACTGTGCAACTGAATCTCACCAGTTTGCTTGCTCTCATTTAAATGCTACGGAGGAAATCCTACTGCAGAAAAAGCATCTTACAATCTGCATTGCCCCGATGAGTGGTGCCTGCACATCCTCAGGGCTCCTTTATCCACTGTCTCTGAGATCAGGCAAAACAACGCATCAGAATTTTGGGAGTGCTGAGTCTGGAGCTTGGAGTGGTGACACCAGGACTGTTATGAGATTATTTCTGACATGATGACAGAGAAATATGAAGTAAAAAGTTAAAAATAGCTTGTGCAATAGCTAAAGTAGAACCATTTTAAATGCATGAGGTTCCTGCTGTCCCAAGAAACATCTGGTGTGGTCTGCTACGTTTCTGCTTATATTCACTTCACATAACACCAAATGCAGCACTTGGATTGCTGTCATTTGTGCAGGGACACCTCAGTCTATCTGCTACAGGATCTGCCCCCTGGAATCAGATCTCAGCCACTACAACAGAAAAAGACCCAAGCCCCAATACACAACAGCAACAAGAAATTTTGTAAATTATAAAAGCTTAATTTTGCTTCATTTTACGGGATCTTTTTGTAACTCTTACAGAAGGAATTGAATTACGGGAAATAATTCTATAGCTTTTTGCATAAATAATCAGCCAAGACTGAATTGCCAGCAGCAGTGAAATCTCCACTGCTCTAGTGATAGTATTGCTTATTTTAATATCTTTATCCACATATCCCACACCAAGTTTAATGGAAGTATGATGCAGAGAGCAGATTTTCAAAGACTTGATTAATTCTTCTTATCCTAATCAAGTTAAATGTTAGATTTGACTACAATCCCTGAATATTTCTTAACTACTTAGATGATAACCTTCTTCATCTGGGACTGACACACATACACACACACCCCTGCAGCCAGGACCATGGTCACAGACATGAGCAAGATTTCCAGCTTTGTTTCTGAAAGAATTAGCTGGCAGAGACTGTGTGAGACCAGTTTTGCCACAGGTACCAACATCATTCAAAGAAGAAATAGTCTTCTGAACCATCAGTGCTCAAGCAAACAGCAACCACTTGAATAGGAGCTAAATAGAACAAGTTCTCCAGCCTCCTTCAAGACCTTTCAAGGTATGAACTGACAGAGAGAATCAGGCAAGAACAGTGCAGTGACACCACTGCAGAATGAAGAGAGCTCCTTTGCTCTCCATCAATAGTGTTCCTTTTGTACTATCAAAGCCTGCACTGACAACATTTGCATGTCACCTAATTCCCGATCGAGCCTGTCTCAGATTCCCTGGATGTTTTGATTACCAGTGACCAGAGGAAATAAGAGGACAGCTTGGGAGAGTTCCCATCAGTAGCAGTCATATAAAAGAAATACAAATTCATTCTTTTTCTCCCTTAAAAGAAGAAGGATTTGCTAGGCTGGATTTCCATCTCCTTCCCCTTTTCATGCAGAGTGACAGTTATTTGATTCTGGGTATTATGTCAATAGTTTGGACAAACTAACCTATAATGCTTGGGCTATATTTATAGCAGGATCATCTCCTCATGAAAGGTATAGGTTAGAGACTCACTGGATAAACTATTAAGAGTTATTGCATTTTCTTTATGTCCTTAGCAGTAATGTTTGTTTTAGCTATTTCAGCTTGGAGGAGTTGCTTGTGGGGTTTTTTGGGGTGCGGGTTTTTTTGTTTGTTGTGGTTGGTTGGTTTTGGTTTGGTTTTTGGGGGGTTTGGGTTTGTTGTTGTTGTTTGTTTGTTTTTTGGTTGGTTGGTTGTTTTTAATAGGCATCTGATTGCAAGTTCCAGGAAAAGTTCCTGACTAAAAGTCCATACACTAGGTGATTCAGTCTCTGCCTGAATCTGAAAAGCTCTTGTTATACTCATATAGAGGCCAGTTCATGCTTCAATATCTTCTGGAATTATTGAAAACACACCATACTCTGCTAATCCACAGACAACTCAAAGACTGCAGCTATAGTGTAAGGATAGGAAAAAAAAATAAACACAATAGTTTTCCATTACCCATCAAATCTTATCCAACCCCAAATACCTCCAGGAAGGGGCACTTGGCCCATACATATCTCAGAGCATTAGACACAATACCAGCTCCAGTTCAACATATTTCACTACAGCTCTCCTAGTATTTCCAGTAACTACTATCTATTTTCTTGTACTTTTTCACGAGCATGCATGCCCAACTCTCCTTACCCAAACAAACTTATTGTCAGCACCAGCTTGGAGTTCTCCATATGTGTCTTCTCTAAGTGCTCCTTGGAGAGCTTGGAGAAGGAGGGGTATGTGACAATGACATGTTCCCTCCCCTCCTCCTGCCAGAACTACGGCTGAACCATAAAATTGTTAGAGTTGCTCATCTCTGTTCAACATCTTTTCTGGACTCAAACCTCATTTACTTAAGGAAATCATTGCTTCAAATACAAGATTTTGGCGAGAACTTCACACTTAAAAGACCAGCAGACTGACTCCTTCCCTCTAACTTCCAGAAAATGGAAGGAATGGCAGTGGCATCACAGTCCCTACTGCCCTTCATCCCTTGCTGGCCAAGATCACCTTCATTACATT
Organism: Grallaria varia; assembly: GCA_013396735.1. NCBI lineage: Eukaryota > Metazoa > Chordata > Aves > Passeriformes > Formicariidae > Grallaria > Grallaria varia. Next base: position 883,359 of record VWZG01007166.1, read on the forward strand.
TCCAAGCCCACCATCACTACATTTCCAGCCTTATCACTTAAGCTATTTGCTTCCTCCGTAAAACTGTGACTAAATGAGTGCCATGAATCCTGTTCTTTAGACACTTATCTGGCAGGAACACGAAGAGAACTCACTTCCCCAGAACAACACAAGATAATAATCACTGCTGGAAGCAAATTTAGGAGGGAAAGATGTTACGGACCATTGGCAGTCCCCTGAGCCATCCCTGCAAAGATTTCTTTGTAGGAGGAACAATGGAGGAAACACAGATAGAAGCAGTCAAGGACTGCACTTGTTAGATTAAGAGGATGCAAAAAGGACCTTTCTGTTTTTACGGGGTGAGAGCACACAGACTGGTGGAGTTTTGAAAATATCTGTTGGAAAGGACAGAATTATTGATCTATATTGAAGGGGAGGACAGTGCTGGTGGGAAAGGAAAAGGTGGCTAAAAATAAAAAGGTAATTCTATTTTTCAGTCAGAAAGAAAAAAAGGGAAAATGTCTGTTCTTATTTTACTCACCAAATCAGAAACTTAGTGATTTATAATCAGAACACTAAACCTTGTTTCTAATCTGCCCAATCTCATTTACTGTAAGTCTACACCTGATCTATCAGTAGAAGGGATGAAAATGAGTGTTCTGTGACTTTGTTGGCATAGTAAATGCCAATGTATACAGATGAGGATTTTCTTAGCATTGGCTACCTCAAATCATGCCAGCTATATATATGACTATAAACACAGATGTTTATGTTACTTTCTGTCTCCTGCTTGGAACCCTTGACTGTCTGAAAGGGATTGGGAGGAAAATAAGAGGGGCTGTGCACCTTGTGAGAGAGAGGGAGGTATACCGGCACAGACACAACCTTAACATTTTATATTCTTGGTGCTTTTCATTCCATTTTTTTGTAAAGCTTTCAAGAGCTATGCATTTCCTTTCTGTGCCTCTGCCACAAGTACACAACCAGCCTTAAAAAGAAGGGAGTTTGGTTTTCTTTGAGCAACAAAATACTTTCCATCCTAACAACAGTCTATATTCTTGTTTGAACCTTCAACATCTTCTCTACCTTTTTACTGTTTTTCTCCTCTCCCCTTCTGGCCTTTCCCTTTTCTGACTCTCCACCTGTTCTGTCTTGGCCTGGAGCCCTTGCAGAAATAGACTGGACTCCCTTTGAAGGCCACTCTCAGTCAGGAGGACACACATTTCATCAAGATTCACTGCTGTCCATGTTTCTACAAAAACTTCTAAATGCAATAAAAGCAGAGTCAGAAGACACATATTTCCTATTGCTATTTAAAAGTTGAAAGCAGAAAACAGCTCAAAATTAACCCCCTGATTCCCCTCCAAGATGAGTGTTTTTAAAATATCTAAAGTATAACAGCAATAATAACAGAGAGATGCCATTGTTTCAAACCTTTCATTTCCCTCATTCTTTTTTTTTTCTTTTCCTTTCTGTTTTGGCAACTGTGAATAATTCTGTACCCTGGAATTCTTCTGCAGGCTATTAATGTCTGTGACCTTTTGCATCAACAACAGCTCTACTTTCCAGTCATTTCTCGAAGTGCTACCTGATATGAATTTAACATGACCAAGGCAGCCTCCTACACAAACACACACACACACACTCTCGCCCATTTCCGAGACATGACAAAGTGTGCTTCATTCCATCCATATATAAAAAAATTCCCTTCATCAGAGAGGTTTATGCCTTGTAAATAGCTGTGTTTCATGGCAACAGGGAACAACACCTATATTACCACCTTCCAAAGTTCTCCTGGGGAAATAAAAGGACTGATATTAGAGTGGGATGATTTCATTATATAAAAGAATAAGAACTCATTAAGTCTAAGCCATTCTGAGGTTCTCCTTTGACTTAACTCTGCTGCTGATTTTACTTTTTAAGAGTGTGTAAAGAACCATATATATGATCAAACAGAGCCTTCTCCAAACGTATGATCAAACGTATGTATACATCAAGGCAGTCTGAAGTTCCTTTCAGATTCACTTAATCAAAGAGGTTAATAGACTGAAGCCTGGTTACCAACAGCACAGCACTGCTGCAACAGCCTCCCGTGATGGAAACAAATGGCAGGTATCCTGTCGCAAAATAAAGTAAGGGGGAAGCAGATGTGCAGGATGAAAGGACTCAAAATACAGATGCTTTTCAGAGCGCTTTAACTTTTCTAGGTAGATCTTTTTTCACTTAGGAGCCAGACATTGGCCAAAACAAAAAAAAATTGCAGAAAGCTGGTTTTGGTTTTTTGAAGCAGGTTAAATGAATTGCCTCAACAGGTCAAGAATTAGCAAGCTTAACTCCTGACTATGATTTATGCTTTTTAGAAGTTAAAGTTAAGATCATAAGTGTTTCTTCTCCAGCTCAAATCACAGGTGAGGTGTTAAAACAAGCTGTAGAACATACTGGACTTCAGCAATGCCTAAAACCAGAAATGGTTATTGTAGAGCAATAAGTGCCTGTGCAAGCTTTTCTTGGGTAAAAAACATAGATTTAAGAGCTCCAGAGTTTTTGTCCTGTATCTTACTTAGCTTTGTTCCTTTCCAACTGCCATCAGATATTAACTTCTCTGACAAAATATTTTGGGTCTCTGTGCACCTCTGGTTCAGGCTTTTCTTTTTTTCCTTTCCTTTTTTTTTTTTTTTTTTCCCAGTCACAAAGCCCAATGAGCAGGGCCTTCTGGAAAATTTCCTCTGAAACCCATTTGTTAGGGAAAAATGAGTTTCTGACAAAACAAAACATTTCAAGACATTTATCTTTCTCATGGTATATATTACATGTTCATAAAAATCTGTTCAATTAAATTCTTTATAGACGAAGCTCTTCACACTCTCTGATAAAGAGCTGACAATTTGAAAGGCAAATTATGATAAAGAATGTTCTGACTTGCTTTATGTTTACATTTTTTCTTGGAAAAATTCATCATTATACATTCCTCTAAGGAACTGGCTGGCTGATCAGGGAACCACAGTAATAAGGAAAGCAGACATAATATCCTCCTGGAAGAAAACCTAAAAAACCCCAAATTGCTCCTTCCTATAATAAAGTCTTTTTTAAGCTGGGAATAATTCAGAAAACATTGTGAATTCAGGGGAACATTTCAGGATTTCTGAGAAATCCCAGGTTCTCAGGAATGAGTGATCCACACAGAAACCCATCTTCCAAAGTGGAAGATGACTGTGATTTCTCATACTGTGTATACTGTACTTTGCACAATGATGAACCTTCATCTGGAAATTACTGTAATACAAATTATGACTAATATAACTCAGAACTGTTGTTTTTAAATAACTCAGCTCCTTCCAATCATCTGCTGCAGAGTACAATTCACTTGGAAGTTAGTGATTGAGAATAGGCCAGGTAAGGAGCTATTGCTAACTAATAACTGCTTGAGAGTCATATTCCTGCTCCTGGGAACAAACACTGGAGTCATTCAAATCACCAGCATAAACAGTTGCTCCTCTGTCATGTTATACCTGATAGGGAAAGGCGTGGATACCTCTGGAACTGATACCTCGGAAATATAAATCCATCCATATGGTTTGGTGTGCGCTGGTTTGGCAGAGCAACGTGAGGATATTTGCACATCTGCTCTCTGCCTTACACTTGTTTTAGAGGGAGAAGCACAACTCTCTGTTGATGCATTCATGAGAAATAACACACTGGGGAAAAAAAAGAAAAACTTAAAAAATGCTAATTTGTTTTGCTGCATCCAATATGTTCTTGTTTCTTGTCTAAAACACCCATCTGGTCTAAAAACATACAGCACCTGTGTAAATTTTTTATTTATTGATGCTTGAAGTGCTAAATATTCCTTGTTGTAAAAATAAGTAGTGGATATTAAAGGGAATTTTTTAATATACTCTCAAATTGAGAATTTGAAGCAAGGAATAAAATATACTTTGAGTTTTAATTATTATTATGCAACTATAATGACTGCATTAAGAGACAAAGTCTGTGAAACCTGAAGTCTGCCAGGTTACTTGAAGATACCTCCCATGGCTGGGAACAGGCTCGGGCTCTGACTTCAAACTCTGCCCATGGACACCTTGGCATTCTCTACAGAACTTTGCCATATGCTAATGTGATTATCCAGACTTCTACAATCAGAAAACACATGAAGACTCTTCTCACATGGACTTACAAATATTTTGCTGTTGTTCAGAAGGGGAGTTATTTTTCTGCTGTGTTCCCAGGAGAAAAGTTTTCAATTGACTCATCAGGTAAACCTGTGCAAGGTCAAGTAAGTCAAGAGTAGACGAAAGATCCAGAAAAATGTGGAAGAGTAAAAATCATCTCTAGTATCCTGCTCAACCAAGCTATTCCAATGCTGCAGTAGGATTTAAATAAATCAACCTAATCACTCTTCTGCTTATCACTACAATTAATCATTGAATTTCTGAGGCAGCATCACCTTGTTACTTAGCATTTTTGTGACTCTTCATCTTCCTCGTTTACTGATCTGTTATAAATTAAACACAGCTTGGGGAGCTGCCTGTTCTTAGGGATTCTTTGTTATGCAGCCTTTATCATTTCAAGTTTTGAAACGTGAAGTTCATGTTAAAATCCAGTTAGAATGACAAACGAATCATGAGAAAATCTAATGGGATAAAACAAATTTGAAAGCTTAAACAATTTCCAATTTACACTTACAATGTATAATCTAATGTAGCTCACCTTGCCAAATGGCCCCATTAGCATTTAAACTTCAGAAGAACACCATACGCAGTGAAAGGATATTGATTATATTGATTACTACACGCCACTGGAAGGAAAATTAGTGCTAAGAAAGGGGTGACAGTTCTGGATGAGGTGTGACTGCAATCGTCTTAATCCAGACTGAGGGTCTGAGAAGGTCATCACTGGCTGGAGCTGGTCCCTCACTGGTAATGTATGTGCAAACCGAAATTATCCCAGGTTCCTCTCGTAAAAACCTCTGTAAATCCATTACAGACAAGCAAACAAATGCTCCATTTTATCTCTTCACCCATCTCTGAACAGACTTTCCAGACTCAACAGGAAAAGCCAGGGAATCTTTCTGGGTGCAGGTCTCAGATGAGAAAAGGGAGAGATGTTGATTTGCTGCACCAAGAAGTCAAAAGCCTTTTCATTTCAAGAGAAGTTTGAAAAAGGAAGTAATATAGGAGAGAATTAAGTGGAAAGATAAGAAAGAGGGAAATAGAAAAATTTGTAATGATCGCAATTAAAAAAGAGACATAAGACTGTGAAGTGAGAATTCAGTGTATTAAAAAATTTTGTATTCAGTCATCTGGGCAAAAGTGGGAAAGAGGAAGGAGAATCGAAGAGGAGAATAAGGTCAGAAAGGAGGACGGAAACATTAATGGGACAGCAATGGGAGGGAATGAATGCCAAAAGGTAGTTCAAGAGAATCAACCAAGGACTGCACTGCTGAAGTCAGACAGGCAAACACATGGATTTAGCACAGTCCAAGGGCTGTTTTCTGCTGCTGTAATTAGGAGCAGCTCTTTTTAACAATTACACCACTACAGCTGTGGCTAAACATAAACACCTATGTTGGGAAATTTCTTGCAGAGCATGGCCATGTGAGCGACCCTGCGATTTTGGATGCAGTTATGCTGCAAGGCCTCTAAGACTGCCGTGAGAAACTGCTTGTAAGAAGCCTCTGTGGAGATCAACAGGGACAAGAATGTAAACTTGCAGGGACTGCGGCAGAAGAACTGAAAAACAACGGCACAGAGAGAAGTCACAAGAACTTTATTTTACACCAATAGAGTTGTGTGTTATTCGTGTTAACCAGTCACAGGGTGGTTTGCAGTGTGTGTGCTATCTGGGTTATTTAAGGGGTGTTTTCACAACAATAAACGGCATTACCTTGATCATATTGGTCAGTACGTGGTGTCCCTAGGTTTTCCCTAGTTCTCCCCTCGCAATACACCTACAATTTAAGTCGACGCACCGCGACGCGTGCATGAAGCAAAGAGCAGTCACTGGAATTTCTAAACTTTCAGGACACCTGTCAAAGCAACTTTGCTCAGGGGTCAGTACCAGTGACGAGCAAACCTGACTAAGTTTAGATACAAATTCTTAACTTTAATGGAGAGCAGAAGAATAAGGCTGCATACTTTAATGTTCTACGTCCTGTGAATGTTCTTACATCTCCTGTGGATCCACTTTCAAAAGGTTGTATTGCTGTCAGAAACCTGCAAACATGCACAGAATACATTTCTCTTTCGAAAAGGAAAGAATAGAAAGGTATCAAGAAATCGAGCAGGAAGAAACTACCTTAAAAAAAAGAAAAAAGCAGAAGAGGCAGAGGGATTTATTCACTTGTTCCCCTGGCATGGCAACATTGCACAAATATCCTGCAGGACAGCATGCAAGCTTCTGGGAACACATTAAACCTTGGTTCTCCAAATTTTGTAACTAATTGCCTGGGGGGAATGTCCCTAGCAGCCAACTGAGACTGAACATCTGGAAGGTGAATGCTCAATTCATAGGTGGAGCCTGAAGCCCTGGCTGCAGGACACTGTAGAAATGGCAGATGACATTTTCATGCTCTGCTTCTGTAACACTCATTCCTGCCCTTTGAGGGGCTGCATCGTTAGCAGACCGTAAAGGTTGTGCCCAAATGGATTTTGAATAGGATTTCCAGATCAATACTGGACCATGAGAACAAATTGCAGAATTGGTCCTGGGCATTTTTCAGAACAACACCCCAAAGAAAGCAATAAAATCACAGAAATACTTTTTATTACAGAATTTAAATCTAACTTGGCATTTAGAAAACACACAACAAAATTGCAGGATGCTTTCCCTTTCTGTGACTTCTCAAACAGTAAACTATTTTTGATAAAGGTCCTGTAGCCACAATGCAATCTGGGATGACTGACAGCCTGAGCGCACAAAAATGCTTCGCCTCCATTGTGCAACTGAGCTGCCTTTGCAGAGTTGTCTGCAAGGCTCAGAATTCAAACAGCATCGAGGCATCTGATGTGTTGGTCAAGGGGGTGCACGTGAGTGTTTGTGCCCACGTAACTGTGCATCATTAGAAATGTTAAAGGCTATTGCACAGTGGAATCATTGTGCTGTAGAAATAGGAGAGATGTACAAAGAAAGCTCCTGTCCAAAACATGATTCCTAAATGAACAATCAAACACGACTGCCATCAAATTCCTAGTGGTAACTATAGGAAAAACTTTGAAATAACTGAAGATTTTTTCCAGCTACTGCACTCATCTCTGTGCTAAGACCCTCTAAGTTTAATACGACCTTCCTGCCATAACAAGAACACAAAATATCTGTCTCATGCCCCATGCACAATGTGCATTTGAGTCCAGATCCCATCTGTCCTGGTCACTCTGCTGTCACACAAGTTCGTTTCTACCTTGCAAACAAGGAAGATGAAAAATAGGATAAACTTCCATAACAAAGTGCACGTGATTCTGGAAATGGGTTATTTTTGTGCTTCTCCTGTGTTTTCTTCCTTTTTTTTTTTTCAAATTGCTGCTTTCAGTGTGAGTTTCTGCCACCTTTTCTCCCCCTCTGCTCTTATGTTTCAGCTCTGTCACAAAACTCTTGCAGAGAACAACTGCCAGCCAGTAAAATGCTGACTGCTATACCCTGAAGAACCTTGCCTAGTAATTATATGAACAACAGTTTGAAGATTCTCAAAGGCACATGCAAATCATTCCATGTCCCATACATGACTTGCTAATCACATATTAAAAGCATTTCTGCATCTTTGCACCACCAAAGTCTGTAGTTTATGTAACAATTCTAAGTCAAAAATCTCATAAATGTCACTTACGAAGTTTCAGATCCAAGAAGGCAGAGTTTTGAAAATAGACTCTGAGATGTTCAAAAGGATTTTGTAATTAACCTTTATATAATATGAGATTGGAACAACTTATTTATTTGAGGCAAGCTCATGTCATCGCTGCAGTTCACTTATGTGAATTCCTGGAAATATTACTCTACATATGTCTGCATGCAAGAGAAGTTTTGTGGGAATGTGCATGTTTAGGTTTATTACTGTTATTTTCACAGCTCTTTGTTTGTAGGCAATGTCTGAATATGGCTGAGCCTGAAACACCCAGTAAATATAAAGTCATGTCACTGAGAGGAATATACAGACATGTTTGCATCTCAGGATCAGTCCTTATACACCCCTGTTACCAGATATCAGTATGGCTTAGTTAAGTTAATCTGGCAGTGCTTCCAGCACCAAGGAGCTTCTGCAGCTCTGAGCCTCTGCTCCAGCTCCCTCATGGGACACATATATTCTGCAGCTGCTTAGTGTAAGCCATCCAAAAAGATGTTCTTCATGTTACTGGGTTTTCTGTTCCTGTTCTGACCTCTGTCACCTTCAAAAATGTTACACTTAGGTTCTAGTTGCAGAAACCAGCTTATTAATGAGAAGGAATATTTCTCCTTCGCTTCACAAGCAGAAAAAAATCGAATTTTGTACAAAAAGTCTCAAAAATAGGACGTGGAGCTTCAACAGGATCCATTCCATAAAGCAGCATAGGTTTTGTTTTAACCTGCTAGGTTTTGAGTTTCTAAAAGGGACAGCTGCATCATATGTATTAGGGAGATTTCAATCTGTGCTCGTTTTCTAGTAAACATCTGATTAAACATCTGGGAAAACCAGGGTGAAAGGACTAATAAAACTGCTTAGTATTGTCGGATTTATAGAGAGATAAAGGGAATTCCAAGGAACAATGACGTAAATGAAATGAGAGTGATAACACAAACAGTAGAAGTAGCTGAGTACATATTCACTTAAGTATTTGAGGTATTGTAGAGGTGGATTTTGCATTACTGATTGGCAAAGTTAAGTGTTTGATTGACTGACTGGTGTTTGCTTGAATCTTTTGACAGCTGAAATGTCTCCAGGCATTTGTTTGTTACTTGGAAGGTAAAACCCGTCTAAGCCCATGAAAGAGCACAGAGCATATCAGCATTTCACTCTCTCTCTAATTCAGAGTTTCTAGTTATTGGGTCAGCTGCAAACACCAGGTCTCGGCAAAAAGTAAAAGCTCTAAATAAACATCTCATTTGTGACCCTTGTGATGACACACTGGTATCTTTCAAAAGGTTCTTACATTCTGTTGTCTCCTAGCACTCTCTCCTTGTGATGAATTTCATCCTGCTGTCTATGGCCTTGTTTTGGACATCGGGAGTCATTATTCAAAGCAATGTTAACCACACAGAGTGAGTTTTACTTATCTGCAACAACAGTGTTCATGTTTTGAAAAGTTCTTCTTTCCACTCTCAGTATGAAAAGCTGAATGAAGTCACAGCTTTCAAATGAGCCTGGTGGACTTAGTACTACATTTTAGATCTAATTTTCCCAGCAGTAAGTTTGGCCTTCAGTGCTGAACTACTCCAAATGCAATCCAAATATAAGCTCTTGTGTGTTGCTTTGAGTTTACCTTTTTCTTTTCAGAGACTTCTTTCTACATTATCTTTATTTAGTGGCATTTTCTGGGCTTTATTAGAAAATCCCTAGAAAGTTTAACTGCCCTTGTAACTTCTGAATTAGGTAAAGAACAGCCTGCCCATTATCTTTGTATTGTCTATTCTCTGGCATGACCTTATCTCATGATGCTACAAGAAAACATTTATTGGCATTGTTTCTAAGCCTACTCTTTTCCCAGATCCAAACAGAAGAACTAGACCTCTCAAGCATCCAGTAAAGGTGTTTAGGCAAAAAGAAATACTCTCTATATAAGCTGCTTAGTGAAACTTTTCGATGAACTAAGCTTTCACATGTGGGTTTTTGATGTGACAGACAAAAGAGGTCTGGCTTTTTGATCTGCTCAGAGTCTGAGTGGATGTGCTCCTCTGGGTATTTCTGAAGGTGCCCAGAGCTACTCAACTTACTGCTGCCTCACAACTGGGGATACAACCAGACTCCAGCTTTTTCCCTTACCCAATGTCAGTCACTGGAGTTCTAGCCAAATAGTAAATCTACCCATCTATTTACCTTTCTGTTGTTAAATGTTTTTTAGTGTCTAAACTTTTTAATATTTACAGCTCTGGTTTGGGCAGTAACAAAAGACTTTACCTTCCTCCCCTTTCTGACAGCCAGGATTGTACTACTTGGAGGAGGCAAAATGATGCTTGCCTCAAAGGAACAGATCCTACCATATGTACCCGTCAAAATCCTTTGCAATTAGTCTGATCAGCAACTTCAGGACGATGTAGACCAGTTCATTCTCTAACACAGTCTGCTTAATATTTTTGAATTTCATTTCACAAAACTGAGTGTATTTGGACCAAAGACACATGACCTATACTATGGTGGGAACGTGGCACCTCCCAACAATAAACTCAAGGAGAGTTGCAACTGGATTTTAAAACTTTTTTTCTAAAATATATATTCTTCATTCTGTGGCTCAAATTGTTCGTGTTCTAAACCCAGAGCACCACAAGTCTTTTCCTGGGCTTTCACGTGGCAACAGTGGGCCCCGAGAGCCTCAGAAATCCAGTGGAGGATTACTAAGACTGCCAAGATCAGTGAGGTGATGTGCTCTTTAACTTCCCAGGTGCAGAGAAAAGACCTCCCTGGAGACCCTCTCCAGTGGTGAGGGCTGTCCCAGCACAGCATGGACATTACAGGGCTCAGCAGGGTGGCTACAGGGAAAAGCAGGATAGTTTGGCAAAATGCTGACCCAGCCACACAGGACAACTTCCGACAAGGGATCTAAAAATCACAGCATTTTGTGACACCAGCAGAGCCCAGCTGAATGGCAGGTGGGAGATTTAGAGAAGCTCCCTGCAATTCTGCAGCCACAAACCCTTTGGAAAACACAGCGAAGGGCAACGAGAGGAATGCAATGAAGGAAAGAGGAAAAGCCACGCAAGCAGTCGTGTCTCTTGGAGGAACAGTAGGGAAGTGGAGGAAAGAGTATTCTTTCTTTCACAAACATTTATTCTTCATTTAAAATTCATTATATTCCTCTCCAGAACCCCTTCTCCACAGTTTTCTTCGATTTCAGCTGGGGAAGTGTTCTTTCCACTGGCAGATTTTCAGGTCAATGCAAACCAAGATCATCCCCATATTGTGTCTCCAGCACCATATTCTACTCTCAAAGTAACCAAACTATTCTAGATTACAGCTTTCTTTTTCCAGCAAGCTGATTCCTTCCCCTCCTCTAAAGAATTCCCCAACAGAGAGAGAGAGAACATCTTTCACTACTACACATGCCCCACTGCACAAAGGAAAAAGAGGCACAAGAACGCTGAACTCCATCTGTGTCTATTTGGTAGCCTCAATAAAATGACAATCCCAACTGTTTTCAGGATAAAATAACCTACTTTCCTTAGCTCTTTGTTATGAAATTTGTTTGGAAACATTCCCAAAAGAATCTAGGCAACACAAGTTGCCATCTGCACAAGTTCACTCTTTCACCTGTAGCAGTCTGCGAGAAAGGACCCCAATACCATTGCAGAGCGTCACTGAAATAAAAAGGATCCTCACACGAACAGAAAGGTCACACACATATTTCTGACTTCAGGGCTAGGGGCCGTATTTTGTACAAAATCTTTTCAAACATGCCACAAGACAATTGGAAATTACAGGTAAAGAAATGTGAAAATGAAAAGATTTACCCACAGTGAAGATCATATCCATTTGTGTCTTGATGCTCTTCCCATGGATCTGGTGCTCAGTACTATTCCATTTTTATCAATTCCAAAAAATCTCAGTAAAATCTCAGAAGAACTAACACAAGCAGGATTCCTGGTAAAACATCACCCATCAGTCCCTGTTTGAAAAAAAAAAAAAAAAAGAAAAATGTGAGTTGGAGTTGATAGCTCAACTATAAACCCAGTAAAAACTAAAACCACTCATGAAAGCAGGAGCTGAAACTGCACAGGTTTTTGTGGCCATCAGGTAGAGCACCTCTGGCACTCACCCAGAATGTCCAGGGCAGTGAACTACCTTCCTCTCCAAGCTGCAAAGAAGATTCATTGCTCCTGAAGGAGAATAGACAGAGTTTTGTTGTCTCCCTGATAAGGCAGGTTTAACCATGTAAGTGATGCTGATAACAGAACTCTCCTGGAGAGCAGAGACACTGCTGGACCAGGATACTGTTCCTTGCTAAAAAGACAATGAGTTGATTTGGATTGTGAATTTGCTTTTGTTCTTACTTTCCAGGACCTCTATTGGTAAATGAAACGCGGAATTAATCCTGTCCCCTATGTAACCTAAAAAGTTTCCAACTCTTCAATGTCACAGTTCATAGTTTGTGTGTTAGAAAAGGCAGTGGTGATGGAAGAATTAAATAGCCTTTCTATCCAATACCTTCAAATCTGTGAATTCTTATTCAAATAAGATCATAAGAACAGTAAGAAACATCTTGAAAATGTGTATGCCATTAAAAGAACCCCTAGGTTTCATTATGCAGCCTACATCTGAGTCAGCACCACTTCTTTTTGATAACTTCCCTGCTATCTGAAAAAAATTCAACTGTATTATCCTACAAAAAAATAATATGAAATACAGTACTTTTTGTCCAGTAAACATGCAGAACAAAAGCATTATTGCAACAGCACCACTGTTTTCCAAGCCTGAATCACAGCTGAAGGTTCTTTATCATTCTATCTTGTAGTGTTTGCAGCTGTGAGCAGAATAACCTGGATAATAAGGATGTGATAATGTTACAGAAACCTGCTGATAGCAGAGCAGCTCCTCCGACATCTAATTTACTCCATGTGGCTCAATCATTATTCCTTATTTCTCTGCTGCAAGATTTATTAAACATTGTATTACACTTTGCAATAAAATAAAGCAATTAATGAAAGCCAAATATTTCACTTGGCACAATAGAAAAAAATTCCAGACAGATACTGGGATCTTGTTTATTTCAACACATATTTCATTTTTATCTTCTGAAATTCAGTTCACATAAGCAGCATTTCTATATTTCCTGCTGTATCATATTACTCCATGCACAGATGACTAACCATACCTGGTCTTTATACAATTCCCTGAGTAACATTTCTCTATAAAGAAGTGCTCAGATTTCCTTAGTGCCTCTGAACAGTGCAAGGAAAGGTTCTCCTCTCCTCAAGCACTGGGTGAAATGGCACATAAAGAAGTTAAATCTGTATGGGAAATACCCTTTTCATCTTGCACAAAGGTTAAAGTTTAGGAAAGTTGTCCAATCCTGAAATATGGTGAAACATGGCTATCACAGAAATGGTTTGAACTCAATATACAAAGATAAGAAAATACGTTTCTGGGTCAGGCAAAATATACTGGACTCCTTATGTTTGTATGTTATTTTCCTACTTTTGACAAGCTTAGTTTTTTAACTATAATGGTCTGTCATCTCAAAATAAAGGAAAAGAGCAGATCTGAAACCCAGAAACTCTTGCTTTAGAAAATACTCAAACTATGATTTTTAGCAAATTGAATCAAAATGTAAGGTGGGGGGATGAGAGAGATACCAAAACCAAATCAAACAACCAAACTGGCCAAAAGAAAAGTTCTCTTCAAAAATTTATAAATTCAAAGAAACACCCCCACCCCAAATCCTAACATTTTCCAGCCATGGGAAATGTGCTCCATGCCAATACTAAACCTAAGGAACTGTTTTTGTTCTCCCATCAGACTCAGTGATAAGAGCTGTCATTACTACTGACCCATCTCAGAAATAGAGCATGAGCTACAGCAGGGTATGGGATGTTTTACACTCAGACCCAATCTCAGGTGTATTTCCTCACAAAGAAGATACCCAGAAGACAGACCAGGATCCTTCCTCAGGCATCAAGGTGTTTTCTGCTCCTGGTGGAGAAGCTTCCAAGGGCTGTAATTCGCTCCAGCTCGTATTCCCTGCCTCCCAACCCCTTGAGACTGTTCCTCACCCTAACAGATATGCGCTGCTCCCACTGCTGGCTCCAGCAGCAACTTTTTGGAATAAGACAAGACAAATAAGGTTTCCATACTGAGCAACCATGTGCATGCAGGGATGCTCAAATATTCATCCATCCATCCATCCATCCATCCATCCACCAGTGACATGGTACTCCACAACACACTGGACAGAGTGACCCAGATACCTGAGCTCCTCTCCAGGACCAGGAAAAGAAACCTCTCCGTTTATGGACAGAAAGCTTCTTTTGAATTAACAAAATCTCCGATAAAATTGTTCTTGTGAAAGAGGTAAATAAGGGGGAATAAGAGATATAAAGAGCCATATTGGCAGAGCAAAGTGATATATATATATATATAT
>VWZG01007169.1:0-68326 GCA_013396735.1 Grallaria varia
TCGGCAGCCCCGGCGCGGGGCCCCGGCGCCCCCCGCGCTGCCGGATCGGGGTGTCCCGGCCCCCCCCGCCCAACGCTAATTGGGCGCGTTCCGGCCCTTGACGTGACAAGCGGTGTTAGCGCCCGCAGCTGCCCATTGGCTGTCGCCGCCAGGCCCCGCCCCCGCCCCACGTGGGGCCCGCGCGACGCGGCGGGAGCGCCGCGAAACCCGGCGCGGAATACGGCGCGGAGCCGGAGCCACCGCGGGGCCGCTGCCCCCCGCCCGGCCCTTCTGCGTCCCCCCGGCTGCCGAACTCTGCCGCCTCTGGGCCTTTCCCTCGCTTTTCCTCTGTCGAGGCAGCAGGTCCCCGCGAAGTCACCACCACACAGCGGGGTGCACTTGGGGCGCAAATCAGGGGCACATCGGGGTGCAGCTGGGGTGTCCATTGGGGCACAGATATGGGGCACATCGGGGTGTAGGTGGGGTATCCATTGGGGCACAAATCAGGGTGCCCATCGGGGTGTAGGGGGGGTATCCATTGAGGCACATTGGGGTGCAGCTGGGGTGCCCATTGGGGCACAAATCAGGGTGCCCATCGGGGTGCAAATCAGGGTGCCCATCGGGGTGCAAATCAGGGTGCCCATCGGGGCACAGCTGGGGTGTTCATTGGGGCACATTGGGGTGCAGCTGGGGTGTCCATTGGGGCACATTGGGGTGCAGCTGGGGTGTCCATTGGGGTGCAGCTGGGGTGTCCATTGGGGCACAAATCAGGGTGCCCATCGGGGTGCATGTTAGGGTGCAGTTGGGGTATCCACTGGGGTGCACATCGGGGTGCCCATTTGGGTACCCACCAGGGTGCAAGTCGTGGTATGGTTGGGACATCCATTGGGGCATCCATCGGGATTGCCATAGGATGCCCATTGGTGTTCCCATCAGGGTGCACACTGAGTCGCCCGCTGGGGCTTCCACCAGCTGGGGTGCCCCTTGGAGCATCCATCTGGGTGTTCACTGGGGTTCCCATTGGGTGCCCACCGGGGTTCCCATCACTTCGGGTACCCACTGGAGCGCCCACTGGGTGCGTGTCAGGGTGCAAGGCCCCCCCATGCCCGTGGCAGAGCCTGGCACAGGGGATGGGAGGATGTGGGTGAACAGTTCCCTGAACCACATGGAACAAGGGGGGCTCCTGAGGCCCTGTGTGCTGCAGAACAGCAAAAATTATTGGCAACGAGCAACTCTGGAAATATTAGTGGTGAAACAGGCCCTTTTTTCTCCTGCAAAGTGCTCTCTCTGGCAGTTCCCTCTGCCAAGTGCTTCCAAGGTGACAGCTATTTAGTGGAGGAACGTGCCCGCTGCTCCCGGTGTCACACGCTCACATCGGTCCCAGGAGACGGCAGAGCAAAGGGAAAAGCACCTGGAAACCCTCTGATTTGTGAGGCCCTGGGGGATGGATCTCAAAGCCAGGTTGGAGCAACCTGGTCTAGTGGAAGGTGTCCCTGCCCATGGCAACGGGTGGAACACGACGGGCTTTAAAGGTCCCTTCCCACCCAAACCATTCCAGGGTTCTGTGATTCCATGGCAATCCTCACTCTGTGCCTCCCTGAGCTGGAAAAGTGGGAAAAGGGGGGATTCCTGGGGTGAGGCTGAACCAGACCCTCTGTCCCAGGAGCTTTCTGGGCCCCAACTCGGGGGACATGAGGCCATGGGGAGAGGAACAGAAAGCAGCAATTTTGCACAGAAAATTCACTTCATTGCTCAAAATAGAACACATTAGCTGAGCTGCTCCCCCTCCTCCAGTGGTACTTATGGACAAATTCTGATTTTTACTTAATGGTTTCCCCGAAAAGGTTGTAATTTTCTTCCCATTCCCATCGAGCTGCAGCTCCAGCGCTGTTGTGGTGAACTCAAACGACCAAGGATGTCTCTCGTTAATTGATATTCCTCACACTAGGACTGTGCTGAAATAGGAGCTGGTTTATTTTAGCTTATTAAAACTCACCTGGTTGGAAAAAAAAAAAAAAAAAAGAAAGAAAAAAGAAGAAAGAGAACAATTAGGGGTGAAAGGAAACATTCTGGTTCATATTGATTTAAGATCTGTCTAAATTGATATTTGCACATCCCAATTATAAACCCGTGATCTTTTCCCGTAATTTATTTTTCTCTTTTTGAGGTTCTTTTCTCCTAAGGATCTTAGAAAAAGCCTCAGTGGGAGAAGCCACTGTCTCTTCTCCCAGCCAGCCATGAGGTGCCTTTGTCACTGTGACTGGGGACATCGTGTTGCTCCTCCGTGGGTGCCGAGGGACAGGAGGGACACAAGGGTGGAGGCACCTTTTGTTCTTCACAGTTCTGCTCAGGCTGGGGCAGCCAACACTGGCAGGTGAGACCAGGGATGGGGATGAGGATGAGGATGGGGATGAGGATGGGGATGGGGACGGGGATGGGTATGAGGGCTCTGGGGACACTCAGCAAAGGCCCATGTCATCATCTGTGCCTTGAACAGGGCAGTTTCCCATGGGAATGTGTCAGTGGAGCACCCCAGGGAGAGCGGGAGGCACTGACATCCTTTGGGGTGCTGTGGTGGTCCTTTCCCTTTGGATGCTGCTGCTCCCTCCCTTGGGATGTCCCTGGTCCCACGATGTGCCCTGTCCCTGGGCTGGGCTGTCGGGGTGCTCGGGTGATGCCGACGTGCAGCCCCGGCCCCCTGTGAGGTCTCACAGATGGGAAGGGAAGCAGGAAATGTCCTTCCCCACCCTGTCTGGGGACAAACCTCGGGCTCAGCTTCTGGGCACAGGGTGTTGTGACACCGTCCTGTCCCCACTGCAATGCCACCCTTTCGGGGAAACCATCCAAGCTGTCCTTCCCCTTCTCCTTCCCCTTCCCCTTCCCAAACGGCCTCTGTGAGGAACACCCGCCGTCCCGTCCTCCCACGGACATCCTGTGGCACTGCCACCCCCGCTGGCCCCAGTGACGCCCCGGTCCTGGCCCCTGGGCGGTGTACACAGCCCCCCTTGTCCCCTGCCCGGGGGCTGGGCCACCCTGGGGCCATGGGACAGCTGGAGGGAATAAGGAACAATCCCTCAGGATGAGGTTTGGGATAGCGGCAAGGGGCTGCACATCCGCCCAGTCACCCCCAGCGTCCCTGCGGGAAGCGGCTCCAAAGCACCCATGACAGGACACCTACATTTTCTCCCTAAATTTTATCTCCCCTTTCGCAGAAAAGTCCGGCTACAGCTCCCGCGTGGATCTGCTGTGAGGCCGCAGGGAGGGTGACAGGGGAAGGGGCGCATCCCGCCCGCCCGCCCGCCCACCCGTGTGCCCCCAGAGCCACCGGCGCCCCGAGGCACCCACGCGTGTCCCCGCTGTGCCCCCCTCCCTCCGCGGCCGCCGGAGCCGCCGAGCTCGCCCAGCGTGACGGGAGCCGCCCCGAGAGGTGACTTTATCGCTGACAAGGCGGTCCCAGCCCCGGTCAATGGTGTGTGTTTACATTGCAGGTGACACTATCTGCCCTCCGCGCAGGGCAGGACCCTGCCTGCCAAATTGCCTTTAGCTTTCAAGTTTATCTAAACAAGGATTTCAGAGCTGGGAAGGCAGCGAAATGCATACGAATGAGCGGCCGCGGCGAGCCCGGAGAGCTCCCGGCCCGGAGATGCGGCTTTGCGGGAGCTGCGCTTGATGCGCTCCTGGCACGGAGGTTTTACAGCCCCTCGGCAGAAGGGGGTTCGGTCCTGCCCCGCTCCGGCAGCGCCCGCAGCTCACGCAGCGCCGCTCCCGCAGCCGGCCCGGGGTACCCGGGGGATGTCCGTGCTCACGGCAGGGCCGAGCCGGGCAGGGCCGAGCCGGGCAAGGCTCAGCCGGGCAGGGCTGCGCTGCCCTTTGGGGTCCCTGCCCACCCAAACCGTGCCCGCACTCCGGGACGTTCGCAGGCGGCACCGGGAAGAGCGTCGGTTGCCGGTGTTGCCACAACAGGCCCCGATTTCCCCGTCCTTTCACAAGCGCAACTCCCGCTGACCTCACCCTGCTCGGCGGCTCCGCTTGAGCAATGCCCGTGCCCAGCCCGTGCCCAGCCCAAAGGCCCGCCGCCGGCTGCTGCGGCAGCACAGCGCAGGGGCCGGCGGGCAGCCAAGGGGCTCGGGACCCCCCAAATCCCCTCCTGGCACCCAGCGAGGGCCCCGGCATCACAAGCGACGTTTTTCTCCCCTGTCGCCCTGAATTTGGGATGAGGAGTGTGAGAAGGTTGGGCGAGGGGCACCCGTGGGTGCACAGGGTGCTGGAGGGACGGAGGGCACTGGGCTGCTCCCGGCAGCAGAGGCGCCTCTAAAAGGATGGTTTTGCAAAGCTTTGGCCAAGACGTTGTGACCAAAAGGAAAAACCGAGGGAAGGATCGTGCCCAGGACTCAGCTCAGGTCCAAACCCTGCAACTCCAATTTGGGCTGGAAGGGACCTTAAGGCCCATCCAGTGCCACCCCCTGCCATGGGCAGAGACACCTTCCACCAGCCCAGGTTGCTCCAAGCCCTGTCCAACCTGCCCTTGGACACTTCCAGGGATGGGAATATCCAAGGATGTTGAGTGCCAGGCTGCAGCCCGGAGGGAGTGGGAGAGCTGAGCAGGTTTGGCTGTCCCCTTGCCCATCTCCCCGGTCCCCGCGGCCAGAGCCAGGTCACCCTCAGATCCTCCCGGATTCCCATGGATGCTCCTGGATGCTCTCAGGTGCTCCCGCCCCCGGATCCTGGTCCCTGTTCCCTCTGCTCCGCAGTCTCACCTGCCCTCCCTTCCCGGGGCAAACAGCTCAGCCCAGGCTTTTGCTGTGCACTGTCTAATTATAGATATTATATTGCAAATGGCTTTTGGGCCTGCTAATGGTATTACTGGTGTTATTCTTCTACTTGTTAATTATAACCAATTTGTTTGGGATGCCTTCCCAGTTTTCGGCTGTAATTGCTCTCCCCGTTCCCTGATGACTGTGACTCAGCAGAAACTCCGCAGTTTCGCTCAGGGATGATGTTACTCTTTGTCTCTCCTGCCAAGCGTGGCTGCCTGTGCAGCGTGGCCACCGCTCCCGCCTCGCCGGTTGCCACGCTCCAGTGGCTCGGGGTCCCGCAGGGATGCGGGATGTCGTGGCCGGCGCCCACGCGGGGCTGGAAGCGGGACGATGGCATCTCCGTGTCCCCAGAGGTGGCATTGCCCGCGACGAGAGCGGGTGGGCTCAGGCTTGGGATGTTCGGGAGGAGCCGAATCGGGGCTGTGACCCATAAACCATCTCAGGATGCTGCCCGTGAAATCCCAGCGAGCTCCGTATGGCCAAAGGCTTAGCCGAAGGAAGAGGGCAATATTAAACGGATTGTTTTCCTTTCCTTATTGCTAAATTCTTAAGAAGTTTGCTCTTCTCCTCTGCTCGGCATTAACTACAGATAAGTTATTTGGAAAGCGAGCATTTCACCAGAACAGCCGTTCAAGTAGCCTAATACACACATTAGAGTCTATTTGCACTTAAAAGAAGTGGGAGGTATTAAATCAGCCTCTGGCCAGATAGTCATTGTATAAACAAGAGCTGTTAACTCCTACTTGATAGCGATGATAGCGAGGGAAAGGAAAACAGCCCTGCAGTGTCACGACCAACCTGACACAACACGTTGTAGGTCTGGGGGGAAAAGGAAAACAAAGCCCTGGGAGTTCACGACTGCGGGAGGGCGGCAGGGAGCGGGGATGATTCCAAAGCCTGCCTGTACCGCTCCCACACCCGGGGCTCCAGCTGCAGCACCACGACCATCGACAGGACAGGCCGTTCCCGGACCCGCAAAGGCCACCAGCACGGGGGACAGCAGGGTTATCCCGGCCCCAGCCCCCGGTGATGGTGGGTTTCCATCCATCCATCCATCCATCCATCCATCCATCCATCCATCCATCCATCCATCCATCCATCCATCCATCCATCCATCCATCCATCCGGCACTGCTGGATCCCCCTCCAGCGCTCGGCTCTGCGCGGGGCCGGGGAGATGTTGCCGAGGTATTAATGAAATTTATGAGTCAGAGCGAGCAGAAAAAAACCCAAACCTGTTTTCAGCTGACTTCACTCACCACTTCCTCTCCTCGCCTTCGCCTCTCCCAGCAGCCCACTTATCTTCCCCTGGAGCCGTGCCCACCTCCCTGCCCGCTATCGCCGGCAGCCCAGAGCATTCAGCACCAGCCCCGCCGCGGAGTTTGCTCACTCACTCCCTCACTCCCTCACTCACTCAAGCACTCTCAAGTTGTTCTCTGTGGCTAATCAAATGTCAAAACAAGCTGCCCCTGTGATTTGGAGAGCTTTTAAACAGGAAGACATTCACCAGTGATACACGAGAGCGCGCGGCAGGCCGGGCTCAGCCGGGGCCGGGCTCAGCCGGAGCTCAGCGCTGCTCCCGGGATCTGCTGGGCTCTTTGGGGGCTCTCCCTGGGGGAATAAGGACTGGCCCACCTCTTGGGATGGGGGCTCTTTCCATCCTGGGGTAGGTAGGGGATGGTTGCCCGCACGGCGGCAGCACCCTCTGGCCCCACACCCCATTCCTCGAATCATTAACTGGGGTTTGTAGCCCGACCCTAAATCCTGTGCTTTGGGGCTAAAACAGGCTGTCAGCGCTGAGGGGGGAGAACTTGCAAGCTGTCCAGAAGCCCAGGAATCCCCAAAAAGGCACTGGGACCTTTTGGTTCCCATGCAGCCACAGCAAGGGACAGACCCTCAGAGGCCCCCAGACTGGATCGAGCCGATGGCTGAGAAAAGAGTGGGACCTCCTGTAAGGGGCAATTTGGATTCCAAAGCCACCTGGCCACTCTCCTGTCAGCTTTGACACCAAAAATTTGTGCAGGAACCTGCTTTTCCACAGCCAGGCTCCACGTGTGCCTCTGTAACGACAGGAGCAGGGTGGGGTTCAGGGTCCCTGCAAGGAGCTTCATCAAAGCAAGAGAAAATGGAAGATGGGGAAGATGAATTGATCCCTCCTCCTTCCCAACAGAACACGGTGTTTATCTGCAGAAGGCTGGTCCTCAAAGCCACCTGGCCTGCAGGGCTGAGGGATGTTCCCATCCCTGGGATCCCAGCGGCCTTCAAAGCATCACTCAGTGTCCGAATGCCCAGCACGAGCTGCCCTCAGGAGCTGCCAGGTTTGTACAGTGCTCACCCCCTGTTTCCCACTTTCCTCCCAGCACAAATCCAACGTCTGTGAAAAAGGAATAAATACCCACAGCTTCCTGAAGGCCCCACACCAGGGAGAGACACTTCTGCTGCTCAGTCTGGCGCTGGGCTGGAAGGGAAGCATCTCCCTCCTCGGCAGATTGAATCTCACACGGAGCACAGGCACGTCAATCCCAGCAGCGCCAATCCAACTGATCCACCTGCCATGGCTGGGGAGAATGAAGCCTCACGGAGTCCATGGGGGCAGAGGGATGGTGACGTTGTCCTGGGGCTGGGGGCACTCTCCTGGGTCTGCAGTGCTGGAGGATGGAATGGACCAAGCCCTGTGCTAGAACATCAACCTTGCTGCCGCCCACCGCAAATACCTCCCAAGCTTTAGATATCCTGCTTTGCCAGGGGGTCCTGATTAAACCTCCACCACCATGAAACGTCCAGGGGGACTGTGCCACCCCCAACACCCACCCTGGTGCCAGCTGTGGGGCTGGGAGGGGGGCAATGCCCACTGCCACCATGGGAAGGACGCTGGGAGCAGACAGGCAGAGGCTTTGTCCCAGCCCGAGACAAGGAGAATGCTGTGGGTTTGTTTTTAGACAAATGAATGGATTTTACTGTTTGACCAACACTCGTGAGAATGCCAGTCAGCGCGGATTTGGCAGGAGGTCTGACACTTGTCAGCCCTGGTTTATAGCGGGAGCGAAGCCGCCAGCTCTCGGGAGGGGAGTGACGTGCGCGCGTTGCTGCGCGGGCTGTTCTCGGAAGAATGTGTGGCAACAGAAGATCAAGCAAATACTTGGGGCCGCTGCATCACGGAGGACTTTGTCAGCCAGCCGGAAAGTTTTAGAAGGGCTTCACACTCTTTAGAGACAGCCAGGGCACTGCCTGGAGCCGGGGCGAAAACACACCACTGCGGGCTCTGGGAAGAACAGAGGCATTACTGTGGCATCCCTAACGAGCCCGGCCTTGGCTCGGCGTTCCCGGAGCGGGGCTGGAGCAGCCACGCCGGCCCCACACGGCCCAGCTGCCAGGAGTTTGCCATGGGGGGCTTTGGCACTGGTACCTGCCTGCTCTGGACCCACAGGAGGGGGCACAGACGGCTCCGGTGCTCAGTGTGGGGCACAGCTCACCCCAGCCTGTGAGGTGCTTCAATTCCCAGGGAAAAAGCCATGGGAATGACTGCCAGGGTGCAGCCCAGCACCCCAAAAAGCCCCAGACTCAGTGGGTGAGTTAAGAGGGCAGGAACTGGGAACGGCTCTGCCCAGGGGCCCCGAGGTGATGCTGCACACGGAGCTGAGCCCAGCCTGCAAAACAGCCCTGACCAAACAGCCCAGACCAGCTCCCAGTGAATCATTGCAGGGATGGAGTAAATCATCCGCCTCGGAAAGGGCAGCAGCTGCCTTTCCCTGGGTTGTTTTGGAGCAGGGCTTAGGGAGACAGGGCTTTCCATGGAGTGTGAAAATCACAGGATCATAGAATCATGGAACGGTTTGGGTGGGAAAGGACCTTAAAGATCATCTCCTTCCAACTCCCTGCCATGGGCAGGGACACCTACTAGACCAGGTTCCTCCAAGGCCCGTCCAACCTGGCCTTGGACAATTCCAGGGATCCAGGGGCAGCCACAGCTTCTCTGGACACGCTGTGCCAGGGCCTGCCCACCCTCCCAATGAGGAATTTAGTCCCAATATCCCATCTATTCCTGCCATTTCCCCCTTGTCCTGTCCCTCCAGACCTGTGTCCCAAGCCCCTCTCCAGCTCTCTTGCCATGGTGGGCAGGATGTGCTCCTGAGCCCCTGCAGGGAAGATCCTCAATTTTCCTCTCCCCATGAATTCTTCTCCAACCCACAGTGATGCCCCACCTGAGCTGTTCCCCACAGCTCCTGCCCTGTGCTGCCCCTCAGCCCGATGCTCCAGCCAGGCTTTGCTGTGGCCCCCATGGCCCTGGAGTGTGGGTTCCGGAGGCACCACCCAGCACCTAATGGGTGTTTGCTGCTCTGCTGTGCCCTTGGCACCATGGGCACCGTGGGCACTGTGGGCACCGTGGGTACCGTGGGCACCGTGGGCACCGTGGGCACCGTGGGCACCGTGGGCAGCCTCTGCTCAGCAGCTGCCCCAGTCTGGGCCAGATAAGGGTGTCACAGGCCAGCTCTGAGGGCGTGACAGAGCTGTTTGCAGGCAGCTCCTCTGATCTGCCCACTGGGCTGGGACTCCCCGGGCAGCCACAGATAACCTGGGTCATTACGGGCTGCTCTGCACTCGGAGCCTTCACAGCTCCCGGGAGCCAAACCAGCGAGGCAGGACCTTGCCTGCTCCTCACCGGTTGTGCAACGAGTGCGTGGCTGAGCCAGGAGCCAAACCCACGCCTAATGACCCGGCCACAGCTCGCCCGGTGCCCGGGGCCAGCCCAGGGCTCCTCTTCCAGCCCACGGCAGGCACAGGACAGCACACGCTTGTCCCTGAGCTGCCAGTGCTGCCCTGCACGGGGAATTCACCCACAGCCCTCCCTCTCCTTAGGACACCTTTGAACTGGGCGCTGTGGTCTGCCTGGCTTCGTGCCGTGGGCGCCCGGAGAGCGAGGGCAGTCAAGTCCTGTTCTGTAGAATTCCAGGATGGTTTGGGTTGGAGGAGAACTTAAAGCTCATCCCGTCCCCCCCCCTGCCATGGGCACCTTCCACTAGACCAGGTTGCCTCAAGGCCCATCCAACCTGGCCGGGAGCACTGCCAGGGATGGGGCAGCCACAGCCTGGAAGGTGTCCCTGCCCATGGCAGGGGGTTGGACTAGAAGGCCTTTAAATCTCCCTTCCAACCCAAACCGCTCTGGGATTCTATGATTCCAGGGAATCCTGATTGCCCCCTGCTCCTCCCTGGTGTCAGAAGTGGCCGCTCTGAGGGCTGTGTCGGTCTCATGAACCTCCTGCTCTGAGGCACAATCAGTCCCTCAAACAGCTCCGTATCATCAGTTACATCTAATTGAGGGTGTTTTGAATACAACTCCACAACACCCAAACCAAAGGGAAATGACAGACCATCAAATTAATGCCCCGAACCACGATAAATGCCTGGGTGGATGATTAATGCTCCTGGTTCTTGCTTTAACAGAGAACAATGCAGCCTGAGCCAGCATTTATCAGCACTGCCTGCAAAAGGGCATCAGATATCCCCAAAATAAATGGGATTATGGCCCTGCTGGTCCACTTTCAGATGCTCCTTTGTCTCTACACACGCTCAGGGATGGAGCAGGGTGAGCTCTGAGTGAGAATTGGAGCAGTGATGAACCTTCCTGGATCCCTTTCAGCTCCATCATTAGGGACATCCCAGGTTGCCTTGGAAAATCCTTCCCCGATGATGCATCAGAGGAATCCTGTCGTTTATTGCGCTGGGGTTTGGACATCTGAGAGAACTTGTTCTACGTGGCTATTTATTAAATCATTTAAAGACACTTCTCTAACAGCTCCAGAAATCTCCCTTTTTCGTGTGGCTGGGGCAGCCGTGCTGCTCCCACCTGGAGATGGCACAAATTCCCTCCTGGGTTCAAAGCCGTCCGCCCTCCGTGGCCCCGCCGGGAACGGGGAATTATTGAAAGCAGCACGTCCAAAGGAGCCCCAGGTTGGGGAGGGCAGCAGAGCCGGCCCTGCACGGCCCCTCCTGCCCAGCCCCGACCCCGCAGCAGGGCCGCAATTCCCGGGAGCATTTATGGCAGAACCAGGGCGAGGATGGCCGGAGATCCCGCAGCGTGGCCCAACACCACTCTGTTTGTGTGCCCAGATTCAAGCTCCAGGTCGGCAGCAGGGAAATGCAAATGCTCTTGAAACAAGCTGTTAATGGTTAAACCACATTATTTGGGGGTATTAATCACGGGAACACCTTGTGGGGCTGAAATGAGGCCGAGAGCTCTCCGGGCTCCATGAGAGGAGGATGTGTCTGTTTACAGGCTGGATGCAAAGGAGTGGGAAGAGACGTGGGAATGGAGGGGGAAAAGGGAAAGTGGGAAAGTGAGAAAGGAGAGAGTCCAAGGGAAGAACTCTGGTGGCCATGGCTTGGGTGTCACAGGGATCCCATGGAAAATGAGACCCTGGGGTTGGAGAGGGAGATGGTGGAGTTGGAGAGGCTCATCCTGCCGTGGGAAAGGCTGATCCCATCAGGAACTGGCCTGGCTGATGGCACCGAGGCTGTGGCAGACGCCTCTTCCCGAGGCCAGGGCTGTTCTCAGCCGGTGCCCCGCGGTGGAGCCGAGCTGTGCCAGCCCTCCCGTGCCCACCTCCCTGCCAGGAGGGCGCGTTGGCAGGAGCTGCTCCCTCCCCATCCCGCCCACCAGGACTGAGCTGCCAAAGGTGTTTCCTCCCCAGGAAGGGCAGGGAACAGTTGTCTGACCCCACAAGAAGGGACTCCCAACTCCACTCTGGGGTGAAAACGTGCCAAACAAGGGCAGGGTTGGGTGGGAGCCCCCCACGCAGCACCCGTGGGCACCTGGAGGTCCCTGTGGGGGGAACCCATCCCGGAGAACCAGGATGGTTTTTCCCCTGGGTTTGGGAAGACAGAGAACCCCCCGGGCAGAAAGCGGCTCCTTGAGAGCCAGGTTTCAACAACCAGGAACTCGTGTATATCTTGGATTTTAATCCAGTGCGGCTGGGGACATGTGCAAGATGTAATTTAAGCTCCAGCTCAGGGTCCAAATGTTCTCCAAGTGCGGAGGTTTTGGCACGGAGGTTTTGGTTTGGTCCCAGCTTTCATGGCAAATTGAATAATCATATGAGGGGGAGGAAAGAGAAAGAGCAAGAGAAAAAAAAACAACAACTATCGACAGTTCTTCCAAAAGTGGAAAGAACCAAAACACATTTTGGCTTCCTCAGCCCTGGACTGGAGTTATTTCCCTCTAGATCTGGAACAGCCTTTCCGACAACCTTTTTCAATTTAGCTTTTTATTAAAATAAAGCCGTGCCCCGGCAGATCCGTGTGGATCTGCCTCCTGCCGCCGCCGTGCCCGGCTCTGCAGTTCCTGCTCCTGCTCCTGGCACCCCAACAAACGTTCCCTTCGCTGCTCCTGCTCCTGGCACCCCAACAAACGTTCCCTTCGCTGCTCCTGCTCCTGGCACCCCAACAAACGTTCCCTTCGCTGCTCCGGAGGCCTCAGGGAGCGGCTGGCTGGGAAGCACGGGGAGGGCTCCCTGAGCACATATTTAAATCACCTACTGTTGTGTTAACTTTCTGGCCTTGTGTATCTCTTAATTATTCCCATGTTTGTAGATTGCTGTGGCTTACAGGACTTTTCCCCCTCAAATGCGTGTTTTCCTGACAATTAACCCCCGCTGGCTGTAAAAGTGCAGATGAAGAACTGGAGGTTGAGATGAGCTCGGCCCCGAAATCCAAACCTCCCTCTGTGCTGCGGTGGCCCTGGACAACCCTGGCTCAGCACTGGGACCAGTGTTGGCTCAACACTGGGACCAGTGTTAGCTCAGCCCTGTCCTAGCTCAGTGCCGGGACCATCCCTGGATCAGGATCAGGACCAGCCCCAGCTCAGCTCCATCCCAGCTCAGCACTGAGACCGTCCCTGGATCAGCACCAGGACATGGCCCAGCTTAGTCCCATCCTGACTCAGCCCCAATATCAGGCCTTGATCAAACCCATAAAGCTCAGCACCAGGACCAGCCCTGGATCAGTCCTGGACTGGGACCCCAGCCTGGCACAGCACCAGGACCAGCTCTGGATCAGTCCTGGACTGGGACCCCAGCCTGGCACAGAACTGTGGTGCAGCCAGAGGTTGGGAGCTGCCAGGATTTGGTGGGAAACCACAGATGGGGCAGCCGAGGGCTACAAATCCCGTGGGCTCCTGCAATCCCAGAGCCTCTCACAGAGGCTCAGCTCAGACACTTGCTTGTGAGTGAGCAAATGAACCTCCAGCTGGGTGTGTAGAACCACGGCTGGCTCCTCAGCCAAGGCTCCCATGGACCTGCTCCCCACAGCCATGTCCTCATGTCCCAGGGCATCCAGCCTGTCCCCGTGTGTGCCCAGGGGGACGGTCTGTGTTTCTTGCCTGCACTCATGTCTGTAAGAGGAGCCACCCCTTGCTGTGCCTTTTGGGATGTGATGGCTCGAGCAGGAGGGGGACAGAGCCCGAGGGGACCCCTGAGCCCAGCTGGGTCTGGTGAGGTTCCAACACCCACCATCCTCATCCTCCCATCACCCTGTCTGGGGCAGGGCACATTCCCTGGGACTCCCACGCACCCTGAGCTGGGCTGGCAGCCCCCAGAGCAGCTCCAGCTCACCCCACTCAACCCACACACCCTGAGCTGGGCTGGCAGCCCCCAGAGCAGCTCCAGCTCACCCCACACACCCCACTCACCCCGTGCTGGGCTGGCAGCCCCCAGAGCAGCTCCAGCTCACCCCACTCACCCCGTGCTGGGCTGGCAGCCCCCAGAGCAGCTCCAGCTCACCCCACACAGCCCCAGGCTGGGAGGGGGCTCTGGGCACATCCCACAGCTCCTGGGTGGGTTGGATTTTCCTCCTCTCCCGTTGAGGCAGCGGTGGGAGGGGAAGCCCAGACCCTCCGGCAGACCCACCATGGCTGGCACTGACTCAGCCCCACATCCTGCTCCCTGCCCTGTGGGACACTCGCGGGGCACACAAGGGCTGGCACAGGGTGGGCACAGCCTTCCTGGGCACAGGTGTGGGCAGGACCTGACCCCTGCACCCCCAGCCAGGTGTGATTCTCCACTACTGCACCTGAGGAAACCTCTCTCCTACTGATGGGATACAAAGGAATGGCTTCCCACTGCCAGAGGGCAGGGTTGGGTGGGAGACTGGGAAGGAATTCTCCCCTGAAGGGTGGGCAGGCCCTGGCACAGGGTGCCCAGAGAAGCTGGGGCTGCCCCTGGATCCCTGGGAGTGTCCAAGGCCAGGTTGGATGGGGCTTGGAGCCACCTGGGCTGGTGGAAGGTGTCTCTGCCCATGGCAGGGAATGGAATGGGGTGATCTCTAAGGTCCTTTCCCACCCAAACCATTCCAAGATCCTTCCCCAGCACACACCTGAGGCCAGAGACATCCCAGATTTAAACACCCACTCGTAAAGCTGCAGCTCAGCCCCTCCAGCCCCGCCGAGAGGGGGTTTGGGGTGCCATGGGGGGCCAGGGCCAGGTACCAGCTCCCACAGTGCCCCCCATCCCTGCACAGCGTCTGCTCCCTCATTATCCAGCCCTTACCTGGAATTAGGTGGGAGGTTGCTGTTAATCAGCTACAAACGATTAAGCCATTGGCCGAACTACTCTCCTGCTACTTTTGCAAGGAATTAGGCGTCTATAAAATCAAGCAGCATGAATCTTAGAGATTTACACGGTGCTTTTTAAACAGTTTTCAGTATATTTCAATAGTTAATAAAACTAAATGCTGCTTTGTGTAAAAGGTAATAGATTACAATCGGCTGTATTTTACTAGCACTCAGTGTGTTCATCTAACACCTCATACGTTCACGTTGGAATCTATGAAAAGCACTTTGTGGAGATTAAAAGCAGATTTATCACAGATGTGCCTCAACATTATGCTTGGCTTGAACCATTAGACTCCTGGAGTTTAAAGGTTAGACTTTAATGACTTCAAGGAAGTCGGTCGCTTTTTAAAGCTTTAAATAAGCAGCTTGGATAGTCCTGGCATTCCCAAACAGGGCCGACTGGTTACGGGCTGCTCCGAGGATATGGAGCTACCCCGGCAGTGTCTGCTCTGGGCAGGGCTTTGAAGCTCAGGAGTTTAACCCTCATGCAAATTAATAGCAAGTTATTTACCAGATGAAAGTGTTGCCTGGAAAACTTTGGTGGCTGAGCTTTGCTTCCAGGGCTGCACTCCCCATGTCTCGGAAGGATGGGAGAGAGGGGCTGCGAGCTGTGCTGCCTGATTATGGGATCCTGGAATGGTTTGGGTGGGAAGGGAGCGTAAACCTTACCCAGTGCCATCCCCTGCCACAGGCAGCGTCGCCTTCCTCTGTCCCAGGTTGCTCCAAGACCATCCAGCCTGGCCTTGGGCACTCCCAGGGATCCAGGGGCAGCCCCAGCTTCTCTGGGCACCCTGTGCCAGGGCCTGCCCACCCTCACAGGGAAGGATTCCTTCCCAATATCCCACCTATCCCTGCCCTCTGGCAGTGGGAAGCCATCCCCTTCCCCTCTCCCTCCATCCCTTATCTCCAGTCCCTCTCCAGCTCTCCTGGAGCCCCTTCAGGCCCTGGAAGGGGCTCTCAGCTCTTGGATTTGGGAACAGAACCTGCCGGGTACCCGCAGGTGCAGAGCCAGGAAGATGCTTCTATAACGAGACACCTCCGAGCAAGGCAGAACAAAGTTTCTGCGGGTTGTTTTCTTCTCTCCTCCAAGTGCTGCACAGCCCATCAATAGTGTTAAACCACCGGCAGCATCTTCTCCCTCCCTGCTCTGCTCCCAGCTCGCCGCTCTCCGGAGTTTGTTTGTTGCCCTCGGAGACACGGCTGACAAGCATCACAAGCTTTGAAAGTCAATTGCTCACTGGAGTTGAAAATGTGTTTTCAGGTATCCGGCTGATGGGTCCTCCTCGAGGAGGATGTGGCTGGAATGCCAAGTGAGGCGCTGCCGGCTCAGACCCCTGGGGCAGCGGGAAGGGGAGATTGCTCTGCCCGATGTGATAAAACGCTGCGGCTCCCAATGACCACAGCATCTGCAAAGTCCTTGCTCACTGAGGTGATAAAGGTGGAACAGTTTATATTTAAAAGCCCTATAAACTTTTGGCTCCTCGAGGGATGATTTTGGATGAAAATGGATCATAAAGTCGCAGAATCCTGGAACGGTGGGGGTTGGAAGACACCTTGTACATCATCCAGTGCCACCCCCTGCCATGGCAGGGACACCTTCCACCAACCCGGGTGGCTCCAAGCCCCGTCCAGCCTGGCCTTGGACACTTCCAGGGATCCAGGGGCAGCCACAGCTTCTCTGGACACCAGCAAAGTCAGAGCATCTCCCAGAGTGAGACACAGACTGGGCTGTGGGAGCAGCAGGAGGGATGGAAATCAGGCCAGCAAAAAGATTCAGCTGTCCTGGGGATGGTGATGGACCCCCTGGCCCTGCCCAGTGACCACCCTGGATGGTGATGGACCCCCAGGCCCTGCCCAGTGACCACCCTGGATGGTGATGGACCCCCTGTCCCTGCCCAGTTACCACCCTGGATGGTGATGGACCCCCTGTCCCTGCCCAGTTACCACCCTGGATGGTGATGGACCCCCTGCCCCCGCCCAGTGACCACCCTGGATGGNTGGTGATGGACCCCCAGGCCCTGCCCAGTGACCACCCTGGATGGTGATGGACCCCTCAGCCCTGCCCAGTTACCACCCTGGATGGTGATGGACCCCTCGGCCCTGCCCAGTTACCACCCTTTGCTCTGCCTTGGCACTGGCACTGGGAGTGCAGTGGTGTTGTAAGTGCAGTGGCATTGGGAGGTGTTGTGGTGCTTGGAGGACACACCTGGATGAGGTCTGTCCCCTCTCTGGGGATGCATCCCAGGCCCTGGGTGGCTGGAGGACACACCTGGATGAGGTCTGTCCCCTCTCTGGGGATGCATCCCAGGCCCTGGGTGGCTGGAGGACACAGCTGGATGAGGTCTGTCCCCTCTCTGGGGATGCATCCCAGGCCCTGGGCACTCGGCTGAAGCTTGTCCTGATGCTCTGTCCCCCACCATGGTTCTCAGCGTGGTGTTTGCAGGGCAGGGCAGGATCCCCATCCCCTTCCTGCCTCTCCCTGGCTCTGGGAGCAGAGCCCTGGGATGGTGGCTCAGCCGAGCTCTGCCTGCAGCCGCTGCACCCCGAGAGCTGTTGGGGGGGAATATTCCAGCAAACCAGCCATGCGTGTTTGATGTGGTTTAAATTAACCTCGATTGCTGTCTAATATTTTAAAAAGACACTTTTTATAACATGCGGGAATAATGTAGGAGAACTAATGTTCCCTCATGAAATGCCTTTCAGAATAATGATAAAAGTGCACTTTAATCTGCTGTGAGAAGTCTCCGTGAGGGAGAGACGTCACACGGACAGGTGGAATCGTGGAATAAATACAATAATTAATGAGAAGGAAGAATTTGCATCTTCTGACTTTTCCACAACACCTGCTCTCCTTCTTTTCTTTTTTTCCAAGCGGCTTTATTTTATTTCCTGAGGGTCAGGAGGACCTGGGGATTCAGGATTCTGGCCATTATTAAGTTGCATTTTCAAAGACTATAAAATGTCAGGGAAGCAGCGCATGGGAACTAAGTGCTCCATTAAGTTTTCCCTATGAAATTAAGCACCTTTATTGCTTTAAATGAGAGTTACAGCCTAATGATGGACCAATGCAAATCTCCATCAGCGTCCCCGAGCGAAGGGCTGGTTCCCACTGTGGAGGGCAGGGAGGTGCTGCTGGAACAAGGCACAGGGAATGGTCCCAGCCTGGTCTTTTCCTGCCCAGTGCCACATCCCAGTGGGAAGGAGCCCAGTCCTGAGGGAACAGCCTTGGGGCAGGAGGGGGTTTGGGCACTGGCTGCTCCACGGGGCAGCACTGTGGTCCCTGCCTGGAGAGCCAAACCCTGCTCCTATGGCCCCATCCCAGCTTCCCACACAGCCTTCACTGACCAGGAGGGCGTCCACCTCACCCCGCAGGCAGTGGCTGCTGCTGACACTGCCAGCAAGATGTGCCCACATGGGTGTCACTCCCAAACAACACCATCACCCCCAAACCCGGGCATCGCCCCCAAATATCACCATCACCCCCAAACAACACCATTCCCCCAAAATACCAGCATCACCCCCAAACAACACCATCACCTCCAAATATCACCATCACCCCCAAACACCACCATCACCCCCAAACACTGGCATCACCCTCAAATATCACCATCACCCCAAAACAACACCATCACCCCCAAATATCACCATCACCCTCAAATATCACCATCACCCCAAAACAACACCATCACCCCCAAATATCACCATCACCCTCAAATATCACCATCACCCCAAAACAACACCATCACCACCCTCAAATATCACCATCACCCCAAAACAACACCATCACCCCCAAATATCACCATCACCCTCAAATATCACCATCACCCCAAAACAACACCATCACCTCCAACTATCACCATCACCCCCAAATACCAGCATCACCCCAAGCACCAACATCCCTGGAATGGTGGGGGGAGCAGGGATGGAGGTGGCAGCAGAGGCAACCCCAGTCTCTGCTGCCAGAGGTGCTGACGATGTTTCCACTTTCCTGTGTCATTCCTCCCCATCTCCCCCACTCACACACTCAATTAATAGGGATTTTTGTGTCTGATTCCGACGCTGGGAGTGGGATGAGCTCTCCTGTTTGCCACATGTTCTGCTGGATTGTCAACACATCAAACAGGCACCCAAGAGAGCTGCAGTTCACATCCATCTGCCTGGTGCCGATGCTGAGCCAGGAGTGGAGGGTGGAATGAATCCAGGGAAAGCCCTTCCCACATCCCAGCCTCTCCAGTGGTGAGCCCACAGACCCCACAGAGCTCCGTGCCTGGCTGGGAGCTCCCGTGGGGAATGAGGACCATCTCTGTGCCGACACCATTCCCCGGTTTGTGGTTGCCCCACTCGTCGTCCAGGCAGTTCCTGGTGCTGTTGAGGTCTCTCTCTATTACCAGACTATCCAGGCATGAATCTGCTGGAAACCCCTGAGCGTGGGATGAAGACCTACAGCTGCATTTCCCAGGTGGCTCTGGCAGGATGGGGTGGGATGCTGTGCTCCCCTCCATGAGCTTTCCCACGTGTGTTTTCCATCGTGGTGGCAGGACGAGGACACTTGCCGTGGGAGCTGCTGTGCCTGCAGCCTCCAAAGTGTCCATAGGCACTCATTTCCATGGGGCAGGGGGGGTTTAAGGAGGGCAGATGGATGACAGGAGACACTCTTGGTCCTGTGGGTCTGGCAGGAGAGAGGGGAAGGGGACAGGAGCTGGGCCACAGCCACGCCAGGGGATGCAGGTCGGTGTTTGATTTCCCACAGGGAGGGACCAGGGTGGTGATGGGACCTTTCACAGGGCCCTGGGATGAGCTGCCCTGGACTGAGGATCCCGCCGAGGGTCCCACCTCTCCCTGTGAGCTCCCACCTGGCAGAGGCTCCTTCCAGCGAGACAGAGGGATGTGGGACCCGGGATGGGGATGAGGGCAGGATGGAGGGGTCCCAGGTCCTGAGCAGGGGTCCCAAACCCCAGGAAGGGGTTGCAGATCTCAGGGTTACCATGGCAGGGATCCCAGGTAGGGATCTCAAGTCCCAGGCAGGAATTCCAGGTCTCACTTAGGGGTCCTGGATAGGGTTCCCAGGGGTTTCTGAGCAGGAGTCCCAGGTCCCAAATCCCAGGCAGGAGTTCAGGTCTCAGTTAGGGGTCCTGGACAGGGTTTCCAGTCAGGGTCCCAGGTCCTGAGCAGGAGTCCGGGATCCCAAATCCCAGGCAGGAGTTCAGGTCTCAGTTAGGGGTCTTGGATAGGATTCCCAGGGGTTCCTGAGCAGGAGTCCCAGGTCCCAAATCCCAGGCAGGAGTTCAGGTCTCAGTTAGGGGTCCCAGCATGGCTTTGCCCGGGCACAGGAGCCCACGGGCAGCACAAACCCCGCGTGGAGCAAAGCCCAGCGTGGCCCTGGGGGAGCCAGAGATGTCGGCCGACGCTCACTAAATGTTTCGTTAACTCACCGGGTTATAGAAAACAGGAGAAAAAGTGAACAATAAAAAAGGAGAGTTTTCCTTGGCGATGCTGCCGGGAAGTGCTGACAAAGCTGCTCCTGACAAGGCCCAGCGGGAGGGGGGAACTGTCTCTTTGCTCTGCCTGTCTCCCGCTGAACAAGGATCACTTTTAATGGGCTGAATACATACAACACACAGCTGACAACAAAGATGTTCGACTAACCTAACACGAGAGGGAAACAGCAACAGCACACAGTGAGTAATTAGAATCTAATTAATTTGCATTTCACAAGAGAGGCAGGGATGTCAGAGGGAAAAAAAAATATTCCCTGAGATTAAAGGGCTGCTGGAGGAGAGCGAGGGGCTGAGCTGGAACGCTCCCAGCGCCAGGACCGACACGCAGAGCCGGGCGAGATGGACAGGATTAAACGGGAGCAGGTGGGAAGATGACAGGTCTGGGAGCTGCAGCCAGCAAAGGTGTCTGCGGGTCAGCAGAGCCGCGCTGAAAATACCCAAACTGCAACTTTCGCTGCGGAACAGCATCCCTGCCTCCGCAGGAGCCTTCCCCCTGCTGCTCCACGGCCCTGCCTGCGGAAATGAAGGGAAAAAAGACAAAAGGTGACGGCGCGGTGAGAGGACCCAGCTGGGGAGCCGTGGGAAGGAGACAGACGGGGCACAGAGCTGGGCACAGGCCACGACCCCCTCGCCCAGGCAGCTCCTTCCCCAAAGCCCTGCTTGCGGTCTGTTCATCGGTGTGTTCAACACCCGTTTCCCACCACCGGCTGCTCCCGGGAGGGAAAGCATCCCGGGCCTACAGAACACCAGGGAGGATTTACAGTGTGTTTCCATAATGATGACACCCGGCAGAGGACTGTGCTGTCAGAGCTGCTGGCACAGCCACAGAGCCCAGGGGAAGGAAAACAACCTCACCCCCTCTAGTGCCACGTGATTATAATCCCTGCCTGCGCCCCTGCCTGCACCCCTGCCTGCACCCCACCTGCAACCTGCCTGCATCCCTTGCCTGCCCCTCTGCCTGCATCCCACCTGCATCCCTGCCTGCATCCCAGCCTGCACCCTGCCTGCATACCTTGCCTGCCCCGCTGTCTGCCTCTCTGCCTGCATCCCTGCCTGCATCCCTGCCTGCACCCCTGTCTGCACCCCTGCCTGCACCTCTGCCTGCACCCCTGCCTGCGCCCCTGCCTGCACCCCTGCCTTCCCACCCCATGGCTCTGTTCCCTCGTGAGAATGGGTGTGAAGGATGGGGAGGAACAGAGGGAAATGTGGCCAGTTAAATTCAAATAGTCCCAGCACGGGCTGCAGGGAGTTCCCTGCCCAGGGAATCAGAGGAGGGTTTGGGAATGAGGGTCTGCTGAGCCCCCAGGTAGGAAGTTCCTTTGGATTTCATAGAACCCTGCAACGGTTTGGGTGAGAAGGGAACTTGCAGCCCATCCAGTTCCATCCCCCTTCCACTATCCCAGGTTGCTCCACGCCCTGTCCAACCTGGCCTTGGAAGACTTCCTTCCCAGTATCCCATCTCTCCCTGCCCTCTGGCAGTGGGAAACCATTCCCTGTGTCCTGTCCCTCCATGCCTTGTCCCAAGCCCCTGCTGTTGCTGTCACAAGCCCCACGTCCCACGCTGAGGAGGAACATCTGGCACATCTGCACGTGGGGTGGTCGGTGCTCTTCGCACCGGAACCAGGGAGGCAGGAGCAGGAGATGCAAACCAAACCCAAATGCAACCAAAATCAGATGCAAACCAAACACAAATGGGAGAGCTCGTGCAGGCAGCTGGGGCAGGGGTTGGCTGGGCACGGGCAGAAGGGGCAGGGGGGTCCCCAGCCCAGCTCCCCACCCCGAGCAGCGGGGCTGGGCTGAGGAGCAGCTGGAGAGGATGCAAATGAGGGGAATCACCCCAGGGAGAGCAGCTCCGGGGACAGGGTGCTGCGGGGACAGGGAGGGGAAGCCCCAGGAAGGGAGAGGAGAAGTGCTGGGGAGCAGGTCTCCAAACCCAGCCTCAGGCTTCCTTCTGTGGCCAGGGGATGCAGCTCCCAGGGCCCCTCCTGCCCCACCATGGGGGCATTCCCGCTGCTCCAAGGTTGTCTTCCCTTTTCTTCCAACATTGCCTTGCCCTCCAGTTTCAGCTTGTGTTTGCAGCACCAAATCAGCTCTGTAAACATGCTGAGGGGGGATTTATTTTTTCTTGAAAGCAAAATAACTAAACAGCACATCAGAGGGAAGGCATTTAACTCAGTCGGCTCCTTTGCTTTGTTGGGAATCAAAGTGATGATTATTTGAGCAGGTTTCTTCCAGGCAACCCACCACAGTGGTGGGAAATATGCTGCAAATGGTGCCTGAGTTACATCAGCTCACGGAGAGACAACATTTTGGGTACTTGGGGTGAGTGGATAAGGTTCCCGCCTGAACTGCCATTCCCACATCCCAGAGGGATTGCAGCCCAGCTGGCTTGGCGCGGTGGGGTCACACATCCATCCCCTGGCCAGGCTGCCCTCGGGAGGGGTGCTGAGCCCAGGGACATCCCACCCAGGCAGCGCAGCACCCCCGGCAGCACAGCCCTGCCCGTTTTTAAGGCTCCATTCTTTCTTTCCTCCTCAGGCAAAACAAACCAACCCCAACCCCTGGCAGCGGAGCCAAGGCTGTTGAGCACACAAACACACACTCTGCCCTATCTGGAGTCGCCGGGCACGGAGCCACAGGGAGCCAGCCCATAATTTGCAGTGCGAGCCCTGAGCAGCCTTGCCACAATGTGATGAGGTCGTGAGTCATCCAACCACTGAAACCATCTAACCAGGCCTGGATCACTCACAGCCTGGGAAAGGAACACACAGGCACTTCGGGGCTGAGGGAACTCTTTTTCCCAAGGAGAGCTGGAAGCTGGCGGGGTCCCCGGCTCGGCAAAGCCAAGGCATGGAGCCTCCTGCCCCAAGGTGCCCGGTCCCTCCTCCTGCCCCGAGGTGCCTGATTCCCCCTCCTNCCCCTGCCCCAGGGTGCCCGGCCCCCCCCCCTGCCCCG
The DNA here is from genome assembly GCA_013396735.1 of Grallaria varia. Classification (NCBI taxonomy): domain Eukaryota; kingdom Metazoa; phylum Chordata; class Aves; order Passeriformes; family Formicariidae; genus Grallaria; species Grallaria varia. Next base: position 22,853 of record VWZG01007169.1, read on the forward strand.
AGGTGCCTGATTCCCCCCCCTGCCCCGAGGTGCCCGGTCCCTCCTGCCACAAGGTGCCTGATCCCCCTTGCCCCGAGGTGCCCGGTCCCTCCTGCCATGAGGTGCCCAGTTCTCCTGCCCCGAGGTGCCCGGTCCCCCCTGCCCCAAGGTGCCTGATCCCCCCTGCCCCGAGGTGCCCAGCTCTCCTGCCCCGAGGTGCCCACTCCCTCCTGCCCCAGGGGCAGCAGAGGGGCTGCAGAGGGGCAGCTCGCCCTTGCCAGCCCCTACAAACAGCAAATACATCCCCCTGCCCGGGAAAGAGGGGAGATGAGTCTCTTGGAATCATCACATCCCAAAAAACTGTGGCTGTGGCTCCTGGGGGCAGGGTTTAGGGGTGGGCAGCAGTGCTGGGGGAATGGTTGGGCTCGATGGTCTCAGAGGGCTTTTCCAACAGTAACTCCTCCATGATTCAGCAGGGTGTGGGCTTGGAGTGGGTTTGCAGAGATGCTTCGCAGGTGGCTCCTGCCTAAGGAAGGTGACCTGGGGACAGGCTCAAGCCACGGTGTGAGCACAGCTCTGGGCAGCGTGTCCTGGGGACGGGTGAGCACTCAGGAATCCTCCAGGATGTGCCACGCTCCAAACCCGCTGCCCAGGACGCTGTCAGAGCTGGCAGCTGGAAAACACGCCGGAGAACTCCCAGTGCCAGTCCTGGCCCAATTACAGCCCCGTCCGTCAGGGACGTTTGCAAACAAACGAGAGAAGCTGAAAGCTTGATAGATTGATGCCGGGCTCTCCTGACAGCGCGATCCCTCCCCTCCGCCGGGGTGCGGGGCTGGTACAATTCATTGCTCCCGTCTCGCCTGTCACCGCTCCGCTCCGGAGCCACCGGCGCTGGGGACGCGGGGATGTCCCCGGCCCGCCGCTGCCATTCGCCCGCACATTTGTCACTTCGCTGAAGACCCAAATCACGCCCGTTTAGGCAGCGGAGCCGCCGCTCCAACCTGCGCGAGCCGCCGCTCCCAGCCCGGGATTAGGGATTCGCGGCGCTAATTATGTTAATGTTGATGTGCAGACGGATAACTGGCAGCGAGAAGTTGTGCTGAGATGTCTATTTATAGTTCGGGGGGGGAAAAATAAACCTCGCCATCTCCAGGCAAACATATGGGCTCTGTGGCAGACGAATTCAGGGGCAGACGAAGGGAAAAGAGGGAGCAGGAATGGCAGGCAAGCCCTGGGAGCTGGCGGTGCCTGCTCTGCTGATCCCAGCGGTGCGAGGGGGGCTTTGGGGGTGGGCACCTCGGTGCCACCCTGTGCCCTGAGGGGTGGGCTGAGCATCCTGCCCCAAGCTCAGCTTGCCAGCCAGCCTTGCTCTGCCCCAGACCAGCCCCTGGGATCAGGTGGGGCATCTGGGAACTCCTGTGGAGAGCGCTGGGATGTCCTGGAGCTCCAGGGCACCCTGAACCCACGGACACCTGAGTCGCTGCTCCCTGCAGGGGACGTGGCAGCCTGAGCGGAGGGTCCCCAGCCAGTGGGTTCCCCAGAGCTCACGGGGACACTGTGGGGGTGTCCCGGGGTCCACTGAATCCACCGGCACTGTAATCAGCCCCTGAGCAGAAGGTCACCAACCCTTGGGCTGCCCCATAGCCATGAACCCCTCTCTGAGCATCCCCGATCTCCACCAGACACCCCTTGTGCCCCTGAGGAAAACCAGAGGGGCCAGCCGGGGGTCTGCAGTGCCCCCCCAAAATCCAGCCTGGCATGGGCAATCCTGCACCCAGCTCCCGGCAGGATGCAAGATTTCAACTGGGAGCCGTGTGCTCCAAATGTGCTTCCATGGGCTGTCAGTGGACTCTGGGAGGTGTTTGGAGCAGAGAGATTTATACAAACACTCCCAGCTCAGCAGGCCCAGCGCGGTGTCTTTTATACCAGGCAAGGAGGGAATAAATCACCACTCCCTTCCCCCCCTCCCTCCATGTGGAAATTTCTTCCAGACATCTCTCAAGCAGAATCACAGAGATTTTTATTTACCGTGGAATAAAAACAAAAGCCCCAGAGCACCAGGGGATTGTGCCTGGCCATGAGTGACGGGCCACCCCGGCAGGCTCTGCAAGGAGAGGGGAGCCACCGGGAGCATCCCTCACCCAGCACGGCTCAGCACCCCGAGCCAGCCCTGCAGCACTCTGGGATCCTGGAATGCTGGGGTTGGAAGGGACCTTAAAGCTCATCCCATCCCAACCCCTGCCATGGGCAGGGACACCTTCCTCCAGCCCAGGTGGCTCCAAGCCCCGTCCAGCCTGGCCTTGGACACTTCCAGGGATCCAGGGGCAGCCACAGCTCCTCTGGGCACCCTGTGCCAGGGCCTGCCCACCCTCCCAGGGAAGGATTCCTTCCACATATTTCACCATATTGATCCCTTTTTCCAACACAAACCCTGTTAGGACTGGAAAATTGCTGAGCTCCCAGAGCAGCTTCACTGCCAGTGAGGATTTGTGGTGTTCAATAAATATTATTAGGAAAGGGAAAGATAATAATTATGTCAATTACAGGATGGGTAATTGGGCCTGCAGAAGAAAAGTGCTTTCCTCCCTAATTGCTGGGGCCATGTGCCTGTGATTGCAAGGATCGGTTCCAAAAATAAAAGGCTGGCTATCAAGCGGGAAAAGCACTTTTATTTCCCTAATGGCACATTGGAGAGCTGTATTGGGAAGAGCTGGGCCATATGCATGGCCCTACCTATGCAGGGATGTCCAAGCACCATTTGGTCCATCCATGATCTTTAGCAGAGGCCTCATGGGGATGGAGAAAGGTTTCCAGAACTGAGGGGAGAGGGGATTCCAGCACGGAGCTGTTCTGGGAACCACAGGGAGCTCTGTGCCCTCCACATCCCTGGGATCAGTCCCGGGCTCAGCAAATGTTCCCACAGGGAGAGGGAACCACCATCCCCCCTGAATTAAACCCTCCTGAAGATCCAACAGGAGCTTCTTGGGGACTTCCCCACCCAGGCATCAGACCTGTCTTTCTCCTGCTGCCAGCCCCTTTCCCAACCACCAAATCAGCACCAAAATATGCATTTTGATTTAGCATATTCCCATATTCTGGAAATAGATAATGAACAACAGGCCAGTTACAAGCCCTGAAGGTCTGGAGGGCAGGAAGGAGGAGAGGGAGAAGAGCTGGTCCTGGCTGTAAGCAAAACATGCATATTCATTTAGAACAGGAGTTAAAAAAAAATATTAATTTTAATTTGATTTCGGCTGCCTCGGGGCCGCTGTGCCATATGCACAGACAAGTTATGCAGAATTCCTGCATGGCAATGTGCTTGCTGGCTCCTCCGTGTTTATCACCCCAACCAGAAAAATCTGCCAAGCTCTTCCCTTCCTGGAGGGCTGTCCTGGGAGAGGGGACACTGCAGGACACCCCGACTGCCCCAGCGAGGGGGACAGAGCCCTGTTTGTCCCCCAGGCAGCTGGGACTGGGCAGGCAGGGAAGGGGACAGGGGAACCTCTGAGTCCCTCCTTCTCCCACTGCCAGGCTGGTTCCCTGCCAACACTCCCTGACACTCTCCAGGGCGGAGATGCCATCCCAGCCCATAACTCTGGACACTCCTCCACTGGTAGATACCACATCCCTGGAAAACTCAAGACCAAGTTGGACAGGACTCAGAAGAACCTGGTCTAGTAGAAGGTGTCCCTGCCCATGGCAGGGATAGGTCTAAATGACCCCTAAATATCCCTTTCAACCCAAACCATGCCAGGGTTCTGTAATTCCTAGTGTTCCTCTTGGGTGCCAGCTCCCACCCAGGAACCCCAGAGAGGTTTCCAGGCTGCATCCAATATCCCAGGGATAAAACCTTCACAGGGAAGCTCAGCAATAGGAGCCAAATCAGGACCTTGCCCAGTGCTGGGAGCTCTGGGTCTGCTCTCCCAGCAGGGATGGGGTAAGAGGGAATGGCCTCGAGTTGTGCCAGGACAAATTTACATTGGATATTGGGGCAATTTCTTCCCTGAAAGGGTTGTCCAGCCCTGGCACAGCTGTCCAGGGCAGTGGTGGAGTCCCCATCCCTGGAGGGATGTAACAGATGTGTGGATGTGGCACTTGGGGACATGGTTAGTGGTGGCCTTGGCAGTGCTGGGAGGTGGTTGGACCCGGTGGGCTGGGAGAGCTTTCCAGCTTTGATGGGTCTGTGTTTCCGTGATGGGACCTCTCAGTTCCCCCCCAGCACTGCCTGGGAGCAGCATTCCCATCCAGCTTGCTGGGAATTGGCTTCAGGCACATCCAGCCCAAACCACCACGAGGGCCACAGGGTGAGAGGACCTGGGAATGGTCCCACCGCGTGGGCTGCAGCAGGGTCTGGACACACAGGAAGACCCCACACCCAGAAACCCCACTGTTTTCCACCAGTTCTGGTAAATATCTACAAAACCCAAGCCCTGAAGAGATTCAACCACAATCCCAGCAGGAAACCAGGCACAAAGCAAAACCCCCAGCACCCGTGGCCTTGGCTGGTGCTTCATCCTCTGAACCACCCACCTCCTCCAAACCCAGCGTTTTGAGCCACAGCCAAAGGTCTCTCCCAGCCTTTTGAATCCAACACATCAGGATGTGTTACCCTAACCACCGTTTTTTCTTGCATAATCTACATTATTTATGGCCATGATCTCCTAATTGTCCCAGTTATCTGATAAGTGGAGGGGGGAAAGGGCGGGTCAGGGAATTCTTGGCAGAGCACAGCTGTGCTGGGCATCAGATGCTGCTTTTGAAAGTCTTCCCAAGGGGAGATGATAATGGCCTGAGCCTCATCCCTCAGCCCTGCGGAGGCTCCAGGGAACTGGGAACACCCTTGAATTCACTGTAATGAGAAAGATGGAGATTGCAAGGATGTCCCTGATCCACGGATCAGGTTCTTCCATTATCCCCTTTGTAGACTATTACTGTGTAGAATGGAACAAGCGTGGAAAAAATCCAGCTTTACTCTTCTCCTGAGCTTCTCTTTAGTCCTGACATTACTGCTCATGGCAGTGCCATCCTCGGAGCATTGCAGCAGAGCTCTGTGGTAGAAAACCAGGGCTATTTAAATGGAAAGGAGGGGGGTTTACAAGGGACACTGTGAAGAAATTGTTCCCTGGGAGGGTGGGCAGGCCCTGGCACAGGGTGCCCAGAGAAGCTGGGGCTGCCCCTGGATCCCTGGGAGTGTCCAAGGCCAGGTTGGATGGGGCTTGGAGCCACCTGGGCTGGTGGAAGGGTGTCCCTGCCCAGGGCAGGGGTGGAATAACCTAAACCATTCCAACCTAAACCATTCCAGGATTCCATGGTTCTGTTTTGAGCATAAATCTCACATTTCCTGCTCGGGGGGGATGGTGGGCAGGAAAAGCACAGGGAGCCTTTGTTTCTGAGGGCCATGTGTCTGGAAGAACATCAGCATAGGGGCAACAACTTAGGGTGGGTTTAGTCCTTGGAAGATGGACTGGGATGACTCTGGGACGAGCACAGGCCCCACGGATCCCCTTGGTGAGCACTGTCCACCACGGGGCCAGGGGACACTTTGCTCACTCACCGTGCTCCCCCCCGGCAGACAATGCCCTCATTGTATTCAAATCTGATTCATTTCATCTAGAGGATAAAATTAGAAAATCAGCCTAATTCCCAAGAGCCTTGTTAAATCAATACAACATACATCAAGCAGGCAAGGCACAATGCAAGGCTGAGATAAAATTAGAATGAGTCCCCCTGGGTGGGTTGATATCAGCTCTACATTTCGGAATTGGCAGGCACTTTTGCATAATTTATCAATTACAAACAATTTAATTCATCCAGAATAATGAGTTGCGGGGCAGCTTTTGATGAGTTAAATGACGCAGGAGGGTGATGGCCGTGGTGGGCTTGGAGGAGCAACCACCCAAAATCAAGGTATCCCAGAGGCAGGGCAGGGCAGGGGACCGTGGGGTGGACCCTGGGGTGGCACGTGGATGTCGCAGCAGAGGTGACCCTGTTGTAGGTGAAGAGACAGATGGGACACAAGGCCAGGAATGCCAAAAAGAGATCCAAGGCTTCCCCACCAGCAGCCCGGAGCCAAGAGTTCCGAGCACTCCCAGCACTATCTCGCTGTCCCAGCAAGGGAAACACAAAAAGGTTAAGGGTAGGTTATTTGAAAGAACAAAAGTGATAAAAATCAAAAGCCTTTCTGCTGCTGAGAGGAGCCTTTAGAAGGTTCTGAAGCATTTCCTTCCTGCAGCCCTCTTTTGTTCCTCTGCCCATCGCCCCGGCGGGCCGAGGGCTCCTCCGGCTGCAGCCCCGCTCCGTTCTCACCGAGAACAATAGGCACGGCTCTGGGAGAGGGCAGCTGGAGCTGCACGCCAGGATGACACCCCTTGGAAATGCCTTCTTCCCTCCCTGCTCCCCCCTCCCCGCCGGAGCACCGGGATCCTGCTCACTCGCTTTCATGCTGCCTCACACAGATATTAAAGCCAAGAAGTTAAGTGGTGCATAATTATGGCATTGTAGTTGCTAATTATAATCCCACAATGAAATCAGGGCTGTGCAGGGACGGCCGCAAAGACCTGATGGTTTGGAGCAGGCCCATTCCTGAACCCTTGGAATTTCTCGTAAAAGCCTTGAGAACTTGCAAGGAGTATTCAGGGAAAGAGAGAGGTGGATAAAAACACCCCCAGCCCCATTAACCTCCTCCCAGTCCATGTGCCCAGGGATTCTCTCCCAGAGCCTTTGATGGAATAAATGTTATGGGCCTATGATGCAGAACCCATGGACCATCCAGGCACAGCCCATGGACCATCCAGGCACAGCCCATGGAGCATCCAGGAACAGCCCATGGACCATCCAGGCACAGCCCATGGAGTGTCCAGGCACAGCCCATGGAGCATCCAGGGACAGCCCATGGACCATCCAGGCACAGCCCATGGAGTGTCCAGGCACAGCCCATGGACCATCCAGGCACAGCCCATGGACCATCCAGGCGCAATCCATGGATCATTCAGGCACAGCCCATGGAGCATCCAGGCACAACCTTTGGACCATCCAGGCACAGCCCATGGACCATCCAGACACAGTCCATGGACCATCCAGGCAGAGCTGAGCCATCTCCGGGTGCAGATCCACCCTCTCCAGACTTTCCAACCTGGCTCCATCCCTCTCTGTTTCTGTCCCTCTCCGGAGCAGCCTAATAGCTCTGTCCGCTTTCTATCCCGGGAGTTGATTTATTAGGTAATTTGTTTCTCCTCGGCAGTGCCAGCCCGCGTGTCATCCGTGTAATGGGATGATGGAAGTGCCGGCGCGGACACCAGGCACTGAATCCGCGGCAAATGGGACCCGGCGAAACTTGAGGGCCCAAAATCGATTCATGGCAATTTTTGTGCTTTTGCCTTTGCTGGGAAAAGAGAGATAACAAATATAAAAATTGCAGTGGTTCGCTGGGGCCTGGCTCCTGTGGGAAGTGGGATGGTGGGGGGAACTGGGATGCTGCCCCTCTACCCAAATCTGGAGGGACCCCAGCCCAGGTTCTGCTCCAGCCTATCCAGCCTCTCCTCAGTTCCTCCGTGAACTGTGTGTGCACATGGCCAGGGACTTGGCTTAAGTAAACCCAAATTCCTTGTGACTTCCCTATGGATGTTCCATGCTTTGCAGTGGGATTTTGGTGCCTGTGTCACCCAGAGTGGCAGGGGGAGAGGGAAGGGATGCGGAGGGATGAGGGAGATGGGAAGGACAGAGAAGAACGGGAGGGGTGGTGAGGATGAGTGGGATGGAAAGGGAGTGTGCAGAGTGCAGGGAATGTGTGGCTCCTTCCCAAGGATGCTCCCCGTGTGCCCAGGCCCAGCCTCATCCGTCCCCCGCAGTGTCAGCAGCGGGTCACTGGCAAATGGGGCGCTGGTTAAAGCCCAGGCTGGAAACCACAGCACGCTGTAATTCACGCTGGAATTTCTATTTATTAAGGTAATTAACCCGTGCAGGGAGCTGTGCTGGGAACAGCACGAGTGAATCACTGCTCTGGGGAGCCGGAGCAGGGCCAGGAGCCCGCGGAGGAGCGGGGTGGTGAGGGGCACAGCCTCCAGCCCCTTGTGTGCCCCAGTGTGACCCAGGGTGAACCAGTGTCCCTGTTGGTGCACTGGGATGTCCCTGTTGGTGGGCTGGGATGTCCCTGTTGGTGCGCTGGGGTGTCCCCATTGGTGCGGTGGGGTGTCCCTGTTGGTGCTTTGGAGCCAGAGCCGGAGCCACAGCTGAGCAGAGAGCGCCAACATCCCTCCTTCTCTGCCGACATCCATCCCTTCCCTCCACCAACATCCCTCCTCTCCGCCGACATCCAACCCTTCCCTCTGCCGACATCCATCCCTTCCCTCTGCCGACATCCATCCCCTCCTCTCTGCTGACATCCATCCCTTCTCTCCACCAACATCCCTTTCCTCCACCGACATCCATCCCCTCCCTCTGCCGACATCCATCCCCTCCCTCTGCCGACATCCATCCCTTCCCTCTGCCGACATCCATCCCTTCCCTCTGCCGACATCCATCCCCTCCTCTCTGCTGACATCCATCCCTTCTCTCCACCAACATCCCTTTCCTCCACCGACATCCATCCCTCCTCTCCGCCGACATCCATCCCCTCCCTCTGCCGACATCCATCCCCTCCCTCTGCCGACATCCCTCCTCTCCGCCGGGATTGCAGCAGCCTCGGGCACCGCGACAGGGACACCCCGGGAAGCTGTGCCGGGATGTCCCACACTGATAACTGTGGGCTCGGGGCATGGTCGCTTTGAGGCTCCAAGGGGATTGGCAGGGATGTGCCGCTGGATCCCGGGATGTGCCGCTGGATCCCGGGATGTGCTGCTGGATCCCAGGATGTGCCGCTGGATCCCGGGATGCGCCGCTGGATCCCGGGATGTGCGGAGCTCACCCGCTGTGGCAGGCCGGGCTGCCTTTTGGGAAGTTGGGACGCACGATCGGGATCTGGCGCAGCCCTGGCTGAGGCACCGGGCACACCCTGCCCGGGAACGGCCCCGCTCCAACATTCTCAGCTCCCCCATAGAGGGCATGGAATGCCGGAGCAGCCCGAGGGGCGCTCGGGATGCCCCTGACCCCAGACCCACCCGGGATAACTCAGGATAACCCCAGGATAACCCCAGGAGACTGGTTTCATAGGATCATGGAATGGTTGGGGTGAGAAGGGACCACCCCCTGCCATGGGCAGGGACACCTTCCACCAGCCCAGGTGGCTCCAAGCCCCGTCCATCCTTGGACACTCCCAGGGATCCAGGGGCAGCCCCAGCTTCTCTGGGCACCCTGTGCCAGGGGCTGCCCACCCTCCCAGCCAGCAATTCCTTCCCAATATCCCACCTAACCCTTCCTCTGGCAGTGGGAAGCCGTTCCCTGTGTCCTGTCCCTTGTCCCCAGTCCCTGCGCAGCTCTCCTGGAGCCCCTTTAGGCACCGGTTTGGCTCTCGGCTCTCCAATGGGCAGCACCGAGGCAGGATGAGCCGGCACGCATGGAAAAAAAACCCTAACGAAGGCAAGCAGAACGCAGCGCTAATGAGCAGCTGGAAATCAGCAGCCAAAACCTGTTTTGGCTCGGGGTGGCCGCCCCGACGTGCCAGACGAGGCCGGGAGCTCCGGGGGAGGAGGAGGATGGCCCGAGGGCTGCTCGGAGATGAAACGGGCTTTTGTAAATGGGCGTCTGCAGCCCGGGCTGGCGAAGGGCCGGTCGGGGCCGGGAGGGAGCGCCCAGCACGCCCCCTGAGTCACCCGCGGCTCCGAGGGGCGCCCGAGACCCGCCCGGCGCGCCCCCAAAGCACCAGCGGGGCAAAAGGGAAAGTCAAATCTGGTTTCAGCACTTTCTGCCCTTTTTGTTTTTTTTTTTTCCCCTCCCCTCATTAATTCCTTGTTATTATTTTTATTAGCCTCGCTGCTTTGGCTGCGGGGCCTCTCGGGGAGAATGGAGTGTCGCGTGGGTGTTACCGGCTGCTGGCGCTTTCCCCGGCTTCAGAGAGAAATGCCAATTACTAATTTCATGGAGATAAGCCATTCCGAAGGAGGGGAGAAAAAAATAAGGAAAAAAAAAAAAAAGAAGAAGAAGGAAAAGAAAATCTCCCAGCTTTGAAATGCGAAAGGCGCCTGCATTCATTCATTTATTTATTTATATCCACGTCAGGAACGCTGGGATTGCTCAGTTCAGTCCCCAGACGGAGGGATGGGAGCAGCACCCGAAGGGCATCTCTGGAAGATGGAGTTATGATATATACATCTGTACGTTGGAGTTGTGTGTCTGGATGTGCACATGTGACCTTGTGCCAGCTGGATGTGGTTCCCAAACCTGTGAGCCCCAGGGCTGGTGTGGGGCTGTCAAGGGGACACCCCTCAGCCTTGTATCTGGTGTCCCACAGCATCCCACCATCACCAGCACATGCAGTGCCCATTCCAGCTCCTGCCTCTCATCCGGCTCCCACAGCCCTGTAAACACCGAGGGCAAGGGCTGGGGAGGGAAAATAATGGTGCCCGGAATTAATCTGGGTGTAGTTTGCATTTTTATTGCTCCAGCCTCAGATTCCAGCCTACAGAAAGGTTTCAAAAAGGATTAGATGCCATAAAACCTTTAATAATCCTCCCACATCTTACGTTTAATTATTGTTTTTACACATGCGGAGCCAACATGCCTGTAGCGAGCAATCAACGATCACATGCCACTCCTCCTGCTTTTCTGCTCTCCCGAGTGTCTCCGGCGGGATTAACCAGCGCCCGCTTTGCCACGGCTCAGCCCTGCCGTGGTTGGGAGCTCTCCTCCTTCCCAAAAACGCTCCTCCCCCAAAATATATTATATCCCTATATAAGCCCATCGGGGCCGCAGTTGGGGCGAGCGGAGGCAGCCGGTGCTTGGGGGGCTGCGATGAGCTCCACGTGCTCCACGGTGGGCACGGCGACTGGAGCTGGTGGGGGACACACACTCGGGGTACTCATTGGAGCCACTGAAATCACTCCTGGCTGAGGATTACAAAACAAAAACCTCGTCTCCAATTATAAACCACCTGCTCGGAAAGAACATTTTGTCGCTAATTTGGTGCCGTCAAAGTTGTTGCTGTTTGAAGGGGGGGGGAAAAAAAATCAGGCCTTTTAATCATTTCTTTTCACCTCGACAGCTTCTCCTCGAACCGAACGGCCGTGGAGTGGTTTCATCTGTAAGAAAGGAAAGTCACATGACATGTAACAGACATCCCAAGCACTCGTTTGGGAGCATTTTGGAGGCTTCATTATTCATAATAAACGATGTCAAAGCACCTGTCACCCTGCCGAGGGTGGCTCTGCACCCCGAGCAGTGGCCACAGGGGTGGCACAGGTGTCACATCCACAGGGACACCAGAACTGTAATGCTTGGGGCCCCGGGGACATGATCCTGTGGGGCCAGACACAGGGAGTGGGGCATTGGGTGGGGATGAATAACTCCACAGGGCAGACTCTGCTCCACTCAGCTCCCAGTGAGCTGGTTGTTTGTTATTATTATTATTCATTATTATCATCATTATCCTTATTGCTGTTGTTATCGTAAGTGCCGTTTCCCCCATTGCCTGCAGCATGACTCAACGGGGGGATGAGTTTTCCCAGATATTTCTGGGTTGGGGGAACCAGCCAAGGCCAGAGCAGCTTTTCCACTCCTGTGCCTGTTGCTGCTTCCCTGGGACTAAACATTTTCCAGCAAATCCCTATTTCTTTAGGAATTTTCCTTGTTTTGAGCCTGGACCACTAGTAAACTGGGATGGCCCTAGTGTGGGCCCCTCTGGTCACCTGCCAGGGCTGATACCCAAAAACCTCTGGAAGGGGAGCATGTTCCATCCCTGGAAATGTTCCAGGCCAGGTTGGACTGGGCTGGGAGCAAGCTGGGCTGGTGGGAGGTGTCCCTGCCCATGGCAGGGGTGGAATGAGATGAGCTTTATGGCTCCTTCCAAGCCAAACCATTCCAGGCTGGCAGCCTCTGGATCAGAGCCTCAGGAAGCTGCTCGGGGTGCAGGCAGAGCTCTGCGTGAGCTGCTCTGAGCCCTTTATCCTCCAAAACATCAAAAGTTTCAATTATTCTGCCTGTGACTCATTCCTCATGAAGACTTTTCTCAGCAGCAGCTCAGTAGGTGGGACAGGCACCCAAGGGCTGTGCAGCATCAGCAGAGCCACCAGAGCCATCAGAGCCACCCCCCTGGGGGCACTTTGGTCTTGTTTGGGAGAAGTTAAGGGTCTGTGCCCAGAGGAAGCCCCTCAGCTGGGCACACTCAGATGGAACAATCAGTCATTTCTTTTGGTCCCATTAAAATCTTGCCCTCCAAAACCCAGAGCAGCCGGACAAAGGCAGCCTGTGCTGCCCAGATGTTTTATTCATGCACAGCCTGGAAGCACAAACAAGCCCAGTTATTCTGCTGCCCCAATCCTGCCTTTGTGCTCCGTGGCTGTGGGGATGGGAATGGCAAAGAGGGGCTGGATCCTCCCCACTGTGTGGCACTTGTTCCTCTGCCCTTCTCCAGACTTGCTCAGAACAGGCTGGTTCAGTGCTGGAAATTGCAATTCTTTCTCATTTTCACTAACTGATGGCACTCCTTCATCTGGGGGCTCAGGACCAGCACGTGGTCCCTCCATCTCCCTGCTGAGGACACAGGGATGGTCCCCTGCTCCCAGCCTGGCTCCAGCAGCAGGAAAAGGCCACCTGCAAACAACAAAATAATAGAAGAGTTGGCCTTAGTCTCACCCTGATTGTTTCTAATTGAATATTAATACCACCTTGATCTTCCTCTAATGTTCCATTTAATCTGGATGTTTGTCTTATTTTCATTGCAGGCAGAGGATTTGCCATCTTAGGCACATGTGGAGCCAGGCCATGGCTGCTGCAGGTGGAGTTGGAAAGCTAATTCCATACGGAAATAATTGCAAATTCAACTATTGGAGTCGTTAGAGATGAAGTTAATTCCCAGGGCCCAGTGATTCAAATGCTCAGGGCAGGGAAGTGGCATCACCCCAGCCCTGATCAGCAGGATGGAGCAGAGCTGACCTGCCATGGGGGATGTGGCCATGTCAGGGTGGGACACGTGAGCATCTTGGGGTGGGTCACAGGCATGTCAGGATGGGGGACATCACCATCTCAGGGTGGGGAACACAAGTGTCTTGGTGTGGGGAACATGGGCAACTTCAAATCTCCATCCCCGTGTCCATCTGGCCCTGAATTCCTGGTGCTCATGCTGAGGAAGACCCTGTTGGCCCTGGCAAAGCCAGAGCAGCATCCAAGGGCTGGCAGCAACCAGAGCTCCTGTCCAGGAGTGACTTTGTTTTCCTGCTCCAACCTTCGCTGCTCACGATTCCCAACACGTCTCGGGACATGAGAAAAACAGGCATCGGATGAGAATAAAACTGTGAAAAAAACATGTGAAAATACCCGTGATGTGACTGGGTGGCACCGTGTCCCCTCCCTCAGCTCAGGGCTCTGCCACCCCACGTCTCACACGGCGTCACCCTCCCAGCCTGTGCCGGTGTCCCCATCCCACGCCACCCTACCCACTTCTCCAGGAGCACACGCAGCTCCCCAGCCACTGACGGAGGGCTGGTGAGTAATGGGCCGGTTTAATGCCTTCCAAAATCAGGATCCCCGTGGCGGATGCGCCGGCGGAGGAAGGTGCTGGAGGGAGGCGTTAGCATGGGAGGCGTGCAGCCAGCGCCGCTGCCAGAAATACCAGAGGAGTTAGCAAATTGGGTTGCAGCTCTCAAGTGAAACCATTTATTGAGGATGGACTGTTCCTTCTTGTAATCCTCTGTCATCAGCACTGCTGCAAAACTTTAACTGTGTCAGACTGAGGCGGCCCCGCGAGCCCCGGGGCTACTGCTGTGGGTTGAGAGACTCACTCCTTGCCCAACCGGCGCTATTTGCAAGTCAAGTGTATTTCTTTCTTCGCCTTGTAATTGCTGAGGGCTGGGAAAGCCTTACTAAGCTGGTCTGGTGCTGAGGTGTGCCAGGCTCACACCATCCCAGCCCCTGGCTTATCTCCTCCCGCCGGACACCAGTGCAGGGAGGTGAAGTGGGGTGTGCCAGGGCTTGGCAGACTTTGGGGAATGTACCTCTGTGTCGTGGGGGCAGTGGCAGCCACACAGACCTGCTCACCTGCTCTGTCCCCTGTTTGTGGTGGCTTCAGGAGCCAGGTGCCTGCAAGCCCCACGGGCTCCTGGATGTTCTCAGGAGGGGAACACCAAAAATACCTTCTAATCCAATGTCATTTTAGTCTTATTGGAGCTGAAGGGACAGAAAGATCAAGCAAGTCTTCTCCTTGCCCTGCTCCAAAGGGACCAGAGCGAACAGCCCATCCAAGGAGTCATAGAATCATGGAAATCACAGAATCGTTCAGGTTGGAAGTGCTCTTAAAAATCATCTCATCCCACCCTTGCCATGGCCAGGGACTCTTTCCACTGGACCAGGTTGCTGCAAGCCCTGTCCAACCTGGCCATGAGTGCTCCCAAGGATTAGGCAAGGAGAGCTGGCACAGGGAAGTTCAACACCCCAAATATTTGTTTGGGGGCCATTCACATGGGCAATGCTCAGAGCATATGAAACACCTCATGGCTCAGAAAGCAGAGAGAGAAACAGCCTTTCTGCTGCAGTGCCAAGGCAACCGGAAAGCCAGGGATAAAGGGAGCTGCCCCCAGTGATCTCCCTGCTATTTATTTGGAACAAATGAAAACCCAGTGAAGAAGGAAGCTTAGAAAGAAGATGGAGCAACTGTCAGGTGAGGGAAGCTTTGGCCTCCCAGGGGCACGAGGAGTTTGTCTGGGGTTATGCCAGACCTGGTGACACCCAAAACTCATCCCTTCAGCACTCAGCCTTACGTGCCAATCCCTCGTTTTGGCCCCTGAGCTGGGTCATGTCCCAGCCTCCTCTTGAGGATCTCGAGGCCTCTGCCTCTGACTGCCTCTGGATGTGCAGCAATTTGGAAATGAGTCGCCCTTCTCTCGGGCTTTTGATGTAGCCCGGGAGGAGGTGCGTGGTGAGCAGTTGCTTCACTGCTGTTTGTGCAACCTCGCTGCAAATCCCTTATTATTCACGATGCTATCTTGCCACTTGATATGCATAATAGCTCAAAGGTACCGTTGACTACATTTTTCCAGCACTTTGATGTGCCAGCGATAACTTGTTTCTGTTTCGCAGCCATTAAGTTCAGTGGAAATCATTACACTGCCTTAAACATGGGGCTTGTTCTTTAATCAGCGCCGTTCTGGTTCCAGGCCTGGTGTTGCAATCTGTCATATGTGGAAAATATCCTCCTAACCCAGGTTAACAATTCTGCAGGAAGGGAGACCAGCTGAGCAGAGTTTCTTCAAGGTCAGAGATCGAGGCCCAAATCCTCCCAGGAGGCTCCACATCCCCGTGGGTGCAGCAGCTCCCTGGATGGTGCTGCTGGTTGTGTGCCTTGAAGAAGTGCCCATGGCATGGACCAACCTCCCCAAACGTCAGACACACGGGAACATGCCAAAGCCACCCAGGGCTGACCCTGAAATACACAGAATCACAGAATCCTGGAAAGGTTTGGGCTGGAAGGGATATTAAAGCTCATCTTGTTCCTCCCCCTGCCATGGTCAGGGACACCTTCCACTAGACCAGGTTTCCCAGGTTATAGCCACCCTCGAGGGCACAGGAGCATGGCCAAGGTGTCTCACTCACCAAGGGGGTGTATGAGAGGAGGGGGGCAGAGTGGGAGAGGCTCATCAGAAAGCAGCACCTGGCAGCTCTGAGAGCGAGCCTGGCAGAGCCATGTTCTGAAAATCAGGAAGAATTTCTTCCTGGGAAGGGTGGTCAGGCACTGGAATGGGCTGCCCAGGGAAGTGGTGAAGTTCCCGTCCATGGAGGTGTCCAAGGAATGACTGGATGTGGCACTCAGTGCTCTGGGCTGGGTGACAAAGGGCTGATGGGTCACAGCTTGGACTTGATGGCCTTGGAGGCCTTTCCCAGGCTCAGGGATTCTGGGATCCTGTGCTGCTCACAGGCCAAATGAAGGTTGTGTTTGCTTTCCAAAGGCTGAAACCACCTGTCCCACGAGCGCAAGACGCAGACAAGTGAAAATGGGGAGATCTTTGCCCACCAAGCTCGTGGTGCCAGGGTTGTGCCGGGAGCAGGATTCCCACCGGGAGGCCGGTGCCGGTGCCCGGCTCTGCCGCCCACGCCGGCGCAGCTGCCGCGCTCACGTTTGCCTTGCACACTCATCCGAGGGCTCCGGCGGGCCACGAGCCGGTTTCGTTTCCTGCTTTCTTGCAGCCTCGGCGTGTTTGGTTTGGCCTCCTGTGTTTGCGACATGAAAGGCTTGGCTATAAATACATTGCCCCATGTCTCCAAAGGCTTCGTGGTGTTTTCCTGCCCGTGCTCCCGGTCCCTTTGGGAAGTCGGGAGCTGGGAGGAGCACATGAGCCGGCTCCAGTGACACCGACGGAGCGGTTCCCAGCCTGGGACAGCCCTCGGATGAAGCCACCGGCCCCTCCAGAGCCCTGCTCGCCTTGCAGATGTTTATCAGGGCTGATACAGCTGTGCTGGCTCTTTGCACAAGAGGAGGGGGAGGTTCTGCAGCCATGAGCCGATGCCAAGCCCTGGGAGCGGAGCTGGGGGTCGCGGTGGTGCCGGACCCCAAAGGGCTGTGGCATCGCTCCTTCCTGGAGCTCCCAAACACCTCCAGGACCTGCTGGCTGCAGACACTCCGCCGAGGCTGTCCCTGGGGCCAGGGTGGCCAGCTTGTCCCGCTGACATTCCCGCAGTGGCCCGGGCAGTGTTCCACGGAGCGCCCACGGGGTAAACACGGGCACAGGCACAGCAGCAGCCCAGTAATTACGGCCCTAATTCAGCAAAGCATCCCCACTTGTAAAGCACATAAGCATGTGCTTAAAGTTAATTACATGCCTAAAGATCTTTCCTGAATAAGCATGGATTTAAGGCTGTGTTTGGTACCTCCTGTACTTAACTGTGATTCAGCTCAACACCTCCCCTACAACCCAAACCCATCGGGAAGTGATTCCGGACTGGGCTCTAGCGCTGGAAACCAAACATCCCAGTGCCTCTCTCTGCAGGCTCACTTTGTAGATATGAAAATAAATATCCTTCAGACTCTTATGGCTTTGTTTTCCTGCTGGCACTTCCCTCCCTGCAAGCCAGCGACTTTCAGGCTGGTTGGGAGCTGCAGAGACACGTGAAATGGCTTCTGGGACAGGATCAGATACTGGGGAGGGGGAAAACAGCAAGACAGAAAACGCCTCGGTCGAAACTGCCCCGCTGCGAGACGGCAAAGCTGAAGCAGCTCCTCAGCTCACACTCAGTTTTTCCACCGCATTTGCATCTCTCGGCTCCTCTGTCGCTCTGCTCGGAGCAGTTCCTGCCCTGCAGTGGTGTGTGACGCCGGGGCTGTGGCTGCTGGGGCTGTGTCCCCGCCGAGGGTCACCGCTGTGGGCGGCCGGGACCCCCGGCAGGACCCCAGCCCGGGGAACCCCCGGCAGCACCAACATCTGCGGTCGGCAGCCAGCGAGGGGCTGCTTGGAACCAGCTGCCCCCGCAGTGGCTTCTGCTTATAGAGTCATTTCTTTAACAAATCAGGGCCAGGGTTTTCAAGAGAAAAGGATTTTTCGAAGCAAGTGGTTTGTGGGTTTTGCCACTGGAATTCCCCAGGGAAACACTCCTGGACGCAGAAAGCCCAGCAAAGCCACCCTGCTGCTTGATAATCCAGAGAGCCCAGGGACCTACCTGGAACCCTGTCATTTTATTCAGCATTTGAGAGCCTTTGAGGGTTTATTTCAGAGGCGTTTCTGGCACATATCACATGCTGTGGCATGTGTGACTCTAACCAAGGCCTCAGAATGGGATGCATTTCACTAGAGAGGCTGGTTCTCCATCAGAGGTTCCTGTGTCCCCCGGCCATTCCTGCCTGGCAGAAGGATGCTGGACACCAGCCCCTCCCTGTGCTGCCCTATCACCTCGGCTCGGGCTCTTCCCACTCTCTCCCTGGACACTGACTTTTTCGTTGGTTGGGGCCACCCATCTTCCATTTGCTGGCAATTCCTCCCTCAGACCAGTCCCTAGCCCAGCATTCCCAGTGGGATTGCCAAAACCATTGGCTCTGAGTGCTCTGCAGATGGTGGGAGCTCCAGCGCCTGCCCCAGTGCCTGCCCCCGTGTCTGCCCCAGTGCCTCCCCCAGTGCTCAGCACCTTCACCACTACAAAGTGTCTTGCCCAGGCTCCCTTCCCACCTGAGGGATGGCCACAGAGCCCACCCTTTGGTGGGACAGCCGGGAGGACACAACCCTGCAGCCCCAAACAGCGCGGATCCCCTGGCACAGCATCTGGGATGCCGGGAGTGCCAGTGCCAGGCACCTTCCTGGGGCTGCCAACCAGCAGCTCTCGGAGCTGCAGATAAAGTTATCCCCGGCATCTATTAGCAATAACAAACAATATCAGCCTCGCTCATTGTTGTAGGCTGGGTTATTAGTGCTGGAAAAACAGCTCCCCGGACACCCTGGGAGCCAGCGAGATTCATCTGTGTCTCATTAGCACAGCCTTCCTCCTCTGTTTGTTCTGCTAAAATTAACTCTCCTCCTGGAAAATAAAGAGGTGGAGAAACACCCTCCCTCCCTGGCACAGCCTGGCGCGGCTTGTCCCGTGGCTGAGCGTGGTCCTAAGGCCTCCCAATGGATGCGAGGGACTGACCCCAAACCTGGGGCAGCCCCTGCTCCCAGGAGCTGTTCCATCCTCCAGCAGGACACACATCCCATCCCTGCCCGGCGAGGAGACCTGCGGGAAAAGCTGCATCCCCGGAGGCAGAAATGCCCTGGAGTGAGGATTGCTCACCCTTCGCTTCCATCACCTCCCACAAGCTCCCCTAAGTGTCACAGAGTCACCTCCCTGCCTCACCCCCGTGTCCCAGTCCCCTCCTGACATGGCCATTTCCACACCTCCCATCCCACAGGGCCCCGTGCCCGGGGTGAGATGCGTCCCCAGGTGGGACCTGCCTGCACCCCCTGCCCTCTCCACGCCTGCTGTTGGCTCCGGGCAGGGCTGGCACTGGGCTGGTTCCCTGGCTGGGTCCCACCATGGATGGCTCCTCTGTCCCCCTGGGGATGTGGCCCCAGAGTGGAGGTGGCACTGCTGTGGGTGTGAAGGAGCAGGGCTCAAACGGAGAGCTCCCACCAGCGGGACAGGACATGAGTAATTGGGGTAGGATGGGGTTTTCCCAGGCAGAGCACACAAACCCAGGGATTTTTGTGTTTGTGTTCACATCTACTTAACCCCGTGGATCCGTTAATGCTCCTGTAAAATTACATCTGTTACTCGTCAGGCTCAGCATTTCCATTCGGCTGCCAAAGCCGCTTGGATATTTATAAAACAAGCCAAAACCAACCCAAAGCCTCAGGCCCACACAGTGCAGGGTTGTCAATCACAGGGAATCAAAAAGGAATCAGAGCTGTGGGCACAGACCTGCACAGCACCGGGACCGCAGGGCAGCCCAGAGGGGGTTGGGGATCTCACAGCAAAAAACCCAAATCTGCACCCAAACCCACACCTGGCTCTCACAAGGGGAGCTCAACCAAAGCCCTGGAGATGCTGAGGTGGGACACAAGGGTGAGCTGGGGCCCCTGCACCCAGCTGAGCTCCATGGGCTGACAGGGTGGGAAGGGCACAGATGACACCGGCCATCAGCATTCCCAGAAAAATCCATAACAAAGAGAGCCCAGAGCAGAATGGGATGAGCACAGAGCTCTGTGCCCAGCACGTGCCCACGCTGTGGGATGGACCCCTGTTGTGGTGGGATGGAGATCCAGATCCAGGCATGCTCAGGGATGTTCTTTGGAAGGTTATTTGCCACCAAGGACTTTCTTTCATAGAATCATAGGTTGGTTTGGGTTGGAAGCACCTTAAAGCTCATCTAGTCCCTGTTCTGCTGCAGGAATATCAAATTCCTTAATGCCACAAGGCTTTAACCCTGTGAGGTCAGGGCCATTTGGCCTTCCAGCGGAGTGACAATGGCAACTGATCCTGATGGGAGGTTAGAAAATAAACCAACCCACCATCCTGGCCTGCCAGGGTTCAGCTGGAGTGGCCTCGTGCCCATCAGCACTGCCCGGGCAGCAGCACAGGGCTGTGCCATGGGATGTGTTCCCATGCTGTGGGGTGCTCAGGGATGGCTTTGGCTCTGCCCCTGGTGAGGAATGGCCCAACTGAGGGAGAAATGATGGAATCTGGGCACAGGGGGACTCCAGTGGTGTCCCCAGTGAAGCCCTGGGGACCTGTAAGGGCAGAGATGTGTGAGCACAGCTGAAACTGAGGGGGCTTTGGAAGGGGTTGGCATGGCTTGGCATGGCATGACATGGCATGGGACAGAATATCATGGCACAAAACCACATGACATGACATGACACCACATGGCATGGTCTGGCCCGGGGGATTCACAGAGCTCACCACGCATGGGAGCTCTGCAGCCCCACAAAAGCTTTTCCACCCCACCATGACCCCTCTAAATCCTCATTTTGAACAGGGACTTGGAGAGCTCTGAAGAAAACTGGAATAAAATCTTCTCCCACACGCCCATGCCAAGAAGCCAAAGTGCTGGGCTGAGTGGGCTGGGCTGTGCCATTTTGCTGTATTATTTAGCTGCCCTGGAAATGAAGGATGAAGGTGATAAAGGGTTTATTTTAGCAGGCAGCAGCCACTGACTGCTGGGAACGCACCGAGGCAGAGCTCAGCTCCACCAGCCCCATTCCCATTCCAGTCACGTGCCCCAAAAATTGCAAATGGAGATTTGTTACATTTCATTTGCTCCCATCCCTGGGAAGCCATTTGCGATGAGTTCACGTCTCCCAGGAGGCTCCATTCCAATCAAAGGGAAAAGAGAGGAGGGGAAAAAAAAGTCATGCTACGGCGGCTGACAATGATATCTCAGAGCCGATCGCGGGGCGCTGACTGGAGCTACACGTTTTAATAACAGCCAGGGCATGTGCAGCAGCGAGGCTGGGCCACTGCCCCAGGATGGGGGACACGGGGACACTGCCCGGGGCTGGGGGACACTGCCCAGGGCTGGGGGACACAGGGACACTGCCCCGGGCTGGGGGACATGGGGACACTGCCCCAGACTGGGGGAGACTGGGACACTGCCCGGGGCTGGGGGCCACTGCCCAGGGCTGGGGGACACAGGGACACTGCCCTGGGCTGGGGGACCAGGGCTGGGGGGACACTGGGACACTGCCCTGGGCTGGGGAAGGCTGAGGTACCTCTCCCAGACTGAGGGATCCTCCCAGTTACAGGATGCCTGGGTACAATTCCTGGGATGGGGGATGCTGAGACACCACTCCCAGGCTGGGGGATGCTGGAGTACATCTCCCACCCTGCAGGATGCTCAGACCCCTCTCCCACCCTGAGGGATGCTCAGACCCCTCTCCCACCCTGAGGGATGCTCAGACCCCTCTCCCACCCTGAGGGATGCTGAGACCCCTCTCCCACCCTTAGGGATGCTCAGACCCCTCTCCCACCCTGCGGGATGCTGATCAGTGTGACTCAATCCCAGTCCCCTCTCTGCGCTGTCTCCACCTGCCTGGGCAGCCACCACCTTGAATTTCCATCTTTCCTCTTTCTCCACAAGCAGCCCCTTGAGCTTGGCAAATAAACCCAGGGTTTTGGTAAACTGAGGGAGCACAGGCTGAGCATCTGCTTCAAGTTTAGCAATTTTAGCTTCACACCCGCAGAAACCGAAAGCAGAGGTGGCTGGGGCTCTGTCGCTTTGTTTTTCTTTAGTTCCTCCTTTTTTAAAAAAAAAAAAAAAAAGTAAAAAATCTTGTTTTCACCTTCGAGCATTTTCGTGGCTGAGGGTTGGTGTTATTGATGAGGGCATGTTATTCTGGAGCAGGAAGCTGCCTGACATACTGCCTGCCTGCTGCTAAATTGAAATCTCCTAATCTCTCCAATCCTTTTAAGCACTGGCAAATGAAAAGGCAGCACATTGTGGAAAATCTCCGCTGGAGGGGAAGCGAGGCGAGGTCTGTGAGAGCCTCAGTGGGGGCTGCTGTGGCTCTGGGGGCCCTGCAGCTGGGCAGGGGGCAGGAGAGGGGGCTGCTTCTGCCACGGTGCCCTCGCTGGCCACAGGGATGTCCCTGGATCCAGCCAAGGGGCTTTGAGACCCCATTGGCACAACCTCGCTGGGGTGTTGCTGCCCAACAGCCAAACATCCTCTGCAGCAGGTCCATGAGGCTGGGAGAGCATGGCCACTATTGCCACTGCACTGGGCTTGGGGACACAGTGACTCCCCTGCTCCACGAGAAACCAAGGACACTGCAAAGCCAAAACTTCAGGAGGGCTGTGGTTAAATCCTAAATCATGTTCTCAGCCTGTGTGAGAGATCTGGAGCCAGGCTGGGAGTGCTGGGGGGGTTCACCTGGAGAAGAGAATGCTCCAGGGAGACCTGAGAGGCAAATCAGTGCCTGAAGGAACTCCAGGAGAGCTGGAGAGGGACTGGGGACAAGGGATGGAGGGAGAGGACACAAGGAATGGCTTTCCACTGCCAGAGGGCAGGGATAGGTGGGATATTGGGAAGGAATTGCTGGCTGGGAGGGGGGGCAGGCCCTGGCACAGGGTGGGCAGAGAAGCTGGGGCTGCCCCTGGATCCATCCCTGGGAGTGTCCAAGGCCAGGCTGGACGGGGCGTGGAGCAACCTGAGCTGGTGGAAGGTGTCCCTGCCCGTGGCAGGGGGTATGGAAAAGATGGCCTGTGAGGTCTCTCCCAACCTAAACCATTCCAGGATTCAGTGACTCCCTGATTCCCTGCACGCCATCCAAGGAAGGGCTGTCCAAACCAGGTGGAATTTCTGGCTGTTGGGAGTATCTGCCCTTCCACTCCTGCACCCTTCTCCTTCCTGCCCCAAATCCATCGCCTGCCCTGCACCCACAGCCCCAGGCGTGGGTCCCCTCCGAGGGGTCCGGAGCCGTGGGATGGGGGGATGGCACCCACCAGGCAAGACTTGGCCTGCTCGTATTTTTAGCGTGTGGTGCTGGGAAAAGGAGAGCATGTTCATTAACCTGCACAGCCAGGAATAACAATTGCCTTCCATCAGGACCTCATGAATAAGTCGCACCATCTGATTTAGTTATTTATATCCTTCCTGCTGGTAAATTAATTAATGTTTCATTTGCAGCACAGGCAGCCCCTAAGACGCTTCTCCCTGCTCTAAAAGTGGGCATGTCACAATGTCACGGGCTCTAAAAGGTGTTTTTCCTGGGATGAGGGGTGGTAAATATGAATCATTTGCCCATCAGTGGTGCTGGGTCACCTCTCCGTGCCCTCCTGGTACCAGCAGCTGAGTGGCTGCCACAGGCAGGCTGAGGTCTGGGCAGTGTTTGTACACTGCAAAGGGTCGTTTTTACTCTTTCCACTGGATTTTAAGCAACCTTCAGCAGGAAAATCACCATCCTGTTATTGGAGAGGGTTTCTGGTCCATCCATCAGGGAGAGGATGGGGTAGCTGGCAGTGCTGCAGGGCCAGGAGAGGCCAGGGGACATCAGGGTGCCAACAAAAGGTGCTCAAAGAGAATGAAATGCTTCAATAAACACCTTCAAGGAGATGGATGGGAGGGAAGGATAATTATTACCTTACTGTGGGGCAGCAGGAAAACACTGAGACTTTGAAGGGAAGGAGGATGACAGTGGGCAAGAGGAGCCTCTGCAGAGCTGCTGGGATGGCTGAGGGGCCATGGGATGGTGCTGGGATGATGTGGGAGGGCTTGGGATGCCCAGGGTGGGCACATCCACTCACCCACTCCATTACAGCGGCTGGGGCTGGAGACAGGGGGATAAACCATTCCCAGGGGATAAACCATTCCCAGGGGATAAACCCACCTCCAGGGATAAACCCATCCCCAGGTTATAAACTCACCCCCAGGGATAAACCCACTCCCAGGTTATAAACCATTCCCAGGGATAAACCCACTCCCAGGGATAAACCCACTCCCAGGTTATAAACCATTCCCAGGGATAAACCCACTCCCAGGTTATAAACCATTCCCAGGGATAAACCCACTCCCAGGTTATAAACCATTCCCAGGGATAAACCCACCCCCAGGGATAAACCCACCCCCAGGGATAAACCCACTGCCAGCACCATGGGGGCTGACAGTGCCCGTGCCAAGGGGGGTGCAGAGGGGGCTCAGCCGAGGGTGGGCACTGCCCGTGGCTCCCGTGGCATCCCCAGGGTTGCACAGCCCAGCTCCCGACGGGCACAGCGGGCACGCCGCCGGCTGCACGTGGCTCCCTTGGGATGAAGATAAGAAGCTGGAAAAACAAACTGCACGCCCAAGGTCAGCGAGGCGCTCGGGGCTCCCCCCGGCACAGGGGCTGCTTCCCTTTGCGCTTCCCGAGCCATCGCCTGGTGCTTTGCAAGGGATTAAAGCAAAATATTTTCTCTGGCATAGGATGAGCGCTGGATTCCTCCTGGCACTGGTGACCCCAAGCACCACGGAGATGCCCCTGGTCCCTTCCAGCTGCTGTGTCCGTGTCCTGGTGCCCACAGGCAGAGCTGCCCGTGGACACAGAGTGTCTCTGGTTTGATTATTTGCTTATGGCATCCTAATGCACCCAATTACTGCTCAGTGCAGACTGTTGTGGTTCATTTGCTTCACTCTCAGGCAGGGGCCTGCAGGAGAGATTCGAATGCCAGCCACGTTTTAATTTCCTCAAAGAGCGTGTTTGATGTGTGTTAAGTACTGATGGACACGGCTGGGGCATCCCAGGAGATCCCCTTCGCCCCACGAGGGAAGGGGCCCCAAGGCTGGCCTGGTTAACTAGGTTGGATACTGGGAATGATTTCTTCACTGGAAGGGTGGTAAGGCATTGGAACAGGCTAGCTGTTGAGGTAGAATCACCTTCCTGGCGCTGCTCAAAAGTCATGTGGTTGTGGCACCTGGGGACATGGTTCAGTGGTGGCCCTGGCAGTACTGGGGGAATGGTTTGACTCAGTGGTCTTGGAGAGCTTTTCCAGTCTCAGTGATTCTGTTATTCCAGTTGTCACTTCCATGGCAGTGACCCACCCATCTGACCCCCTGACCCCCCTGGACCTCAAGTTTGACACGCTCCAAAAAGATGGAGCTGCAACATGTTGTTGTGGGCTGGGTGACTTTTCGTTTGTCTCCTAATTTTTTAGGTGCTTTAAAGGAGGTGATCAGTGACCTCAATATACCTTCTTTTCTAAATATTGCAGAGATAATCAAGGTACTCCCCTCCAGGACTCCATTTCTCACCCAAAATCTCTCTAAACCAGAATGTTGGTCCCAGCCCTTCGTGTGCCAAACCCGGGAATGTCCAATTTCCTGCCCTGCTTTCACTGATCTCTCTTTTGGATGATATTTTCAGTGGATTTGTCTTGGTGCCACCTCTCACTCACTCTTAGCCCCGGCAAACTGCAGCAATAAAGGAGGTGTCGGAGAGATGTCACTGGCAGGGTTGTTAATGCGTGAGCCTAATGAATATGAATGGGCTCTTCATAAACGTAGCTTTGTGTCATTAAATTCCTTCACACCTCACTGGTTGTGGAAAGGTTACTCAGAATTAAATGTAAATCACATATTTACTGGTACGAAACAGATCGGCGTGTCGGCTTTTTTAAAAAACATATAATTTAATAATGGTGCAATGGTCCCCCGGCCCGGCGCGGGTGATGGATTCCCGCTCTCCCCCTCGCCTGGAAGGTGATACACATCTCACATGATGGGCAATTTACACCATTTTCTTTCCAAAACAGCAGACTTTGGTTCTTAATCATGTCAGTGGCTCAGAAATGAAAGGAGTTATTTCATCCCTGTCACTCCACATAATTAAAAGATTAAGGAACAGCTTCTGTTGTGTTATAAATGGAGGGGCTGGGCTTGGTGGGGAGGGCTGGGGAGTGCCGGGGTTGGGAGCACCAGTCCCTGGACTGATCCCTTTGACCCCCCAGCCCATAATGGGATCACAGAATCCCAGACTGGTTTGATTGGGAAGGTCCCTGGAGCCCATCTTCTTCCTCCCTCCGCCATGGGCAGGGACCCCCTGCCACCAGCCCAGGCTGCTCCCAGCCCCGTCCAGCCTGGCCTTGGGCACTCGCAGGGCTGTTGGGCATGGACAGAGTCCCCCACCCCAGCCACTGGGACAGTGCAATGCCGCGGCACAGACGGCTCAGGAAAAGCAGGACATTTTTAAGAAGCTCCAAAGAGCCGTCCCAGCTGCCCTCCAGCAAAGCCCCCTCACAGACTGCTTTAAACAGCCCCAGCACGTATTAGCTTGTAAGGGAGAGCTGATTAGTAATTAAATGGCTTTTAAAAATAAAACCATTAAGTCTAATCCCATCAAAATTGGAGCTTCATCCCATCAACTCTTATTAATTATTGTCCCACCTTGCAGGTTCTGAAGGTGGGCCTGGCAGCAGCTCTGGAAATAAATACATGTGTTTTGTGAAATTCTCTCTGTGCATAAATACATGTATTTTATTGGATCCTGTCTGGTAGGGAATGTTCCCCCCCTCCCTTGCTCGAGGGTGGGGAACCCCCCAATTGCAGTGCCAGGGTCCCATCCCTTCCTGCCCCGTGTGTGCCTACCCCAGAGCTCTGCCAGCAGTGCCATCCCTGTGCCAGGGACGCTGCCACGGTGCCCCCAGCAGCTGCAGGGCTCTGGTGGGAGCCTGGGGCATCCTTCCCAAGGGATAAACCACGGGCTGAGCCCGGCTAATCCTGCTGGAGCGGCTCACCACCCTCTGTGGTGATAGAGACACACACTCCAGCCGCAGCACCGCGTTATTTCCCTCCGAGTATCAATAATTTCAGGGTTAAAGAAACAAAAGCTCCTTTTTGCTTGTTTGTATTTTTCCCCTCATCAATACTGGGGCCAGGCAGGCCACTTCCAGACAGTCCCCGGGGCCTACTCAGCTATTAAAGATAGAAATTATATCTTCATAACCCAGGATATTGCTGCTCGCTTATTTATGACTTGCTCCATTTCAAGAATATTTATTCTAGACAGGGAGCCTGATAATTTTCATCCAATCTACTTCTCATAGCTCAGGGCAAAAGAATGGAACAGCTCAATTGAAAGAGCACTTTCCCATTATTGCCAGGTAAGGGCAGAGCACGCTGAGCTCATTTCTGCCCTTGCCTCACCACTGCTGCATCAGGCTCCTTTTATTTTTTAGCCTTCTTTTTCTCTTCTATTTTTTTTTTTTTCCTTTTTTAATTCATCGAGGAATGGCAGCCCACACAACCACTTAGAGGAAGTACTGCATAAATCCCAGTGCAGTAATTACCCATTTGGAAACATGACGCTTTATAGGAGCAGAGGCATCGTGCCAGGATGCTCAGCACGCCGCTCCTGCTCCAGCTCCAACCCTCCCAGGCCTTGGAGGCTGCAGGCACAGCCTCATAAAACGGAGCCACTGCAGCTGGGGCAGGAGCCTGCAGCCCACAAACTGGGAGCTCCAAGCTGGGAAAGGCTGTGCGGGGGCACAGAGAGGGGGGAGGAACCCACAGAGCTGCAGCCACGTGGGAAACACGGGTGGGTGTCCAGGCTGGCATGGACTGGGGCTGCCTGTGGTCCTGGGGTGCTGTGGGGTGCTGCAGAGACCCACAGACATCCCAGATACATGTCCCACATGGAATGATGCCCAAAAGATGGAGCGACGTCCCATAAGAGGAAGGGAGGGAAGGAAAAAGGGAGGGAGAGAAGGATGGATATAGGGATATCCCATAAGATAAAGTGCTGTCCCATAGGATGGATGGGTGGATGGATGGATGGATGGATGGATGGATGGATGGATGGATGGATGGATGGATGGATGGATGGATGGATGGATGGATGGATGAAGTGAGTGGTGCCCCATAACATGGAATGGTGCCCAATAAGATGGAGCAATGCCCCATATGACTGATAGGGCAGTGGCCCTTAAGATGGACAAAGCAATGCTCCATGAGATGGAACTGCCCCACACTGGAATTCTGCCCCACAAGACAGACAGGACAATCCCCCATAAGCCAGAGTGATGCCCCCAGGCTGGAGCAGTGCCCCACGAGGTACCAGCACCCACGTCCCACACCCCACAGGGCTGGGGAGCACCTTCACCCACCTGTGCTCCCACCACCCGCCTTAAATGTCAGAGCCAATGAAGTGTTGAAAAGGCTTTATTGCTTTCCGTGGAGCCGATTAGGAATATCTTCTGCTGGGTAAAGAGCAATATTGCAATATGAAGGATGGGGGAGCAGGAGGCAGCCCTGTGTGAATTCCCCACAGGAACCTCTGTTCTTGCAGCCAGAACAGTTATCAAAAAGACAATTTAGGCAGGATTGTGCTCTAACTAGCTGGAGGACAGGGAGCCAGCCCTGTACAGGAATCTTTCAGCCTCTAGTAAATGAAACTGCAAAAAAAAAAAAAAAAAAATCAGCTTTCCTTCCTCATCTGCAGGGGGGGAAGGTGCCAGGAGGAATTTTTTATAACCATTAGCTGCTGTGGGACTGGGGATGAAGGTGGCTCAGCATCCTCTACTCCCATCATCTGCTGCTCTTCCAGCCACCAAAGCCTGCCATCAGAGCAGAGTGAACTCACAGCCCCTCGTGTTTCGTCTTCATGGCCTCTGCCATCCCTGAGAGTGCAAAAAAACCCCGACT
The DNA here is from genome assembly GCA_013396735.1 of Grallaria varia. Taxonomy (NCBI): domain Eukaryota; kingdom Metazoa; phylum Chordata; class Aves; order Passeriformes; family Formicariidae; genus Grallaria; species Grallaria varia. Next base: position 51,480 of record VWZG01007169.1, read on the forward strand.
GGATGTAAAAGGGACCAGCCCAAAAAAAACCTCCTTGGTGCTAAATTGGACCTTTTTCTAATAGTGACAGAGGTTTGTGCCACCATGAGGTTCAATGGCCAAAGGGATTCCTTGTGTCAGGTGAGGTTGGTGGGAATTGTGTTTCTCGGAGGAGATGTTTTGGAAAAGACCCCGGGAACTGTGAGATGAGAATCTCCCTTTCTGGGGGAAGGACTCCTGCTTCTGTGGGGTCACCTCAAGCTGGGCAGTGTCAGCACTGTGGGACCCCTGGTCACCTCTCTGATCACTCACCAGGTGTCTTGGGTGCCATCCTGCTGGAAAACCGAGGCAGGTTCATGGCTCTGGCAGCCAGGGAGGACCCAAGGAAGCGTGTGCCAGGCTTTGCTGTTGATGGTAACTATTTATGGAGCACCCTGAGCTCACCTCGTGTTCTGGCACAGCAGCACGACAGCCAAATCCATCCTGGGGAGCTTGTGGGAAGCAGAAAGTCATTTCCATGGGCTTTGATGGGAGCTGGCCCGAGTCCTGCGGCTCTGATGACATCCCTGAGAATTGACAGCAAATGCTGCCAGCAGAAAAATGATGACTTCCCACCCTGAATTTGCATATAGACACATGGAGGGGAAAATTCCCTCTTATTTATTCCTCGGCCAGGCAAAACTGAAAGCAAACCTTCTCCAGCTGAAATCCCCACCCTTCCCATGGGATCTGCAGCACAGCAGCCACTCCAGTGCTCTGTTATTTACCACCGAGGGAAATAGCCAGGCTCACATTGGAAAATGCTGCCTGGGAATGTTGGGGTCTGTCAGGGCCATGGATCCTGGTGCATGTGTGTGCCAACCCCTGGGCATGCGTGTGCCAACCCCTGGGCATGTGTGTGCCATCCCCCTGGTGCATGCGTGTGCCACCCTCTGGACATGTGTGTGCCACCCTCTGGACATGTGTGTGCCACCCTCTGGCCATGCGTGTGCCACCCTCTGGACATGTGTGTGCCACCCTCTGGACATGTGTGTGCCAACCCCTGGGCATGTGTGTGCCACCCTCTGGTGCATGTGTGTTCCACCCCCTGGGCATGTGTGTGCCACCCCCCAGCACTTGCTGGAGCCATGGGGCTGAGCATGGGGGGATGTAGGGGCTGGTTGTCCGTCTGTCCATCCCAGGGGCACAACCTGTGCAACCAGGAGAAGACTTTTAACAGCAATTTTTCCACTGGAGCAATTAATCAAAGTCAGGAGTGTGGCTCCTGCTGCCTGCCAAACAGCCAGGCATTCCCTATTCCTCTCTTCCCAGCGCCTGACTGGGGGGACTGGGCAAACCTCTGGACATCCCCCTTTTTAGCAGGGAGGAGCCCCAGGGAATCACAAACTGGAGGGTGAGCACATGGGGCCTTCCCAGGTGTTTGCAGAGCTCTGCCTGTCACTGTTCCAGCCCCTCTTCTGGGGCTGCTGAAGGTGAGGGGTGTCATTTGCAAGGTCCTGCCCCAGCTGGCAGGTTCACAGCCCCATTGTCCCACTGAATCTGCAGGAAAAGCATGGGAGAGCAGCACCTGGATCAGGGGTGGTCCACCGGGACGTGTCCAGAGGGGCCAGTCCTGAGGAGGAGGAGAAGATCACCCAGAGCCCACCCCAGCGCTGGGTCCTTGCATTCCCTGGAGAGCTGGAGCCCAACAGGGCTCTTTCCAAGGGTTTTCCTGCCTGCAGCAGTGGGAACTGGTTGGGTACTGGTTGCAGTGGGATGAGGAGTGGACACAGCAGACCTGGTTAGCCAGGCAGGTTCCATCCTGCAACTTCAGCACAGAGGTTGCAGAATCTGGGAGGAAGAGTTTGCCTTCAAAGGGCGATTTCTCTGTATCTGATGCAAGAAAATTCTCTCTGTTGGATCTGTTGCTCAGCTCAGCCTGTCTCGCTGGCTCAGACCCTTCGAGGCTGGTGGACACCCCTTAACCCAAGTCATTCTTAATCAAAACCCTTCTGCATGCAGGGGGATGCACATCCAGGGGGATGCACATCCAGGGGGCTGCACATCCAGGGGGGTGCAAATCCAGGGGGCTGCACATCCAGGGGGACGCACCCCAGCAGTGGCCCACGCCTCGTTGCTCCCAGTGAAGCTCCAGGCTCTGGACACGGGCAGGGGATCCCGCTCAGTCCCTCCCCTCCAACATGCACAGGTTGGGCCCTCCTGCCCTCCAAAAAGCATCATTTTGGTCTCCTGAAGGTTTTTCTCCAGCCTCTGGAAGCTCTAAGAGATCAGGTTGGAAACACCCCTTAAAAGCGATGGAGACTGCATTGCTTTGTGCTTCCTTTGGGAAAGATGGAAAAGGGTATTTGTCTTCCCAGCCTTTGTCTCTGCTTGCTCCCGGCTCCCGCAGCTTTCCCAGGACGGCCCAGCCTGCGCTGACGCTGCTGGGAAGTTTCCAAGCCAGACCAGCAGCCTTGCTCACACCTCCTCCAAAGGGAAAGCTCATTAAATTGATGATCCAGGGATCCTTTATCCAGAATCTCCCATTCTTATTAGAGGCATTAATTAAAACAATAGCAGATCAAAGCACTTTGAAGCATCTCATTTGGGATGATTCCTCCTCCCTCCGCATCCCTGCTTTTGTTCTCCTCCCTTTGAGGTCAGCGGTGCTGTTGTTGCAGGAGCAGCATCCCGGGCAGGGCAGGAGGAGCAGGAGCAGGAGGAGCAGCCAGGAGCTGGACACGGGGGTGACCATCCCCATCCATGCTCTGGCAGGAGCCTCTCCCTGCTCCACCTCTGCCTTCCGAGGCTCTCCCGCTGCTCCAGCCCCTCTCCGTGGCTCGGAGCACCCCGGTCCTGCACGGCCAGGGGAGCAGCGCCCCGCTGGGCCCGTGTTCTCCTGGAGCAGCAATTAGCCCGTGCTGGGCTGATGGGCATCTCCTCTGAACTGCTCGTCAGGCTCCCCCAGCTGCTGCTCGTTAGCGTTTGGGAGCACGGGGAGCCGCCTGACCCGGGGAAATGCGCAGGCTTTTATTAGCGCTGCAGATAATTACATTTAATAAGGACACCGGCTTTTCCCACACCAGATAGCTGAGCCATCCATCTTCCCTTTAATAATAAAACCCTCTCCAACTCATTTACATTCATTGTTCCTTTTGCAACACCACATTAGCCGTGTTTTATCGCCCCCGGATCTAACGCGGTGGGCTCACACGGCTCCTGGCAGGTGCCGTGCCCGTGCCAGGGGCAGGGGGTGTTGCCAGGGGGGCACCTCCCCATCCCCATGCCCGGGGGCCTGGCAGCCCTTTGCCTGGGGAGCCACAACCACCTGAGCACCAGCACCTTGGAACCTTTCACAATAACTCTGTGGCTTTGTGGACTCCGGAGCAATTACTCACCTGGCACAGACCTGCACTGCAGGGATTGAGTCTCCAGAGATCACAGAATGAATCATGGAATGGTTTTTGTTGGAAAGAACCTTAAAGCTCATCTCGCTCCATGGGCAGGGACGCCTTCCACCAGCCCAGGTGGCTCCAAGCCCCGTCCAGCCTGGCCCTGGACACTTCCAGGGCTGGGGCAGCCACAGCTTCTCTGGGCACCCTGTGCCAGGGCCTGCCCACCCTCCTGGAGAAGAACTGTGGCCTCCTCTGGACTCGCTCCAGCAGCGCCGTGTCCTTCTGACATTGGGAGCCCAGGGCTGGAGGCAGCTCTGCACGTGGGGTCTCACCTGAGCAGGGCAGAGGGGCACAAACCCCTCCCTGTCCTCTGCTGACACCTCAGGATGAGGCATTGCACAAGGACACAGGAACGCTCAGGAACACGCACTTTGAAGGCAGAACTGGTATGATTTTTAGAAAGAGAAGTAAATGCAGTGAGCGTGTGTGTGTGTATGTGTGCGTGTGTGTGTTGGGAAGCACAGTGTCCCTCAGGAGATAGGAAAAATAATGTATAAATGAATAACAGCGCAGCAAACATTCATCTTCAAAGCTGAAATTGGAGAGTAAAGCTGAGGGTATTATAAATCCTATTTTGCTGCTGCTTCGCTGTTATTTGGTTTTGCTGGCTCAGACCAGGAGAGATATTTCAGCCCAGTTTTCCCTCCCCGATGCTCCTCTCTGCACCAGTGGCTTCTGCTGACAAGGGTGGGAGGCCGTGGGCTGTGGTGGGAGCAGAAGACAGGGCTCCTGCTGGCCTTGGAATGTCTTCTCCTGGTGTAGAGTGCTGCAGAGCATCCATCACCTGGGTGCAGGGGGCAGGTTTGGGGTTGGGAGCTTCTCCCACCCTTGCCACAGAATGATGGAGAGGGACCAAGGAGCACAGACAGGTTGGACAGGGCTTGGAGCAACCCAGGCTGGTGGAAGGTGTCCCTCCCATGGCAAAGGGTGGCAATGGGTGGGCTTTAAGGTCCCTCCCAACCCAAACCATTCTGGGATTCTATGACTTTATGGTGATTTCCATCATGCCAAGACCTCCCAGAGCCTGTGGCAAAGCTTGGAGACTTCAGACTGCACCAGCATGGGCATTGCCACCCTTCTGCCACTCCAGCCCAGCAGGATGCTGATTTGTAGCAGAAAAGGGGAATAAAAAGGGCTTGAAAACTGCACCTTCCCTCCCCACCCTGTGATCCCATCTGGCCATCCCTGCATGCCCAGACCATCCTCTCTTTGTCCCAGGGCCAGCAGCCGTGGCCAAAGGGCCAGTGCCAAAGCTAGCGTGGGAATGACATCATTCCCAACAGGACAGCAGTGCTGGACAGGAACAAGGAGGGGCCATTAGCCAGTGAGAGGAGCTGGGGATGCTCGGGGTGCCCTGGGATGCTCGGGGTGCCCTGGGATGCTGCTTGGGATGGTCTGTCCTGGCCAGGCAGCCTCCCCACCGAGCCCTGCCCGGCCATGCCCATCTCCTCCACGCACCAGCACGTGCCAACGTCCCGGAATGCCCAGGCAGAGCCGGCAGTGCCGGGCACAGCACCAGTCCCTGTGGATGAGCAGCCAGCACCCCTGGCATGCCCCCCTGGGGAAGGGGCCGGCAGCCCCACCGTGTTTAGTCTGGGCTCAGGGCTGGTTATCAGCTCAGCGCCGGCCCTGGCGCTCGGCTCCCACTCCCCCAGCACCTCCGCTAATCTCCCAGGATTTGGCATCCCTGGGCCAGAGCAAGAGGCCATCCATCACGGAGCGGTGTTTGGAGTGAGAGGGGATCTGCAGGGCCCCGGTGCAATTAGGAGCCTGCAGCCAGGGCTGGCCACGGGCAGCTCCTGCCCTGCACAGGCAGGGATGGGACGGGACGGTCCGGCGTTATCAGCTGTTTAAAGCATTCCCTGTGCTGCACATTTTTCTGGAGGGAAGCAGCTAAAACAGCTCGGCTTCCTTTTCTGCTGGGACGCCCAGCCCTCACTCCCCCAGCCCACCCTGCATCTCTCACGAATCCCGTTCCTGCAGGACCTCTCTGGGCTCCTGCTGCCCCGGGTGGGAGAGCCAAGGCTGAGGTTGCAGAGCTCACACTCACATCCCCATGTCCTGCTCCCCACTGTGTACATCAAACTGGTCAGCAGTTCAGCCAGGCAGCCTGGCCTGGAGCCCCTTGGCCATAGCAGGTGCCAAGCAAAGCCTTTAGCACTTCATTTTTTTCCCAAAAACTCTTCTTCCCTAATTTAAACCATAATCTTTCATCTTGGAATTTTTTTTCAACCATTTTTCAACAATGCCTGGATCCTGGGAGCAGAAAGGTCTCTTGATTGAGAGTAATTCCTGACACATCTGGAACAAAAGCAGGACCCCCCTCATGCATGACAGCCCCTGCTCTGACAGATAGGAAAAAATTCCAACAGCTCCGAGCACGGTGCAGTAACCAGTGGGATCTGCCAGTGGCCAAAAACTGCAGCAAAACAAGACAATGCTCATTCCCAGGCGGTGCAGAGAGGCCACAGACTGGGCAATGTCAGGGAGAGGGTAAAGCCAGACCCGAAGTCCTCTCCTGCTCTCCCAGCCTGACGCTGGGCTGGACCACGCACCCCACGGAGCTGCTCCTGCTCACTGTGCTGCCCATCCCTGCCACCAAACACTTCCATCTGCAGCCCAAAGCCAGGCATCCTCCTGGTTTCACAGCAGTAGATGTCCCTTTTCTCTCTGGGGACAGTCAGGACCATGGGCTGTGCTGCAGCCCCCGGGGAGCCCAGTGGGAGCTGCAAAGATCAAAGCTTGGCCCCTCCAACTCTGCAAGATCCAAGGGGTCCTGAGTCCTGCTCCAGGCATAGTGCAGGGTGTGCAGCACCCCTGCAGGGCTTGCACCATGGGGAAAAGCAGGGAATCTCTGGTGGGAAGTTATTTTTCATCCTCATTTGCAAACTGAAGCATTAAAATGGTTTCAAATTGAAATTGTGCTGAAATTATGGTGGGAAGATTGTGTTCTTTGCATTCTTGGTTATACTGAGCAGCACCTCCCTAAGCCCAATGCTGCCAGTCCATGCTGTGCCCTGCCAGTCCCCTGACAGCCTGGATGCTTCCTGGGCCTGGGCAAAACCAGCTTTTCCACACTAGTACCTGCACTGGGTTGGGGATTTGTCCCAAAATCACAACCACGGCTGGTCATGGAGCCACCGCTTGGATTGGGGGCACACCAAGTCTGCTCGGGGATGCAGGAGCTGAGATGGATGCAGGAGCTCACATGGGTGTAGGATTCAAGTGCTGGATTAAGATGGATTCAGGATCCAAAATGTGTGCAGGATCCAAGGGCTGGGGTCAGACGGGTGCAGGATCCAAAATGCATGCAGGATCCGAGCTCTGGATACAGATGGGTGTAGGATCCAAGGGCTGGGTGCAGAGCAGGTGCAGGATGCAAAATGCATGCAGGATCTGGGCTCTGGATACAGATGGGCGCAGGACCCAAGGGCTGGGATCAGGCAGGTGCAGGATCCAAGCTCTGGATACAGATGGGTGCAGGATCCAAGGGCTGGGGTCAGATGGGTACAGGACCCAAGGGCTGAGATCAGGCAGGTGCAGGATCCAAGGGCTGGGGTCAGATGGGTACAGGATCCAAGCTCTGGATGCAGATGGGTGCAGGATCCAAGGGCTGGGTGCAGATGGGTGCAGGACCCAAGGGCTGGGGTCAGATGGGTACAGGACCCAAGGGCTGGGTGCAGATGGGTGCAGGACCCAAGGGCTGGGATCAGACTGGTGCAGGACCCAAGGGCTGGATGCAGATGGGTGTGTTGACCCCTGGTGAATGCCCCCATGCCCCATCCCATCCTGCTCCACCCACGCCTGGCGATCCCTGGGATCCCGGGGTCTTGCCGTGCCGCACAGATAATGTCACTGGAGGTGTGAGTGCTCCCGGGCTGGAGCTGGAGCTGGAGCAGGCAGAGCCAGCCTCCCTGGCCGTGTTTGCAGTCAGGTTTTATAGATGGGTGTCCACAGGGTTTTTTTTCCTTCCTACTCTGATGATTTCCTAATCAAGTGATCCACACCATATGTTCCCAACGCTCCCATCAACCACCATCCTTTCATGGAAATAAGTGCAGAGGAGAGGACTCACCACTCACAGGGTGGGAAAAAACCCCAGCAATCATCATGTGGGAACAACTCAGTGGAAACCCCACAGAGATCCATGTCCTGGAACTTACTTATTTCTTTTTATCTGCTGCAAGGAGCCATCAGATGGGACTTGGCAGAAGTCACCTTTGCCACATGTTATCTCTTGAATATCTCGATCTGATAATCCCCACTGAGCTTTGTGCTTTGCACCTCATGGGCCCGGCTGTGGAACAGCCCCTGCGTCCCTGTGGGATTTCTCCTCTGTCACATCACCCTTCCAGCCCATAAATATTTGTGTAACTGCCTCTCTCCCCCTGGCCCCGCCGATGTTCCCATTTCTCCAGTGTCGCAGGCGACTTTTTTCCAAACTTTTTAATTCCGTTCATTAATCATTTGGAGAAATGTGCAATTACTCGAGTCCAATTACAGAAAATGTGCAACTACTTGAGTCCCATTATAAGCCCGTACGAAATGCCAAGAACTTGATTAGAGTAAAACCACCGCCAGCCCCACAGACTTTCAAAGAAAACACTGCGTGTTATCCTGGCGGGGGAGGAGAAATCCCAATTTATTTATCCACAAATGTGTCTAACCCTCGCTGACAATATGGGAAATCTTTCCTATCGGCTGGAACGTGAGTTCAGCATTCCCCAAAGGAAAAGATGTCTCTCCCTTAATTAAAACAATGCCTGAACTTGCTGTAACCCCCTGATTTCATCGCGGGGATCTGCTCTGCTTGTTCCAGAGGGCTCATAATTACCCCAGCAGCCGATGTCTGGGCTGCTCCTCCTCCAGCGGTGTCTCCATCCTCGGGAGCAGGGCTGGGGGCTCTGCACTTCCCAGCCCCGGAGACACAACCAGGAGCAAGGAACGCCGCGCAGCTCCCTGACAGCTCCTGCGGGACGTGGCCTCTTTAATCTCTGCAACCGATTGGCTTTATTCCGTAATCCGTAATTACACGAACTGTCTCCCATGCAAATCATAAACGTCTCCATCAATCAGCGGGAGCAGCCGGCGGTGGCACGCGGGGCTCGCCGGGGGATTGCTGCCACATGTGGCTTCTAAACTCCCCTTATTTAGGTCAGCATCTCCCGTGTGCTGTCTGGGGGAGCGAGAGGCATTACCGCTCATTAGGGATTAAGCCGGGATTTAAGGGCCCTTCTTAGCGCGGGGCTGTGCGGACGTGGATGTTCGTCCGAGCCCCGCCACCAAAGTCTGAGGTTTTGAGGAGAATCTCGAGCTAAGGGGCTTAGGGAGGGGGAATTAATTTACTGGGACTCCGAAGCTCGTCCAGAATAAAAATCTCCTATAAAAGTATAATTTTCTTCTTGTTATTCATGATTACAAAATAATAAGATTGTTTCAAAATCCAATAGACTGGATGTCAATATTGGCAGGAGATGTAATTGTAAAGCACGTGCCAGCCTTCCGTGGCTTTCCTTAATTTTAATTAGGATAAAATTTACTAATCTTGCAGGGTTTGCAGAAGTAGGTTTGCCAAGAGGCCATCAATTGATCTGGATGATATTGGCTTCCTTTTAAGAGCCCCTTGCTAACTGCTATGTAAAGCCTGGGCTTTTAGCTCTGTTCTCAGATCATCTCTGCAGTTTTTTTGGCATGTCAAAAGGCCAGATGTTTTTTATTTGAGAGCAAATTGACACGTTAAATTACATTGTGCAAACAGTAAAGCCAGCCATGAGTAAACAGGCGACGAGGATTCATTGAATTTTATGGGTCGCAATAATGTTTATGTAATTTAACAAATTTATGCTTCGTGTCAGCTTCACCACAAGAGTTATTCATTCCAAGAGGAAAAACAACTTACACGCAGCCCCCATCGTATCGTGCCTGGGAGCCAATCAAAAGCAACCCAAGCTTTTCCATGGCAATGGCATGGGGCATGCGTGATAGCGCAGGCACGGGCAGTAAATACTGTGGCTGTTGCTCCGTTTGGGTCATTTGGGGGGCGTTTGAGCTCTAATTTGATGACTTTTCCATCATCCAGCTAGAAAGCAAACAATGGGGGAGACTCGTGTCGCTCCAAGGGCTGCTCCAGCGCTCGCGGTGCCGACCCCGGCTCTGCGTGGTGCCTGCAGAGGGTCATGTGGATTTTTAGCACAATTCCTTTCCCAGGTCCCTGGGAGCATGGGGTGGATTTAACAGGAATCCCCTCCGAGTCGGGCTGTCTTCACTCCCCACCGCAGCTGCACCGAGCCGGAATTCCGCTGGCGGAGGACCGCGGGTTAATATTCCAAACTCTCGTGGCTGTGCAAATGCAAACTCCCACCCGGCCGCAGGGAGGGCTGGCTCCATGCAGGATTCCTCACAGCACTCTCATTAATACACTTTAACACCCTGTGTGCTCCTGGACGTGGCGAGTGGCCCCGGGAAAGGTCACAGCCCCCGGGACAGAGGGACGATGTGCCCTGCCCTGGCCTGGCAGGGGTTAACATGGGAAGGGCTGGGTTTGGGGTGCTGAGCCCAGCTAAGTTAATCAGAGCCCCAAATTGGCATCAAAAACAAACGGCTGCCCACCAACACACAGCGGTTATCAATGGCAGCCACCGCTGGAGGGGCTAGACATGGTTGGGATCTCCCTCCGATGGGACTGGCAGCTCCAAGAGAAACCCCAGAGAGCAAAAGAGAGGAGCCCTGGGACTTTTTACACAGGCCTGGAGGGACAGAAAAAGGGGGAATGCATTTACACTGCCAGAGGAAAGGGATAGAGGGGATATTGGCAAGGAATCCTTCCCTGGGAGGGTGGGCAGGCCCTGGCACAGGGTGCCCAGAGAACCTGGGGCTGCCCCTGGATCCATCCCTGGGAGTGTCCAAGGCCAGGTTGGACGGGGCTTGGAGCCACCTGGGCTGGTGGAAGGTGTCCCTGCCCATGGCAGGGGGTGGAATAGGTTGAGATTCAAAGTCCCTTCCAATACAAACCATTCCAGGATTCTGTGACCTCCGGCTGCTCCTCCACACTTTGTTTTCCTCCATAGCAAGGTGGTGCCCCCAGGCTGCCCAAAAACCCCAGGGAAACTCAGTTTCTGTCAGTTTAAGGAAGAGATGTTCTTATTGCAGATTTCTGGTCTGTCCCCTCTCTGTGTCCCCACCAGCACTGCCCTTGTTGGCAGGGAACTGGGATGCCACTAATTTCCAAGCCTAAATGGCATTTAATGCAGTCTTGAAGGAGATCTGTGTACAGGACATGAAGAAGGAACTAAGGGTTATTGCTGTCAATATAATTAATTTCAAGCTAATTTGAGCATCTGATTAAGTTTAGCATTACCATAAAAACTAAACTGCTATTTAAAGCCAGAGAGGGGTTTATTAAATAAGTGCTGGAATGCAACAGAAAGCAAAATGAAGGTAATAAAGTCACTTGAAGTAATAAAATTAAGTGAATGCTGGAGATAATCCTTTGATGGATCTTTCCTTTACCCTTCCCGGGGATGGAGATCTTCCTTCCTCAGCTGTATTTTCTATACACATCGCTGAAACTCTCATGGGTCTGTCTAAACCTTCATGGAAACAAAATATGTATAAAAAATGGTCAATACAATAATCTTTCTTTGGAAAAGGAGGAGAAAATGTCAAGGAGGAGAGAGGGCTCTGGGTGAGCACATCACCTCGCTGGAGCTGTTTGCTGGCACAAGGTCACGGGCAGTTCTGCTGGCTGGGAATGCTGCTGGGGGGGAAGGACAAGCAGGATCCCCCCCCCGTGAGGTGGCGCTTTGGGGGCCTTCCTTCAACGCTTTCCTGCCTGTAATAAACATTAGTCCACTTAGACAACTGGTGGTGAAAACCCCACGGGGTTTCTCCCACTGTGCCGGAGCCCGCCAAGACAACTTACCCTTCTCCTCCGGGTTCATGTGTCAGCCCCAGAAAACACTTATTTACTCTGAAGGCCACAGAAGCCTTAAAATACAAAGCCCGAGATAACACTGATAGGATCACACAGACATCCAAATTCATTTATACTGCTGTCCTAAGCAGAAGTGACTCGCTGATAGTGCAGGGACACGGTCCCCGTGGTCCCCGCGGGATCCCCTGGCGATGGGTCAGGGCAGAGGAGGAGCTGGTGCCCGCTGTGCCCTCTCTGCCCCCGCTCCCAGAGCCCCAGGCGCTGTCTGGGGCCAGCAGTGGGGCAGGGAAATGATGGGCACACGTGCCAAGGTCCTGCCCTGCCTGTGCCAGGCGCAGGAGGGATCGAGGACGGCCAGAAGTGTCGTCGTGGTCCTCACTCCCAGCCCTCTGCCCACGTCCTCACCACTTTGATCGCTCAACCACCGCGTGGGCTCTGCTGGGCTGGGTCAAAACCAGCCCAGATGTGAACAAGGGACCTTAAACCCACCCAGTGCCACCCACTGCCATGGGCAGGGACATATTCCACCAGCCCAGGTGTGAACAAGGGACCTTAAAGCCCACCCAGTGCCACCCCCTGCCATGGGCAGGGACACCTTCCTCCAGCCCAGGTGGCTCCAAGCCCCATCCAGCCTGGCCTTGGACACTCCCAGGGATCCAGGGGCAGCCCCAGGTTCTCTGGGCACCCTGTGCCAGGGCCTGCCCACCCTGCCAGGGAAGGATTCCAGCCCAATATCCCCTCTAACCCTGCCCTCTGGCACTGGGAAGCTGTTACACCTTGTAGCAGCCTTCATGCAAAGCCCACAAAGTCTATTAAGGCTGTCCTGGTGCTCTCCAGGGTCCCACTGCCCCTGGGGACATTGCCCAGGCTGGCGAGAAGACCTGGAGCAGCCACACAGCAGCACTCTCCACAAGTTCAGGTGTTTTCAGCAAATACTGCACTCCACCCTGAGCCCAAACTTCCCCTCCTAAGTTTTCCATCCGGCACCAGGGTTTGCAGGTGACTTCTATCGCAAGGCTGAGCACAATTTAGATTATAAAATATAACCACGGGCTATTTCCTTAATTGATTTCTTTTGTTTCATTCTATTCCTCAAAGATTTGTCAACATTAATTTTTATATGTTTAACACTTTGCAAATACTGGCCAACTTTTTAAAATTAATGAGTTGAGATGGAGATTGAATACCTTCCCTCCCCTACAACTGCAGCAGGGAACTAACACACGAGGAGAGTGAGACGTGTTATCAGCATTTAATTTGTGAAATTGGAGTTATTAAAAAGTGAATCTGCCAGCAGCCATTGGCAGAGCATTATTCTTGCTATTATTCCTGCATTCCACAAACCTGAAAGCACCACATTTCCCGCAATAATGTGATTTCAGCTGAAGTCAGAAGCTTCGTGGGTTTTCACAGGGTTCAAGTCAACAAATCAGCATCTAATCACATTCAGAGCGAATTCCTGGGAAGAAATGGTGTTTGAAACACAGCGAGGGCTGTGCCCTCTGACGGCACACGGCGTGTCAGCCCGTGACAAAGCATCAGCCACGAAAACCAACAGCCCCGGTGCCAAATCCTGCCGGGATCCCGCTCCCAAAGGATGTGGCTGCTGGATGCTGCGGGCGGATCCTGTGTTTGTAGGGCTCCCTCCGAAAACACAATGTTGAGACAGCTTCTATCAAAGTGCAATTACAGGTCAAGTAACAAATTGGCTCGTTGCCTAATAGAGAGAAACACTCTGTGACAATCAGATCAGGCGGGAAGGAAACAAGATGGCAAGAGGTCCCGGGGGAAGGAGCCGGAGGCAGGAGCCTGGTCCCATCATCCCTCTCTGACCCCAAACAGCTTGGAAACCCCACACCAAGAAATGCCAGGGAACAGCTGGCCAGCAGGCTGGTCCCCAACGCCCGGCCAGAGCCGCTGTGCTGCGCAGGGATGCCGGCTGGCACCAGGGAAACGGGAGATGGCTGGAGAGATGTGTGGCCGGAGATGGCCAGAGAGATCTCAGCTCGGAGATGGCTTGGAGTGATCTCAGCCCAGAGATGGCCAGAGCAATGTACAGCCAGAGATGGCCAGAGCGATTTCAGCCCGGGGATGGCTGGAGCGATGTATGGCCGGAGATGGCCGGAGAGATCTCAGCCCAGAGATGGCCAGAGCAATGTACAGCCAGAGATGGCCAGAGCGATCTCAGCCCAGGGATGGCTGGAGTGATCTCAGCCCAGAGACAGCCCGAGTGATCTCAGCCTGGGCATGGCCAGAGCGATCTCAGTCCGGGGATGGCTGGAGCAATGTGCAGCCGGAGATGGCCAGTGAGATCTTGACCCAGGGATGGCTGGAGTGATCTCAGCCCAGGGATGGCCGGAGCAATCTCAGCCCAGCCACCTGGTCCCTCTGGAGTGGTATTTCTGCAGTCACGTGCCATTCCAGCAGCCTTGAGACACGGACCCCACTCCAGCCCCAGCACCCACAGGGAACCCTCACCAGAGGCTTTGTGGCAGAAGTTTCCCACCTCCTTGCTCCTCACCCGCTGTGATGGAGTCCCAACACTTCACCTCTGACTTTGCACACACTGTTGGGTTTGAAGGAGCTCTTGCCCCTCAAGGAGCTCCAAGGACCATCGTCTGGAGGACTTTTGTGCAAGGACTTCTGCCCAGTGATTCATTCATGGTGCTGGAGAGGGACAGGTGAACGTCTCAGTGTCACTCCCACCACGAGCTCTGTGCCTGCTCCAGTCCCTCCCACACCAAAGGGAATGGGGAAGAGTGCAGGGAGAGGTGACAGCTGTGCATGGAAACTTCCCTGGCTTGCACCTCCTGAAGAAAGACCAGCAAGATCACCCACATGCCAACACCGACTCTTACAGGTCCTGCAGTGGCTTCAGCATCACTGAGGGTGAACAAGACCACCTAATGCAACTCCTGCATTGCACGGGACAAAGACCTTTACCTGGGACCCACCCTGGAGGCACAGAAACCTCCCCCTCCTCTGCTGCAAAAGGTGGTTTGAGAAGCTGCCGTGGGCAAAGGCTTCCAGAGCCGCCACAGCCTTGGCTCAGGAGATTTTCATAGGACCATGGAAGTGTTTAGGTTGGAAAACCCCGTGAGAACACTGAGCCCAACTGTCCCACAACCACTGCCAAGGCCACTGGACTGCCCCTCCAAGTGCCAATGCTTCAGTCCCCATCTTGATCCAAGAAAATCCTCCAGAGGGTGAGCAGGGCCTGGGTGAGGAGCAGTGAGGGCTCTGCTCCCTCCTTCCACGCCCAAACCCACCCAAACCCCACCCAAACCAACCCTTCTCCCACCTGAAACGCGCCACCACTGCCTTTATCCCTCCCCAGTTTAGAGCCGATGGGAAGCAGCAGAGGCAGAACACTCGAGCACAGCGAGTTCTCAGCGATATAATTCTCTTTAATCTTTTAAGCATTTGACAGTATTTGCTTGAAAGAAGGAGCAACAAGTACATAATTATTGCACTAATTAAGCTGCCAAAACACAAGCATGCTGCAAGAGCACCTTTGAAACAGTGAGCTCTCGATTCATTAGCATCTGCTGTAAGCTTATTAATCACCTAACAGGCAATTAGCAAGCTGTTACTGTTTGAGACTAGTATGTAAATAAATTCTTGGGTTAATTTCTTCCTCTGATAATAAAGAAAACATTATGAAAATTAGCTAAGCGACAATGTAAATGATCTTGACTGTTAATTATGTGCTGGTGTTACATATGCGGCCGCCGTACAGCAGATAAAGGATGCACCTCTCATTTGGCGGAGTTTTAAAAATAAAATTGTTGACAGAGGTAATGGGGAGGTTTCCTGCAGCGGAGACACAGCTGTTTGCCTGCAGATCCCCAAGCCCAGCGCCGTTCCCAGCAGAGTTCAGTGCAGGGATGTGCCCAGTGCCCGCTCGGGGGGCTGTGCCTGCCCCAGGGCTGGATCCGTGCTCCATGCAGCACTCCATGAGGATGAACTAATCAAAATTCATGTGGAAACCCAAGCAGTGCCGTGCCTGCCTGTCACTGAGCACAGAAACGAGGAGGGAGATGTGTATTCACCCTCCTTCCTTGCAGAGGGACATCGTTTTATGGACCAAACAAGATGATTTGACTGCAAAACTATTGATTTTCTTCACCATCGCAGACTGATGGTATTGGCTTGTTACTTGTTTTTTACTCAGGGAACAAATTGTAAGGATTCCCCTCCATGTGGGAACAGCACCCTTCACCTCCCATCAGCCACCCACCAAAAACAATAACCCACTGTTGGGGGTCTGGCAAAACGGGGCAGCTCCTGATGTGCTGGTGAGCCACGGAAGCAGAGGCACTGAGCAGCCTCTCCAGAGGATCCCACCCTGGGGGGAGCCTATGGAGACATGGACAGCAAGCAATACCCTGGACAACATCCCAGAACTGTCCCCTCTCTCTGTGCCAACGTTCCAGAACCGTCCCCTCTCTCTGTGCCAACACCCCAGAACTGTCCCCTCTCTCTGTGCCAACACCCCAGAACCGTCCCCTCTCTCTGTACCAACATCCCAGAACTGTCCCCTCTCTCTGTACCAACATCCCAGAACTGTCCCCTCTCTCTGTGCCAACATCCCAGAACTGTCCCCTCTCTCTGTACCAACATCACAGAACTGTCCCCTCTCTGTGCCAACGCCCCAGAACTGTCCCCTCTCTCTGTGCCACCACACAGACCAAACCCCCAACCCTGCTGTGCTGTGGGGACCAGGAGGGACATTCCCCTGACTGTCCCCTTCCATGGGCAAACCTCTGCTCTGCTCTGAGCAGCTTCGCAGCTTTCTCTCCCCCCAAATCCCTCCCAGCTCCTTTAAACATGCTCCAGCGAAGCAGAAAACTAATTACAGTGAACTGCGCGCCTGCTCGAGTGAGGAATTACCAGCAGCAGAGGTTACTTAATAATCTTATTAATTTAAACTATTTTATCACCATCTTTTGCCCCATAATTATGCGTGCAAAACGCACACAGAATATTTCACAATTAAAAGCTTGAAACAAAAGATGAAGATTAGGGGTGAGATGAGGCCCTTTCAAGCTGGCTGTGGGCAGGGGAGGGACGTGCCCGTGGGCATCCTGGAGTTCCTGCCCAGTGCTGGGTGCTGGCAGCTCCCTGGGAGCAAAACATCGACACCACACCACACTCCCACCTCTGCAGGTGGGCCCCATCACTCTCACAGAGAAGAACTCCTTCCCAATATCCACCTAAGCCTGTCCCTCCAGGCCCTTGTCCGAAGTCCCCCTCCAGCTCTCGAGAGAGGGATTTCCAAAAGGGAAAGTCTTGCTTTTGGAAAAACAAAAGGTCTATGCTTTTAATTTCAAAAATACCAAGTCATCAGCACCTTCTCAGGGTCCAGTTTCAGGTGCTGAGTTTTGCTTTTGGTTACGACTGCTGCGACTCTTCACTGCTGTCAACAGGAATTAAAACTTCAGCAGCCAGAGTTGTAAAAAACAGTTCCAGGTTTCCGAGGGCTTTTTCTTTTTTTTTTT
>VWZG01007169.1:68907-81515 GCA_013396735.1 Grallaria varia
CCCGAGCCCCCCCGAGCCCCCCAAGCGCCTGTGCCAGGCACTGCCCTCGCCGAGCTGCTGAGTCCCCTCTGCACAGATGATGAGCTCTCCATCTGCAAAGGATTGTTTCTCAACATGAAAAATTTACTTTTTAATGGGCCAAAGTGCTGCAGCCTCTGAGCTGGATCCAAAATAACCTCTTAGCACATGGCTCCAAAGGGATCTCCAGCCATCACCCATAAAGCTGAAACACAGTTTGTACTAAAAAGCTATTTACAAGCCATTCCCTCCTTGTCTTCTTGGGTCCATGCAGTTGTAAAGCTCCAGCGCTTGCTCCCAGAAATGGAAGCTGATATTTTGGAACCACACTGCTCATGGCTTTTGTTTTCAAGTGTAAAACAAGCTCAGAAATCAATATATTTGGATTTTTTTTTTCTCCTCCAGGATTCAACAGCAGAAGCAACACCATCAGTGTGGCCAAGGGAAGACTCAGGGCCAGGGGGAACAGATGGAGGAAAATTATCTGGGACATTTGCAGATGTCAGGGAAGGTGGGTCCTGCCCAACGTGAGGGCAAGACCCGTGGCCAGGAGTGGGTGCCTCTGTTGGGGTGAGAGGTGAACCTCTGCAGAGACCCACATTCCCACCATACCAGTGGGACACAGGTCTGGTGTTGAGTGGATTTTTGGCAGAGCTGCAGCTCTGGTTTGGGTTGGAAGGACCATAAAGCCCATCTTGCTCTACCCCCTGCCATGGGCATGGACACCTTTCAGTAGACCAGGTTCATGGAGCTGGCTCTGAGCTGGAAATCTGCTTGAGAAAAGCAGATTTTATACACTCTGAAGTCTCTGATGGGCCTATTGAGAGCAGTGCAGGAGGGTGCCAGGGTTACACAGCTCACCCCACATTCAACAGCCCACCTGGACAGCCCCATCAGCAACAGCCTCATTGAGAGCCTTGTGGAGGGTTCAGCCACCGGGATATTGATCCATGAAATATTTCACGGATGGGTCACGGGAGGGCAGCCAAGCCAAACTGTTTGCCCAGTTTGAGGAAAGGATTACTTTGGAACAAAACAGCAGGTGAGGAAAATTCCTTTGCTGGCAGCAGCCAAACTTCCACCCCCTGCGTGTCTGGAGTGTGTGCGTCACCGACGTCACCCGCGGTGGTGACACGGCCTGACAGAGGGACCACGATGTGCCCACGGGGTGAGAGGGAGCGGGGTGGGGATCGATGGGGAAGGCAGTGCTGTCAGTAAAGCTGACCTTGGCCCCAGCCCCTTCCACAGATACAAAGGTCATAGCACAGCAAACAGCTCCCTGAGGGCTGGAGATCCTCCCAGCGCTGCCAGAACGGGATGCAAATACCCTGACGGGACAAATAAACACCTGGTGACCCAAGTGCCTCCAGGACAGCCGAGAACCACGGAATCCACACGGACAGGGCAGGGAGGGGATTCTGCCCCCGTGCCACCAGAGCCACCTCCAGCCCTGGGAACAACAGCAGAGGGACCTGGAGCTGCTGGACAAGATCCAAAGGAGGCCACGGAGATGCTCCAGGGCTGGATCCCTCTGCTCTGGACCCAGGCTGGAAGAGCTGAAGGGGCTTCACCTGGAGAAGGGAAGGATCCAGGGAGACCTGAGAGCCCCTTCCAGTGCCCAAAGGGGCTCCAGGAGAGCTGGAGAGGGACTGGGACAAGGGATGGAGGGGCAGGACACAGGGAATGGCTTCCCACTGCTGGAGGGCAGGGATAGGTGGGATGTTGGGAAGGAATCGTTGGCTGTGAAAAGACCTTGAGAATCCTGGAGTGTGACCTGTCCAGCTGTTTCCCTGCCCTGTGCCTTCATCCAGCCCCAGCCGGGCTGAGGATGGGCTGGAGGAGGAGGAGGAGGAGGAGGAGGAGAAGGGATGGCCGGAGTTACTGCCCCGGTCAGGGGGTGCAGGAGAAGGGCTGGAGCGGGGGATGCTGCCGGGGGGGCCCTGTGGGGCCGAGGGGCTCGGGGGTCCAGCCCGGTCCCCCCCGTCCCTCCGCTGTCCCTGCGCCGAGGGACTCTCCTACCACCGTGTGGCTGTGCCCGGCCGTGCAGCCGCCTGCCCACGCGGGAGCGGCCGGGGGTCCACGGGGGACACAGCCCCTGCCCTGGGGCATGGCAGCCACGGCCCCACGGGGCTGTTCTCCCCCACAGATCCCATCCATCCCGCAGGGCAATGCCCCAGCCCGGCTCCCAAGGCACCGGGGTGGGTGGGAAGTGTCCCCAGTGGGCACCCCACAGGCTCCAGTCACACCCTGAGCCAGCAGCTCCTTCTCTCAGTGTCTCCACTCTCGCTGTTCCAAACCACTGCTCCACAGGGCGAGGCCACTCACGGTGTTGGAAAAGTCCACCAAGTCCAACCACCCCTCCAGCAGCACTGCCAAGGCCACCACCAACTACGTCCCCAAGTGCCACATCCACAAGGTTGTTAAACCCCTCCAGGGATGGGGACTCCACCACTGCCCTGAGCAGCTGAACCAGGGCTGTACAACTCTTTTGGTGATGAATTCTCCCTAATTTCCAACCCAAACCTCCCCTGGCACAACTTGAGGCCGTTTTCTCTTGTCCTGTCAATGGGTGGATGGAGATTACTCACCATTTCTCCTCTAGTCTCAATCTCCACCAAAGAACTGCCCAAAATTTTACAGAGTGTCTGATCTGGCTCAGCAGAGCCCAGAACAAGCCCTTGGGTATTTTTTCCTGCAGGACTGGCTGGCTTTCTTCCATCTCTGGGAGAATTTCCACCGTTTCAGGTTAGCTGGATGTTCTGTGCTGTTGCACACACGGGCTCACCCATTGGGCTCTGGCAAGATAACGAGGACCAGGCTCTGACATCTCTTCCAGGATCTGGTGATATTCCAAGCTGCTCTAAGCTCCAGTTTTGATTTTTCAGACAGGCAGCTGACGACTTCAAAGGCCCCAGTCCTCGTCTGTTTGAAAATCTCCCCGAGTGCCTGGCAGCATCTGCCTGGCACGGGGGTGGCACCCACTGCCCAGGCTTGGCAGGCCGGGCCCATCAGAGCTCAGAATCATCTGGGCAGAGACATGGGAGAGATCTGGGGTTTTCAAGGGACTGTATTTGGGATGAGAGAGCAAGTCAAAGCTTTAACCACCTTTTCAAGGCTGTTAAACTTCCAGGTAGCCTAAAAGAAGAGCAGGAGGGTTTGCTTTGATTTCCCTGCCCTGTGGATTTGTGCACAGGAGGTACAGGCATAAACAGTTTGGGGCTGAAACTCCCTGACTGCCGTAGAAATTAATATTTTGCCCCAAAAATGCCAGAGGGCAGGGTTAGAGGGGACATTGAGAAGGAATCCTTCCCTGGGAGGGTGGGCAGGCCCTGGCACAGGGTGCCCAGAGAAGCTGGGGCTGCCCCTGGATCCCTGGAAGTGTCCCAGGCCAGGCTGGACGGGGCTTGGAGCCACCTGGGCTGGTGGAAGGTGTCCCTGCCCATGGCAGGGAGTGGGATGGGATGAGCTTTAAGGTCCCTTCATGCCCAAACCGTGCTGTGATTCTGTGATTCTATGGCAACCAGAGGTGTTCCAAAGCCTTCCCCGGGGTGGGAAGCAGAGCACAAGGTCCTGCATCTCTGGGGCTCCCTGGGCAGGTCCCAGAGCGGGTCTCTCTGTGCCATTCCTGGTCTCTGGGCATTCCTCAGCACAACACAGAGAAGGAAGAATTACTCCCTCCCAGGGACTCCGGGGGGATTTCACCTCAGGTGCCCCCATTGGAGCCCGGGTTGCTGATGGGAACGTGCAGGGCTGGAGTGCAGGAGCACAGATGATGGTTCGTAACTGGAGAGGGACTGAACGTTTTCAGCAAATTACCTCTGTTATGAGCCTGGCCATAAAAATCACCTCGCAAGTGAATTTCGCTGCTCTCCTCTCCATGCCCAATCAATTAGCACTTGAGTAATAGCAGACCCATTAGGGCAAACTGATGCCGGGGGAGTTATGTCACCTGCTGGAGAAATGATTGCTTAATCCTCCGCTTGGCTCAGAGGGCTCTTCCCCAGCGCTCAACCCCCAAAATCAATAGCAACAGGCAAATTGATGTTTCCAGCAGGAATCCAGCTGGGTGCTGAGGCAGCTCCGTGTCAGCGTTTGTGATCTCAGACACTCCCTGGGCCATAAATAATGCAGAGGAAGAGCAATGGAGGACATTCCTAACCAGGAGAGAGGCTTGGTTCAGCTCCTTACTGTGAGGCCCCCTCCCTGGAATGTCCAAGGGCAGGCTGGGCAGGGCTTGGAGCAGCCTGGGCTGGTGGAAGGTGTCCCTGCCCGTGGCAGAGTGATGGTCCTGAGGGTCCCTTCCAGCCCAAACCACTCCGTAACTCTGTGACAGCTACTCAATGTGAACTCGAGCATCCCGACACCGTTATTATTGGTGCTCCACAGCCAAGCTCCAGCAAACACCCCCTTGTTGGTCTCCATTGCCTCTTCCCACTTCCAGTATAGATCTTCACCCTCTCCTTGGATACAGGAGAAGGGAGGAAGGCTCAGAGGCAGGCTGGGAGCTCACAGAGGTGGCACCTCATGCCAGTGCCCGCCACGTGCACAGGACACCCACCACCCACCACCCCAGGGCAGCAGGAGATGTCGACCACACCAGAGAGGTCTTCCAGGAGGCAACAACTGCACCAGAGAAACCTGTCACTGCTTGCAGGTAAATACCTGGAAGCAGAAGAGAAAAAACCCTGCTGTGCCTCGCCCTGGGAAGGGGGCTTGGATTCTAAGAGCAGGACAAAGCACTCCTGATATTGGGTCTGCCAGAGGATTTCAATGGGATTGGCCTGGGCTAACAAACTGTGATCAAAGCTAATCTCTGATTAGCTATACTGAGGAGATTTAATTTAGTTTAAAGCCTTACCTGAAATGCAGAACTGGGTATTATTGCATATCTGACTGGGACTGCTGTTGTAAAGCTGGAGTATTTATAGGAGAATTAAAACCTCCCTGAAAGCAATCACCCACGGAGGCAGCAAAACTGATTGTGGCGTTACCGGCTCCAAACATTCAAAAATCAGGAGTCACTCACAAAAATGTCACAAGATTTTAAAATGTCATATATTTGGTTTTATTTTTATTTAGTTTGAGAGAGCAGAGTTCACGTTTTCAAGCCAGGGGGGATTGAAACCTGACTCTCTCCCAGGGAAGTGTTGATTTTCACCCGACATGACTCCAGGAGCTGGAAGTTCAACCAAATGCACTAAAGATTTGGCTGCTGCCGTGTGAGGGGCCAAGGTGTCGGGGGCTGGATGTAACCCCTGAATCCCACAGGAAAGCCCCGTGCAGGCTGATGTCCTGCCACTCGGCAGAGCCTTGTGTGTGGCTCCCAGCTGGATGCCCACATTGCTTTTCCAGGTGCTTCCAGGGGTGTTTATGGAGAACCACAGCTCAGGACAGCATTTTCCCACAACTCGGGATGTCTGTCCCAGCACTGGGGGCTGGTGCAGGCTCAGGGTAGCCCCACACTCCAGAGCAGGCACGGATCCTGCCCCTGCCTGCAGGCAGCAGCTCATCCCAGGAGCCCTCCATGGGATGTGGTCCAGCCCTGAGCTCCCCCCTGACTCCTCTCCCTCCCTCCACACCAGGACAGGGATGCTGGAGGGACACACGTGGGAGTCTGTCAATCAGATTCACATCTGGCCACCTCCATATCCACATTATAGGTGTAGCACTTGGGGACATGGTGTACAGAATCCCAGAATCACTGAGGTTGGCAAAGCCCTCCCAGCCCATGGAGCCCACCCTGTGCCCAATGCCCAATGCCACTGATTCCACGGCCAGTCCTGCCTTGGACAGGGATGGGGACTCCACCACCTCCCTGGGCAGCTTGTTACTATAGCTAATCACCCTTTCTGTGAGGAAATTCTTCCTGATGGCCAACCTAAACCTCCCCTGGCACAGCTTAGCACTATGTCTTCTTGTCCTGTCACTTGTTGCCTGGGAGAAGAGGCTGATCCTCACCTGGCTCCACCCTCCTGGCAGGTGGTTGTAGGATCAGTGCCCTCGGCAGCGTTGAGGACTTGATGATCTCTGAGGGCTTTTCCATCCTGAATGACTCTGTGATTGATTCTTTGATCCACTCCTGGACTCTTTTTGCTGTGCACATCGCCCCAAGGAGCCCGAGGTGTGTCCCAGGGACAATCCCTGCCCCAGGAGCAGCTCCAGGCAGCCGGCTGTGCCACAGGACACGGCCCTGCCCACCCGTGCCAGCACAAATCCTGGCACAGCCGTGTCAGCAGCACCAAGAGCTGCAGCTCTGCCTTGGCTCGTAAACGTGCCCTCCCTGACAGCCCTGGCAGTGCCACGGCTCCCCCCGAGCTGCAGCTCCCACCTTGCCAGCTGCCACTCACCGGGATTCCCGCTGGGCAGAACGTTATGGGAACCATGCAGGAGTCAATCCAGCCTGGCAGAGCCACACAGGAGTCAATCCAGCCTGGCAGAACCACACAGGAGCCAGTCCAGCCTGGAGGAACCAAGCAGGAGCCAGTCCAGCCTGGAGGAACCAAGCAGGAGCCAGTCCAGCCTGGCAGAACCACACAGGAGTCAATCCAGCCTGGCAGAACCACCCAGGAGTCAATCCAGCCTGGCAGAACCACCCAGGAGTCAATCCAGCCTGGCAGAACCACACAGGGGCCAGTCCAGCCTGGCAGAACCACACAGGGGCCAGTCCAGCCTGGCAGAACCACACAGGGGCCAGTCCAGCCTGGCACGTGCCAGGCTGCTGGCAGTGGTGTCACAACAGCTTTGCCACAGCCAGCAGCCTCTGGGATCAGTGTCCGGGCACCCTGCCCATCCGTGGGGGACACGGGGGTCCCCAGGGCTTTCTCTGGCTCTCTGATGCTTCCCAGGGCAGGATTTTGGGTTGGCAGTGGCCGAAGTTGCTGCTGGAGCAGCCCAGCACCCCTCGCCGTGGCTCCTTGCTGTGGATTTCAGGCACTGAAGGGGTTTCTGGGTCAGCCTGACTGGGCTGCAGAGGGGTCCTGGAAAGCAAGGAGGGGTTCCTGCAGTCCTCTGCAAGCCTCATTTCCTTGGGAAATCAGAGCAGGGGGAAAAAATAACCGTAAGCTAACTAATTCCTATTAGAAATGAGCTCCTCTCTCTCTCCTCATCTCCTGTGAGCGTTCTTGATTAGCTAATAAATGATTAATGGTGCCAAGAAAAGCCGGCTCCTTCATCTCCTGCTTTCATCCACCAGCTGCCTCCGGGGGACTTCAAATGTCACGGGCAGATGAAACGGGCTCCCCAGGACCCCCCGAGTCCCTCCCTGGTGGAACCAGCCAGGAGGGGAGGTCAAACCCCTGCCCGCTGCTCCCTCTGAGCCTTCATCCCCTGCCCTGCCCCGGGAGTGCATCCTCTGCCTCCTCCAGGCGCTCCGTAATTTCCCGAAGAGGGAACCACAGGCAGCGATGCCACAGAAAGCAGCAGGCACGTCCCTGGAATCCATCGCTCCTGACAAGTACTCTATTTTAATGCTCCTAACAGCAATTTTTATTCTAACACTATGTGAAGGCACTTAGATTTCTATGCAGTTTTTACTTTTTAATCTCATATACTTCTTGCTGGTGTCAAAGTGTCACCATTTAATAGTCTTACTGGAAAAAAGAGTGTTTCAGATCTTGTTCCATAGTCCACATTGTGAATACATTAGAGAGCCACTGAATGATTTAAGAGGGATTTTTATACCTCTGAACATGGAGAGAAGGCAAACGTGGGAGTGCAGGAGGGGCCCAGCCTCAGCACTGTGCTAAAAAGATGGGCAGTGTTTTCTGCTCCAGGCTCCCCCGAGGCAGTGGGATTTGGGGTGAGAAAATCCCTGCTAGCACCTCCTTCTCCCCCGCAGGAACTCCCAGCGATGCTGCCTCACCTGGGATGCTCCGTTTTAACTCTCCCAGGCCGTTTTCCCCCACGAGTGTTTCATTTCACGGGCCCTCAGCCCCTGGAAAGCAGAGCCCAGTGCCAGGGGTGGTGGTGGCACAAGGAAATAACGCCCTGGCTGGTGTGACCGCTGGAGCTGCCCCAGGTAAGGGGCAGGACAGTGACCTGGGGGTGGCAGGGCAGTGTCCTGGGGGTGGCAGGGCAGTGTCCTGGGGGGCAGCAGGGCAGTGTCCTGGGGGGCAGCAGGGCAGTGTCCTGGGGATGGCAGGGCAGTGTCCTGGGGGCGGCAGGGCAGTGTCCTGGGGGGCAGCAGGGCAGTGTCCTGGGGGAGGCAGGGCAGTGTCCTGGGGGCGGCAGGGCAGTGTCCTGGGGGAGGCAGGGCAGTGTCCTGGGGGCAGCAGGACAGCCCTGGCAGCAGGAGGGATGCCCAGTTTCACCCGTCTCTGCCAGAGCAGGGGCCACGGGTGCTGCTTGTGGTGCCCACACCATTCCACCCTTGAACGCCCTTCCCAGCTCCCGGGAATGAACACCCCGGGAGACTTTAAAGGTATTCCCAAGGCCCTGGATAATGAGAGCAGGAGACGGCCCCGCAGTCGTGTGAGATCAAAGCGCTCCCTCCCCAGCTGCACATGCCCTCAGCAGCAGCAGCAGCAGCAGCAGCAGCAGCAGCAGCCTGACAGCCCCATCAATATGCATTCCAGCTCCACCAATTCCACCCAATTAGTTCCCTAATCTCTCCCCGCCCAGGCACCGAGCAGTGGCTGGGTGAAACACAGACCAGAGACAGGGATGGGGCTGCGGGAAGCCAGGCATCATCATCGTCTTCATCACCATCATAATCATCATCATAATTACTATTGTTGTTGTTGCTGCTATTATTGTTGTTATTATTTTTTCTGTTGCTGTTATTGCCACTATAAATTATTATCATCATTATTATTATGGACACCTGTCAAGTTCATCTGCAGCCTATTTATTCACCCCATCAGGATTCCATCTGAAACTTGCTGAGGCCTGGTGTGGCCAGTGGGATTCTGGAGATTTTTCTATGAATTCAGGCCTCACCCAGGGTCTTCATCCTCTCTCTCACAATCTGTCCAGAAGGTTTGATGGTGCCCACAACAGGGACTGGGCCCAGGGAGCACCAACAGCTCTACCCATCCAGGGCATCCTGGTGAACCTGGTTTTCCACTGTCTTGCTCAGAACGTGGGGGCTGAACACCCCTGTAGGACACAGTCTGGGGAGCAAGAACCCCTCAATCCTCCCAGGAACCATCCAACAGACTGATGGAGCATCTCCCAGCACCATCCTGCCCCCAAAGGTGGTGCCTCGGGCAGACAGCCTGGATCCCACATCCCCTCTCCAGCATCCAGGACCACCCAAGCCCCAGGACCACCCAAGCCACTGGTCCACCCGAGCCCCTGGGCCACTTGAGTCCTTGGTCCACCTGAGTCCTTGGTCCACCCAAGGCCCTGGACCACCCGAGCCCTTGGACCACCTGAGCCCCTGGTCCCCCCGAGCCCCTGGACTACCTGAGCCCCTGGGCCACTCGCCCCTCCCACNCTGGATCCCACATCCCCTCTCCAGCATCCAGGACCACCCAAGCCCCAGGACCACCCAAGACCCTGGCCCACCTGAGCCCCTGGTCCACCTGAGCCCCTGGTCCACCCGAACCCCTCGCCCACCCGAGNTGGTCCACCTGAGCCCCTGGTCCACCCGAGCCCTTGGACCACCCGAGCCCCTGGTCCACCTGAGCCCCTGGTCCACCCGAGCCCTTGGACCACCCGAGCCCCTGGTCCACCTGAGCCCCTGGTCCACCCGAGCCCTTGGACCACCCGAGCCCCTGGTCCACCTGAGCCCCTGGTCCACCCGAGCCCTTGGACCACCCAAGCCCCTGGTCCACCCAAGCCTCTGGTCCACCCGAGCCCTTGGACCACCCAAGCCCTTGGTCCACCTGAGCCCCTGGGGCACCCACCCCTCCCACTCCCCACCAAGGCACTGGCAGCTCCCTGTGCTTTCCCAGGCCCCATCCTCCTCCTGCCCTAGAGCAGAGATGTCACCCCAGGGTCCAGAGCACTAATCCTGGAAAGCAAAGGGAGGCAGAGGAATTCCCAGAGCTTCACCCAGGGATTCACACAGCATCTTTTCCGCAGGCTGGCTTTGGCTGCCGTAATGATCCAGCTCCTGAGATTACCTGTCAAGCCTCTGTGAATTTTAAATAAAAGGTAAAAGGGTTTAACTGGAACACAAGGCCTCTGAGCACACAGGAATAACTCGGCTCGGCGTTCTCACAGCACCAGGTACGCACCAGACCTCGGCCTGACACCGAGCAAAGCTACAAATCAAGGGCCAGACATGATGGCAAACATATTCTCCGCTCTTCCCTTTCTTCTGCTACAAAGGAGATTGGAGGCACACACGGGCTTTGCTTACATCTCATTTCCAACAAAATACACGGGCACAAATAACGCCGGCTGACAGCTCTGCGGGCGGAGGGGACGCTGGAGGAGCAGCACTTCTTCAGCCACGGCCTCGTGGTGCTGCCCAGGGGTGGCACAGCCTGGCCAGGGGATGGGGCTCCGCAGAGCTGGGGTCCATTGCCCCCTCCCCAGAGCCCCCCTGCCCGCCCGGGGGCACCAGGCTTGGCCCCCTGTGCCAAAGGAGGGTGAGCAATGAGGAGTCTAGTTTTGGGGAAGGGGATTGCATATTCCAATGCTTCTTCCACCTGAGATGGAAGAGAAGAGAAGGTTTGGTTTGGGTTGGAAGGGTCACCTTGTTCCACCCTCTGACATGGGCAGGAACACCTTCCACCAGCCCAGGTGGCTCCAAGCCCTGTCCAACGTGGCCTTGGACACTTCCAGGGATGGATCCAGGGGCAGCCACAGCTCCTCTGGGCACCCTGTGCCAGGGCCTGCCCACCCTCCCAGCCAGCAATTCCTTCCCCATATCCCCTCTATCCCTGCTCTCTGGCAGTGGGAAGCCATTCCCTGGATCCTGTCCCTCCATCCCTTGTCCCCAGTCCCTCTCCAGCTCTCCTGGAGCCCCTTTGGGCAATGGAAGGGGCTCTCAGGTCTCCCTGGAGCATTCTGTTCTCCAGGTGAGCCCCCCAGCTCTCCCAGCCTGGCTCCAGAGCAGAGGGGCTCCAGCCCTGGAGCATCTGTGGATTCTGTGGGTGTCAATCAGCACTACCCCGCTTTGGTGCTGCTCTAACAGGGTCCATCAGGGAGCTGCACTGTCAGCTCAGGCTCACCAGGAGCCTTTGGGATCCCCAGTCCCTGGGCTACCAGGTCCTGCAGGGAGGTTGCCACACTAGTGATGGAGGGAGATTCTGGCCTCCTCCCTGGGAGCTCCAGCAAGGCACGTTATGGAGCACTATGAACTCCAGCCCAGTCACGCTCACCCCAGGCTGGAGAAGCCCATTTGCATTTCTTTATATTAATTCAGGCATCTAAGTGGAAGATGTCGATGTCTTTTCAATGCACCTGCCTTTTAAGGCTGAATAAAGAATCTCTCCATTACAGACACTTTGTGCATGTACAGCCACACAGAAACAGTGATTTATGCTGCCGGATCACATATGCAGAGGTTTGGGATCCCGTTGCACAGTGGGCAAGGATTTTGGTTTTC
Source organism: Grallaria varia (assembly GCA_013396735.1). NCBI lineage: Eukaryota > Metazoa > Chordata > Aves > Passeriformes > Formicariidae > Grallaria > Grallaria varia. The sequence continues at coordinate 80,426 of VWZG01007169.1, forward strand.
CATATCTATTTATTTGCATAGCAGCAAGTGCAGGTGATTAATAGAGAGCGCTGCGGTCAGGGCGAGCCCGCTCTGAAATACGGCCCCGCTGCCAAGAGCCGCAGCATTAATTATTAACTCCGTACAGGAGATTTGCCACTCTCCCAGCACCAGACACTAAAATAGTTTCCTACATAAAAGAGCATTAAGTGAAAGCCCGGATAAAGCCGATCGCTCGGCAAAGTGACGTCCCGCTTTCAAGACCTATTGCTCGGCAGGCAAATTTACAATCCTTTAATTCCATTTACAAGGCGGCAACACAAAAGGGAGCTGGAGACGGAGGCTGGAAGCCGAGAGACTGAAGAGGAGGAATAAAATAAACAGGAGTCCAAGGGAGCCAGGATCAGGCCCCCCCTCTGAAATTCAGCCGCTCATTAAATTCCAGCCGGGATTAGAGGCAGGAAAGCGCCGGGTAAAGATTTCGCTGTTGTTCAATGGGAGGTATATTAAGTTATATAGGTTCCATCTTGTCCCTATTCATGCCTAGCTGGGTTGTCTATACCCGAGCAGCAAAGCGTAATTTGCTTATAAATAATTGACTTCTTGGCGATTAAAATCTCTTGAGGGGCTCTGGGTTTATTCACAACAAGCTGCCTCGGCCTGCCGTGCAAATTAGGCCTTTCAAACCTGTCTCATCTCCAACAGAAATGTTATGAAGAGTGATTTTTTTATCCCCTGTAATAACCTTCAACTAACCTTTAAACTGAAGTGAATAATTTAAATCTTATTTTCATATCAATGGGGGAGTCAAGCCAAGCAATTATCTTTTATCTGTATACTCTGTCGTCAGAGCGAGGCATAATAAAGTTTTCCCAAGTGGGCAGAGTGAGGCAGCGAGAGGAGGAGAGAGCGGGAGCACGATGGGATCTGAAGACATTAATGCAACGATGAATTATTCAGTAATGAGTACAAGATCTGCCATAAAAGACCCGGCAGCGCCCGCCCGGTGAACGCCACAAATCGCCGGCTGGTGGGCGCAATTAGTGCGGGCGCGGGTGGGTGGCCGGCACCCCCTGTCCGCCGAGGCCACCCCCTGCCCGCCGAGGCCACC
>VWZG01007169.1:81804-104694 GCA_013396735.1 Grallaria varia
CCCCTGCCCACCCCTGCCTGCCGAGGCCACCCTGGCACCCCCTGCCCACCGAGGCCACGCCGGCACCCCTGGCAAGGGGGAGCAGAAGAGAAGGGGAAAACAAGCCCAGCCAAGCCGTTGGGGGAGCGGAGGTGAAATTCCCCACCGTGCTCATTAACATTCTGCCGGGCTCGTCCCTCCCCCCGTCCCACCGGACCCTCCATGATCTGTTTTTTTATTAATTCATAGAATATCGCCCCTGTGATTGAGGCGCTGATTGCAGGAGCAGCCAAACAGGGAGCTGGTGGAATATTGCATGTTCCCTGCCCAGCCTCGGGGAGGGAAACACGGTCACGGCATCAAATATTAATCCCTTTGCTCGGCCGGGGCCGGGGAGGAGCAGGAGCGGGTGGCTGAGTGGGGCTGGGAGCAGGAAGAAGCCAGGAAAAAAGGAAAATCCATCATTAAACTGCTGCACTGGACCCTGCTGAACTGCTGCAGATGTATCCCTCTTTTCCAGCTTAAATGTGGCTGTAACCTGCAGGTCCCGCTGCAGCCACAACCACCCAGCGCTGCCCCCAAAGTTTAAGGTCCCCAAATTCCTCTGGCACTATCCATAAAAAAGGTGCTGTCGCCTTGCACCTCTGCCCTCTGGGGGACTGACGTTGGGTCACAAAATCCAGCAGCAGGAACAGGGATGCTCCAGGCTGGGACGGCTCCCGGGTGAGCCACGTCCATCCCACCATCCCTGGTACCCTGTGGATATTTGCAGTACAGCAAGCGCAGGCAGTGAGGGGTTTCCTCCTTGGTTTTTCCACCAGCCACTGGTGGGAGGCCGGGAAATGATGGACAACTCAGGGCAATCCCAGGGGATGGGAGCCTGGTTGGTTGCTGCACACAACAAGGACCCAGGGCGATCCGAGGCCATGCAACAGCGCTGGATTAGATGTCAGGGCAGCTCTGGCACCGAGCATTAAATATCTTCATGTAATCTTTCCACTTAAACCAATGATTAAACAGATTTAGCAGATGATTAAACAAATAAAGATTAATGAAACAAGCAAAGCAATCAAATCTTTATGGGGGAATAAATGCGTGATCCAAAACAATATTAGGATAAATTGTCTAAAACTAATAGTGGATGTGTTGCTTTTGTCTAAACAGCATTTGTTATGTTCGCACTCAGTTGCAATCAAAATATTTGCTCAAACCGGGATGGATCTGAAAATCCAAAACACTAGCAAGGATTAAAGAATAAGGAATGTTTGGCAATTCCTTGTCCCCCTGGGCTGAACAGGCAGCTCCTGCCCACTTTGGGTGGCCGAGGGGGCTGTGGGACCCCCTGAGAGGTGGGCGAAGGGCTGGAGCAGCTCAGGGTGATGGTGAGGGATGGCACAGCTGGAGCATGGCCAGAGGGACCCTGCAGTGGGCTCCAGCCCATCAACCACTTGTGCTGGCCCCTCTTTAATTAAATTTGTGGGAAATAGATGATGTTTAAGGTCCCTCCCAACCCAAGCCATCCTGTGGTCCCATGAACTCAAGGCTTTGCATTCCTCTCTAAACAGCAGCGGTGGGGTTGGAGCTGTAAGTCTTTTTCTTTCATCAATTTTGCATACAGAGAGATCGTGTTTGCTCTAAATACTTTTGTTTTTAAAGCCTCCTTAATTTTTGAAATGAAAATAACAGGGGGAGAAAAAAGGAAAGACTTTTCCAGACAAACTGTCAGGAGGCTGCAGCCGCCAACAAACACACACAGAGCTCTGCTGCCGGAGCGGTTAATTAGGAGGGGAAGGAAACGAGGTGCCAAACACGGGGATAGCTGTGCGTGTTCCCTGCGCTGCAGCACACGTGTGCCTGCAGGTGTGAACACGGATGTGTCCTGCACACGCGGCCGCAGCACCCGGGGGGGCTCCCAGTGGTGGTCCCAGCTGGAATGGGGGGGCCCAGGGCGGATGTCCAGACTGTCCGTGTTTTCCTTGGCTTTGGGATGATGCTCTCAGACAAAACAACCCCATCCAGCACTGTGGCATAAAGCCAAGGTGTTTAACCGGTGCTCCCAAACCTTGTAAATGTTGGGGGAGGTGGGATAGTCACTTAACACTAATGGATGTCCTTGTCCTTTGGTCCAAAACTGGCCTAATGGGGAGGGATGCAGGGAATTCATCATGTTCTGGTGCCAGATCAGATCCCTCCCTCTGGACCAGACCTGCAGCCAAGGGCAGAAACAGCTTCACCTCCCGCCCCTTGGGCCTCCTGAGCTGGAGATGAACACTCCTGCTGCTGGGGTCAGGGAATCACGGGATCACAGAACTGCTGGACTGGAAAGCCCTCCGAGACAGAGTCCAGGCTCGCCCTGCACTGCCACGGCCACCACTGACCATGTCCCCAAGTGCCACATCAACATGGCTGTTACATCCCCCTGGGGATGGGGACTCCACCACTGTCCTGGGCAGCTGTGCCAGGGCTGGACAGCCCGTTCTTCGAGGAAATATTCCCTGCTGTCCAACCTGACCCTGCCCTGGTGCAGCCCGAGGCCACTTGTGTTTGGAGAGCTGGAGCAGACCCCTCAGGTGGCTGCAGATGTGCCCTTGAACTGCAGCCCTCCGCAGGGTCCTGCTCCAGCAGGTGCCAGCCCAGGGCTGGGCTGCGGTCCGGGGGCTGCCGGGCTGTCCCTGGGATGCTGATGGGAGCCAAAGCCTGGGATGCTGATGGGAGCCAAAGCCCCGGATGCTGATGGGAGCCAAAGCCCCCCGTGCTCCCACCTCCTGTCCAAACTCCACCTGGACCTTCCCGCTGAGCCGCTGCCACAGCTCTGCTTCAGCAGCGAGAGGAGATTTACATTCAGCAGCTGCAGCAGGAGAATCCAGCAAGTCCATGACGTGAATTCCAAGTCTCCCTTCCTCAAGGAAAGGCTGGAGCCAGCTCAGCATCCCTCCGCTCTCCCCCTTCCTTTTTTTTTGGAGACTCATTACTATATTGTGGATATTCTCCACTAAAGGGCATCTCTTTGAATGCATTTGCTTTTTTATTAATGTGTGCTAAGACAAGTCAAGCCTGATTATCATGAAGACAATTGCTGAATTCCCTCCTGGAGAAATCTCATCTAGACTGTGTAGGCGTTTTAATTTCAGAGACCCATTAATTGGCACAATTGCTTAAGCAGCTGCTTTCCGTGTCATTTTAGGACCACTTTATGAAAAACAGAGCTTAAAAAAAAAAAAAAAGTATATGACAGGCCAGAGCTTTCTACATGGCAACATAATTAATGCAAGGAGCTTCCTTGGAGCAGCAAAGCAACAAAAAGCCACCAAAATAGGGGTGCCCTGCACTGGATGTGTGGGGGGAGAGGGGCAGCCTCCAGCCAGCCCCCAGAACCCTGTGGGCATCAGCTGGGCAGGGAGTCAGCAACCTGCAGGTGTTGACACTGCCCCCTGCCCTGCCCCTTCACTGCCACTGCCCTGCCCCTGCACTGCCCACTGCACTGCCCCTGCCCTGCCCCTTGCACTTCCCACTGCGCACTGCCCTGCCCCCTGCACTGCCCACTGCACTGCCCCTGCCCTGCCCCTTGCACTTCCCACTGCGCACTGCCCTGCCCCCTGCACTGCCCACTGCACTGCCCCTGCCCTGCCCCTTGCACTTCCCACTGCGCACTGCCCTGCCCCCTGCACTGCCCACTGCACTGCCCCTGCCCTGCCCCTTGCACTTCCCACTGCGCACTGCCCTGCCCCCTGCACTGCCCACTGCACTGCCCCTGCCCTGCCCCTTGCACTTCCCACTGCGCACTGCCCTGCCCCCTGCACTGCCCACTGCACTGCCCCTGCCCTGCCCCTTGCACTTCCCACTGCGCACTGCCCTGCCCCCTGCACTGCCCACTGCACTGACCCCTACACTGCCCCTGCACTGCCCACTGGCCCCTGCCCTGCCCCTGCCCTGCCGCCCACCCCTCTCATCCCGGGGCTCCCTGGAAAATAAAAGAGCCTCGCCGGGGAAGGCAGAGGGATCCAGCAGCCGCCAGCCCAGCGCATCCCCCAGCCCCAGAGCACCCACCCTGCAGTGCCCGGGGGGCTGCAGGGGCACCGGGGGTCCCTCCCTGTGCCAGGGGGCTCCTCTGCACCCCACCGAGGGGTTGGGTGGTGGGGCAGAGCACCCTCGAAGCGCAGGTGGGAGGAGCAGGGGGTCCAGAGGGCTCGGATGGCCCGCAGTTGGCTCCATGGGTGGACTCGGGGGGTCCCAGTGATGCCACCCGGCAAACCCCCCATCCCTGCCAGTGCTCCCCAGGGCTGGTGACCCCAGGGCTGGTGGCCCCAGGGCTGGTGGCTCCAGGGCTGGTGGCCCCAGGGCTGGTGGCCCCAGGGCGGGTGGGCAGGCATGGAGGGTGGTCTCAGGATGAGCACCCACAGGGGTCTCAGGCTCCCGCGGGGTCCCTGGGTGCTGTTCTGGGTGACAACTGCTGCAGTCACAGCCGGCACACTCAGGCTCTCCACAGCAGAGCCCAGCCTCCAGAACTGGGTTAATTATTGAATTAATAAAGAGCGAATCCTCCGCTCCAGGAGAAGTGGCCAGCCCGAGTTCTGTGCTAGTCTTTGCCACAGGCAAAAATATACATTCCCATTTATTAATAAATAAAGCCATATCAATGCCCTAAATTATCAGTGGAATATATTTGCTAACCCAAAGCAATAGTAGGAACAATTACTTATTAATAAAGCAATAGCTAAATCTAATTACATCCCCATCAGATCCTGCAAGTAATAAAACCACAGTTGCCTTCCAGAGCCGAGGGACCTCCTGACCTCAAATCAAAGTTTAAACCATCCATCAGCTCCCAATACATTCCCAGCACATCCAGCAATTACCATCACCTCCACGCGCTCCCCGGCAGGGGCAGGGGTCACCCCATGTGCTGCATGGCTGTAAGCTAGAACAGAGCCTTAGAAATCTCATTATCCTGTTAACCATACATTTATCTGACAAGATAAAAGAGACTAGGTGACCAAGCTATCATTAAAGATTAATAGAAAGTATAAAAAATTCAGCTGCAACCAGCATTACTGTTTAGTGCCTGTGATAGGCCTGACAGGATTATTAATCAGGCAGCCAAAAAGATTTAGGTCTTTGCTCTCGGTTTTTTTTCGTTTCAAGTCTTTAGTGTCGTCCCCTGTCCCCGCCAGGTCAGGGAGGACGGTGGTTAATTGGTCTGGGGGGTTTGGATGGGGCGGCTCCGATCAATTATGACATGCGGGGTGCTGAGGTGAGGACGGCGCTGGAGCCGCCACGGGGATGCTCCGGCAGCGCCGCCGTGTTTGTGGCAGCAGCTCCTCTGCCCGTGCCAGGCTATTAATAAATGGTACAGATCAATGCCAGGATTAATTTTAATAGAGGGCTACAAGGATCACGCAACTCCCAGGGTGATTTTCCCCTCATTCTTAATTCCATTTAAGTTTAACATGAAAGATTCCCAGGTAACACCTACACAGGAAGAAACGAGATTTCCCTGTTTTTAAGTCTTAAGTATTCTTTTTATTCTGCTTTGCTTTTTTCCCTTTTGATCATAAATCAATGTCCTTCTCCGCTTCCCCGGGAAGCCGGGCTGCAGGCGCTGCCCTCCATTGCTGCACCTGCCGGGGAGAAAAACCAATAAATTAGGGAAGGGCTTCTCTAAAACACTCTGTGCACTCTGTGCAAGGGGGAGCCCAGATGGAAGGGGGTCCCCAGCACCCCACGGCCCCACTGCCAGCACACTGGGGCTCCCCTCATCCCTCTTCTCCAGGGATCCCTGCCTCGATTTTCCTCCAAAAACCCATTCAAAATAAGAAATATTAATGAAAGTTTTATCAGCCTTTGTGGGCGCGTCCACAGAAATCATTCAGATCCTTTTAAAAAATCTCTGCCCATGCCAGGGGGATGGAATGGGATGGTTTTTAACGTCCCCCCATAACCCAAACCATTCTACTGTTCTATGAAAAACAACTTTTTATTTTCTCTCATAAAAATATCCCAGTGGGAGCTATTTTTTGGGATACATTCACTTGGGATGGCTCAGTGTGCATCCTTTTCCACAAAAATGGAACAAACCAGAGCAATACCTGTGAGCATCAGCCTCCCATGAGAATAATCTGCCTTAAAACCACCAATAAAACTTTTTTCCCCTGGAAAAAGTGGAAATCAACCTCCAGAGTCCCTGGTGCCTCCAGAAAGGATCCAAGCAAGAGGCAAATGGAGCAGGTAAGCGTGGAAGTGTTTGAGTCACAGCCCAGAGCCTGGCAGAGAACACTATCTGCATACCCAGGGTGGTTCCCATCCCAGTAGCACATGTAATCCTTTACAGGGAGCTTTATCTGCTGCAAAAATCACATTTAAAAGCATTTCCCCCGTGAATTACCATGTTTTCAATCAATTCGGTCCATTGTGTGAGATCCTGCAGTTGGGCAATTAATCATCAAACATAATTGGAATTATGCAAAGAACAGACTGGTCCTATAGAGATGCTCAGGGAGTTTTGGTGATGAGGAATGGGGGATGACACAGGCTGGGATGCACCAGAGGGATCTTCTACCCGGGACAGGGTGTGTGCCAGCTCCTTCCAATAGGGACCCCTCCCAGCCACCTGCAGCAGCACTGGAGCAACATTCTGCTCTTCCAGTGCTGCAGAAACCCTGCAGATCTTCTTCACAGAGTCCCAGAATGGTTTGGGTTGGAAGGGACCTTAAAGCTCATCCCATTCCACCCCCTGCCATGGGCAGGGACACCTTCCACCATCCCGGGTTGCTCCAAGCCCCGTCCAACCTGGCCTTGGACACGTACTTATCTATGGGAGGACAAATGCCACCGTGTCATTGCATCTCCAGCGTCCCTGCAGAGCGTCCCTGCCCTCGGCACCGATCCTGTGACAAGTGCTGGAGGTTCCTTATGCCCACCCCAGGCAGGACCCACCTCCTCCAGCAGGGACACGACTCGCTGAGCCCGGCGCTGGTGGGACACTTGTGCAGGGCAGATAAAAGTCACCTCCTTCCAGCAGCCCCTGGCCCCTGCTCGCCCTCCCCGGGGGAATCCCTGGTCTCCCACCTACACCAGAGCCCACCAGGGTGGCGTGGGGACGTTTCCGGGAGTTTTCCAACAGAGCAGCTCCTGTGAACGTCCCGCCTGCACCAACAGGCCGGGCAGGCAAACTGGGAAAAGGGCTTGGATTTGCATAACCTTCTGCATTGCAAAGGTGGCGATGGTGGCGTCGGCCTCAGAGCCAGGACGCTGAAGCACCACGGAGACCCCTGGGTGGGCACCCACCAGGGACCCCTGGGTGGGCACTGATGTGGAGACCCCTGGGTGGGCACTGACGTGGAGACCCCTGGGTGGGCACCCACGAGGAGACCCCTGGGTGGGCACCCACGAGGAGACCCCTGGGTGGGCACCCGTGTGGGGACCCCTGGGTGGGCACCTGCCAGGGACCCCTGGGTGGGCACCCACGCGGGGACCCCTGGGTGGGCACCCTTGCAGAGACCCCTGGGTGGGCACCCGCGCGGAGACCCCTGGGTGGGCACCCACGAGGAGACTCCTGGGTGGGCACCCGTGTGGGGACCCCTGGGTGGGTACCCGTGTGGGGACCCCTGGGTGGGTACCCACGCAGAGACCCCTGGGTGGGCACCCGCGTGGGCACCGCGGCGCAGAACCCCAAATAAATCAGTTGCAGTTCTGCAGGACAAGCGCAGGAGGCACAGGCTGGTTAATCCCCATCTGCAGGAAGGTAGAACTTGGCTCCACGGCCTCTTTGAAGCTCACAAGAGCGAGATAAAAGAGAAATGTTAAAGCTTCTCCAAAGCGAGCAGGAGGGGAGTGGGGGGAGCGGCCGAGCCGGCACTTTGCCGGTGTCGTGGCACGGCAGAGCTCGGATCTTTATGGCTCTGACAAGCCCGGGATGAAAGGGAAACTCCCAGAGCATTCCCTGGGCTTCAGCGAGCAAAAAACAAGAGCTCCTCCCGGCTCCGAGGCCACGAGTTGGTGCCATCGGGTTTACTGGACAGTTTGGGGCAAAAAACGATCGTTTCGGATCCGTAACGTCGCGTGTAGCCGGGTGAGACTCAGCTGGGCCAGGCTTGGCAGAGAGGCTTCATCTCACAGGCAAAGAAAAGCAAATCCAGATTGACTGAACGTTCAATGCATCTCCAAGGGGTCCAAACCACAGGGAAAGGCATCTAAAAGTCAAACATTCGCAGGGTTTTGTGGTATCCCCACCCCCAGGGGTGGGTGGACCCATTAGGCAGATGAAAACCATGTGCAAAAAGCTGTCCTGAGGTGGACTTGGGCTGGGGGGAACCAGATGGAGGGGTTGACTTCAGAGACATCTAATTCTAAGTAAATACATGTGATTCTTGCTAAAAATATCCCACCACTGCCCCACTGATCCCGACCTGGAGTGGAGCGTTGTGGCTGCCGTGGGCACGCCGATGTTCACCACGTGGTCCTCCACCCTCCCCAGGGTGATCCACTGAGGATTCTGCTCTCCTTGGAGGCTCGAGGAGTCTGCCAGAAGCTCTTTTGCATGGCAGGTGCTGGAAACATTTGGAAGGAAAATCAATCCCTTTTCTGGGGAGGAAATGTCCAAAGTAGATGGAAGATAAAGTCAAATTAATTATTTACTTCCATTAGCTCATGGAAATCTTCCCTGGGAACCTGCTGAGACCAGTGGGCTCCGATCTTTTATCTGTTTAGCAGGATAAGAAGGAGAAGAGGATGAGGGGGGTGGGGGGAAAGAGCTTAATGACAGTGTCTGTTGATCATCAACGCGAGAAAACTGAATTGCTTCCCTGAACCTGAAAAATATCAAACTGCATAAATAAATCAATCTAAATTATTAATAAAGGAATTTACATTTGGAGCCTGAGCATGAGAATTAATTTCATTTCTTATGCTAAACTGGCCAGTGCTGCTGATGAGTTGAGCATTAAAAGATGCAGAAATGAAAGAAAAATGAAGGTAGGGTGGATTTGTAAGGAAAAAGATGCAAAGTAGAAATTCTTGGTACTAAACAAGACCATCCTCCAGCAGCTGCAAAGCAAAAGAAATGGGAATAAATGGGGTCTGAGTGTGCTTCAGGAATGATGGTCCCTCTCCATCGCCGTCAGTGATGACCGGCAGGTCCCACGGCGGCAAATCCATGGAGGACACCAAGGCAGGGTGTTGGAGCCGAAGTGGCACCCGAGCAGCTCCCACAGCCCAACCCTTCCTGCACACACCATGCCTCGTGTGTGGGGGCACACGGGCAGAGTGACCCTGCTCCCTTCCCGGCCACAAACCCGCATCCCACAGAGCACAGCCCTTTCTGGGGTGTTTGTCCCCTCCTTCTGGGAACGGGCTAACCAAGAGATAGCTCACACTCCAAACCCTCCCTCCGGAGCAGCCCTTCCCTCGGCTGCCCTTTCCCGGGGGCCTGTCTGCAGCTCCCCGGGTCGCATTGGCATGTCATGTGAGGAGACATTCCAGGAAAACGAAATAAAATAAAAATAGACATTTGGAGGGGCTTTTGTTTTGCTTTTTCACAGCTCCCCTCTGGTCTGACTCCTGCAAACGCACTTGTCGAGTTGATTTGCTCGCGCTGCCTCCGAAGCATGTCCTTGCACCGGAGACGCTGCTCTTTTCATTCGGCTTCTCAGAATTAGAAGAAAAACTTGGCAAAGCAACAATAGGGAAGGGAGAAAAATATGAATAATCTCGGAACAGAAGTTGCATTATGTGATGTGGTTGCCATGTGGTTAAGGCTGAGAGAGGATCATGCAAGCGCATTGTGGGAAAAATGATAACAGGCAAAACAAGCCCGAGAAACACCGAGGGTTTGGAATCAGAGGCTGGAACACAAACCCGGCAGCACCGTGCCATGGCCCGACGCCAAGGGATCCATGAGAATCCCTCAGACCCTGGTGGGGGAGTCAGGATGGGGACAAAAGGAGTTGTGGTTGCCCCCTGAGCGGGGCAGACCCAGTTTGGGCACCTCAGGCCATGTGGATTCTCGCTGTGGGGATTTAGGCTGGGGATGCAGCACTGCTGGCAGGGCATTCCCGTGGGTACCAATCCCAAACCTCATGGGGGGAAAATCCTCACACAAGGGTGGGAAATGCAACCACATCTGGGATCCCCACCATCAGAAGGATGTGGAGCTGCTGGAGCGAGTCCAGAGGAGGCCAAAGATGCTCCAGGGCTGGATCCCTCTGCTCTGGAGCCAGGCTGGGAGAGCGGGGGGGGCTCACCTGGTGAAGGGAAGGATTCAGGGAGACCTGAGAGACCCTGCCAGAGCCCAAAGGGGTTCCAGGAGAGCTGGAGAGGGACTGGGGACAAGGGATGGAGGGACAGGATCCAGGGAATGGCTTCCCACTGCCAGAGGGCAGGGATAGGTGGGATATTGGGAAGGAATTCCTGGCTGTGAGGGTGGGCAGACCCTGGCACAGGTGTCCAGAGAAGCTGTGGCTGTCCCTGGATCCCTGGAAGTGTCCAAGGCCAGGCTGGACGGGGCTTGGAGCAACCTGGGCTGGTGGAAGGTGTCCCTGCCTTCCACCTCTGGCAGGGAGTGGAACTGGATGAGCTTTATGGTCCCTTCCATCCCAAACCATCCTGGGATTCACCACCTCCACCACCACAGGGAAGCCTTTGGCCATCACGAGTTCATGACCGAGCTACAGGTGTTGTCCCCAAAGCTTCACCTCCGGGGGACTGCAGAGAAAACCCAGATTGCAGACAAACTGAGATTCAGATGGTTTGGGGAAAGTACTTGCCCATTACCAAACCCCCATGATTTGCCCCCCAGGTGTATCAGGTGCTCTGGGCAACCTTTATCGGGGCAAAACCCACCTGGGCACCTCTCACCTGTGTTGTCTTGGTGTAAAGGTGTGAGTGGGAGGAAAGGGAGTGCAGTCAGCTGAGCTCTGGGGAATTCAGAACGCATGGGGAAACACACGCCTTAAAAAGAAAGGGGTGAATTCTGTGAAATTATGGCAGCAATGTGAATTCTGCCCCTTTTTGGCTCATTTTTAGCCTGGATGGCGTGGCACTGGTTGGTGCAGCATGGACACAACGTGCCCTCAGGGTGGCACATTCCCAGGGCAGGGATTTGTGTGGGTCTCAGCTGGCCCTGGCCCTGCTCACGGTGACACGGAGGCACAGCAAAGTGTGGGGCGAGGGGAGGTGACAGGGAGTGCTGTGACATCCCAGCGCCCTCATCCCAAGGTTTGGGGTTCCCACTCCCTGCTGACACAGGCAGTCCCATGCCCAGCTGAGACCCCGGGGTGCAGCTCTGGGGTGCTGTGGGCAGGAAGGAGCTGCCGTTCCCCTCCCTGTGCCAGCCAGGGCTGAGCTGCTCCCTCCTCAATCTGGAAGGCTTGGAAGGGCTCGGCAGTAAATTAAAGATGCCGTGAAGGATTGGCAAAGCAGCCCCTGCACTGGCGCCTCGCTTTGTCTCTGAGTAATTTAGCAGGATTTAATGAGAATTCATTCACATTATATGGTGAATGGCTGCTTTTATGGGAGACAAGAGGTGATGAACCAGTCGGAGCGGAGATGACTGGCGGAGATGCCACCATGCATCACCGCCCCCTCTGCCCCGTGCCAGGGCTGGTGGTGAGCAGAGAGGGAGGCAGGGGAAGGGAAAGAGCAGGACCAGCTTCTGCAGGGACAGACCAGCCCCTCGGCGCCCTCAGGGAGGGAGGAAATGTGACAGGGGTGTTTGGGTGGAACTACAGGGCCATGGGTTGCCATGGGGGCATCTGACCAGGCAGGATGCCCACAGAGCAGCCCCAGGACCCCCCAGCACCAGGCTCAGCAAGAAGGCTCCAAACATCACTGTAACCAGAGCTGTGGGGTCCCAGTGCAAGGGACACTGGTGGCACTGTGCCTGCTGCTGCCCTCCTGGAGAGGCCAGAGCCCCAGGGTCCTGGTGCGGGGCACAGGGGTGGCACAGTGGTGGCACAGCGGTGGCACAGTGGTGGCACACCAGTGGCACAGTGGTGGCACAGTGGTGGCACACGAGTGGCACATTGGTGGCACTGCTCCCCTCCTGGAGGGGACAGAGCCCCAGGGTCCTGGTGCGGGGCACAGGGGTGGCACAATGGTGGCACCCCAGTGGCACAGTGGTGGCACAATGGTGGCACACCAGTGGCACAGTGGTGGCACCACTCCCACTGCTCCCTGCCCAGCGAGGACAGAGCCCCAGGACAGCTTTGCTTCAAGAGTGACTGAGTTCATACAATCAGAGACTGATGCAAGGCAGTGGGACTCAAAACCCTAATTTGGCCTGATTAAAGCTTAATGATTCCAGCTTAATGATTAAAGAAATGCCCCAATTTCCTCGTTGGGAGCAGCCCTGCCTGCCAAAGCTCAGGTGGAGGGGACACGCATGGGGCTCAGCTTGGGAGAGAACCCAGAACAAAACGGGGCTTTCAGCGGCTCGGGCACAGACAGGAGGATTCATGGCCACAGCTGAGCCGGCTAGCCAGCGAAAGGGAGACATTAAAGGGTTTTAATGAGGATTTCAGGATGAATAACAACCTGGCGGGCTCTCAAGCAGCAGAGATCTGCTGTGCGCAGTGATTTGGAGGCAGCAGAGAGGGCTGCAGCCCCCGCTCTGTGTCACCCCCAGCCCCGCGGGGCTCAGGCACAGGGGCCAGGGCCACACAGCTCCAGCTCTTCCCAAAAGCTCTTCAGGAGCATCCGTGGAGAAGCCCCAGCAGGATCTGCAGCTCCAGGAGCTCTGGCCCCCATGAAAGCAGGATGGTGGGGGAGAGGGGCGTCCGCAATCCACACAAGGTGCTCCCTTCATGAAAGCATCTTTTGATTATGTTATTGCAGCTATCAAAATATTGCCGAGTTCTGAGCATTCCTCCGGGATCCCCAAGCTCTTCAAAGACCAGAGGACTGCGGCTGGGGAAAAAGAAACCTTTAATTATGTCGGCTTCCATGCTTGGATCTGCGCTGGAGCTCCTTACAGAAAAAAGGGGTTTAATGAGAAGAAACACATATGGCTGCATTGTTCAAACATGGAAAAATAAAGCTGATTTTTGTGCGCTTTTTAATAGATGTGCAAGTTTCCTTTCAGCCCTCTGGTGTCACACAGTCCCACATTCCAAGGGGCTCTGGAGTTCAGGGACTGCGCTGTGTAAATCACAGCCTGGCTGCAAAGCTGCCTCTCGTCCCCAGCCCCATCCCCATCTCTACGCCCAGCCCACCCCAGCCCCAGCCCTATGCCCAGCCCACCCCAGTCCCATCCCCATCCCACTCCAGCCCCAGCCCCTGCCCCAGTCCAACCTAGTCCCAGACCACCCCATTCCCATCCCCAGCTCCATCCCCAGCCTCAGCCCCAGCCCCATTCCCATCCTCATCCCCAGTCCCAGCCCCATTCCCAGCCCCAGCCCACCCCAGTCCCATCCCCATCCCACTCCAGCCCCAGCCCCTGCCCCAGTCCAACCTAGTCCCAGACCACCCCATTCCCATCCCCAGCTCCATCCCCAGCCTCAGCCCCAGCCCCATTCCCAGCCCCAGCCCACCCCAGTCCAGCCCACGCTCCCACTGGTCCCCAGCACTTCCACATCCTCCAGCAGCATTTTCTTCCTTCCCAGCTCCTTCCAGCCACGGGAACCCCCCGCATGGCAGGATGAGCAGATTTTGGTGGGATGCTCTGCCACAAAGCCCCTCATTCCACTCAGATTTCATTTGAATTTCAATGTAAAAGCTCATTTTTACCCCCAAATGTAAACAGCAAAGCAGAACCCCTTGTTACACTCCAGCAACCACGGGGCAATATCACATTTTATAGAACTTATTGAGTATATTCCTCTAATAAATTATCTTATCTCGGGAATGTAATTAAGGGCTAGCGTCTGGTGCAGTATCCCATCAGTTCTGCAAGGCCTTTGAAAGCTCCGAGTCCTAATAAAGGGTGTTTTGTTCAAGAATTCACAGGGAATAACTACAAATAATTGCCAAGAAGGGCGTGTGCCTCAGTTAAGTGACTAAACATGAAAAATGATGAAGCAGAGTCAAAAAAAGCCAACAAAACAACATAATTTTTAACGGGAGCGAGAGCGTAGCTGTGACGCAGCAATTCCTGCCTTTCCCCGCCTCCCTCCCGGCTCCCAGGCTGGATTCTCCCAGGGCTGCCGAGGAGCAGGAGCAGGGAAGGTCCTGTTGCGATGATGTTCCAGACGCGCACAGTCCCGCGGAGCCACGGAATGGGCTGCGCCGGAGGCACCTTCGAGCTCATCCCCTGCCACCCCCGGCCATGGGCAGGAGCCCCTTCCACCGGCCCTGTCCATCCACGCAATGCCACAAACCCAAACGAAGCAAGAAAACGCCAAGAAAAGTCACGGTCTGTAAATAAAAGTTTCCCTGGGAATGTTTCCCCATCCTTCCTCCCCCGAAGCTGTGGAACAGTCGGATATTTTCACCCTTTTGCTGAGGACTGGGATCTCTGGGCAGAGCTGGAGATTCACAGAGGGTCACGTTTATACCAAAATACTTCGCTCGTGTTAACATTTATACTTTAATAAAAATATCATTTCCAAAAGAGAATTAAACTCCAGGTGAATCCTGAGGCTCAGACTTTGCCTCTCGCACACCACCAAAACACCCCAAGCCCCAACCCTCCGCTTCCCAGAGCGCATCACAAAGAGCAGCTCCTGGAAGGGCAATTGCTGCAGCGATGGCATTTGAGCCATTTGAGCTGCCCAGTTCTTTACTTTACATGTTTTACATGACAACTGGGGGAAAACCTTCCCCAGACAGCAATTCCCCTCCCGGTCAGCGGGACACCGGCGCTACAGTACACAAATTAAAGCGCTGGCAACGAGGAGCGGCCACATCGGAGACCGAGACACCGAGGCCAAGAAAGGCACATTTCCAGCCGCCATAAAGCGGTAATTTTGCTGTGTTTCACATGCAAATAATAAGGCGGGGGAGCGGCAGCTCTGGCCGGCAGGCTCGGAGCCGAGTGCAGGGCGGATGAAGTTTG
This sequence comes from Grallaria varia, assembly GCA_013396735.1. Classification (NCBI taxonomy): domain Eukaryota; kingdom Metazoa; phylum Chordata; class Aves; order Passeriformes; family Formicariidae; genus Grallaria; species Grallaria varia. Next base: position 96,770 of record VWZG01007169.1, read on the forward strand.
GGGCGAAGCTGGGGCAGCGCCGAGGGCCCGGCGCTGGTGGGTCCCAGCCGGCTCTGTGCCCACCTCCCGTGCCCCCCAGTGCCCTGAGCGCCCAGGGCTGGCACAGCGGGCTGCCCATCCTCCGGGGCTCTCGCTGAACCCCAGAGCCGGACACCTCGTGGGGCAGGAGGTGACTCCAGCCGGCCATTGAGCACATATCCCGGCCCCGGGGCTGGAGTTCCCCGGGAGCAGCCGAAACTGGCCCCTGCAAGGATCCAGAGGCCGGTGAATCCAAAATACGGATTATGAATTATGAACGATAAACCCAGCTCAGGCACCCGCCAAGGCCAGGGCAGCCCACGGGGCACAGAGAGGTTTGACACCGACAGCACAGCCACAGCCCCAGCTCCTGGGGAAGGGAGCGGGGAGCTCACAGCACACACGGCTGGGGCCAGAGAGGGGCTTCCATGGCAGCCCGCAGGGATATGGGGTCAGCCCGCAGGGATATGGGATCAGCCTGCAGGGATATATATATGGGGTCAGCCCGCAGGGATATGGGATCAGCCCGCAGGGATATGGGGTCAGCCCGCAGGGATATGGGATCAGCCTGCAGGGATGTGGGATCAGCCCGCAGGGATATGGGATCAGCCTGCAGGGATGTGGGATCAGCCTGCAGGGATATGGGATCAGCCTGCAGGGATGTGGAATCAGCCCGCAGGGATATGGGATCAGCCTGCAGGAATGTGGGATCAGCCTGCAGGGATAAGGGATCAGCCTGCAGGAATGTGGGATCAGCCTGCAGGGATAAGGGATCAGCCTGCAGAGATGTGGAATCAGCCTGCAGGAATGTGGGATCAGCCTGCAGGAATGTGGCATCAGCGTGCAGGGATATGGGATCAGCCCACAGGGCTGTGCGTTCAGCCTGCAGGGCTGTGGGATCAGCCTGCAGAGATGTGGGATCAGCCTGCAGGGCTGTGGGTTCAGCCTGCAGGGATGCAGGAACAGGTCACGTGAATGTGGGAGCAGCCCATACAGATCCACATGGATGCAGGAGCACTCTGGGTGGATGTAGGATCAGCCTGGGTGGATGCAGGAGCAGTCTGGGTGGGTGTAGAAGCACTCTGGGTGGATGTAGGATCAGCCTGGGTGGGTGATGTAGGATCAGCCTGGGTGGATGCAGGATCAGCCCACACATTCTCACTCTAGGCTCCTGTTTTTTGCTTCCAGCGTGCCTGAGCTCCAGGTGCCATCCTGCAAAACCCTCCACAGCTCCCGCCCCAGGAAAGGCTCCCATCAGTGCTGTGGTAGGAGCTGGTGGGATACGGGAGATCTCCATGTAGAGGATGCTCCCAGCAGGTCATGGAGCCGCACAGGGATGGGGGAATAGGTCCAATGTGGCAGGAGGAGGATTTCCAGGAGTGTGCTGTGGTACCCTGGGGCTAAAAACCCACCCCAGGGAGAGCAGTGAGGCCACATCCCATCACTGCCTCTCCAACACACACTCAGCGCTTCAGCTCCAAACACCTCCCTTGATTTCATCGGGCAGGAATGCAGCAAGCTCCAGGCTCAGGAGCAATTTATTCCTTGCAATTTCTTCTCCTGCAGCTCAGTTTTCCAAGACTTGCTTTTTTCCAAACTAAGCCAAGGAGTTAACCATTGAAGTGAAACTGTTTGGTTCCCTATTGCGGCGTTCCAGAACTCAGATTAAAAATGGAAAGGGGCACCTTTAAAACTTTAATACCATTTAAATGTTCCAGTCTCCCTCCTGTACCAGATCGTTCAGTAAAGTAGCTAATTAAAAAATGGCTGCTGTGATGACAGACTAGATTAATAGTTTTTGAAGAGCAGCCAGTGCACCAACTGCTCCTGTAGCCATGATGAAAGCTAATAATGTAGAAAATTCTGCCAATTCTTCTAATTCATGAATATTTAAGCCTGTGAAAAATCTGTCAGATTATAGCACTTTTCTGGTGATTTTCTGCTTAAGTACACGGATGGGCCTGTGCCAGGGGCTCCCAAACTTCAGGGGAAGTTTGATTGTCTGGATCACCAGAGCCCTGCTCCCCCTCTCTCTGCTCTTTAACCCCTGCCAGAGCTGTGGGAGCTCAGGAAAAAGTTGGTCTGGACACAGGGCACCCAGATGGACAGGGGGGCACCCAGATGGACAGGGGGGCACCCAGATGGACAGGGGGACATCCAGCCACCTGGCCACCCCCCTTGTCACCACTCCCTGCAGGAGATACAACCTCTCAGGAGCAAGGGAAGGGGATGGAGCTTTTGGGATACACACCAGGATGCAAAGAACCCATGGTAATGATTCTCATTTAGGCATGAATTTGATGGAAGAAGAAAATAAATAGAATTTGTTTTGTTTGATTTTTTTCTAGTAGTTTCCTGGTGTTTCCCATCTGGGCTCTCCCTGGACAGTGGGGCCAGGGCAGCCACGGGCTTTTGTGCTCCTCATCAGCCCCACGGAATTAGAGGACAGTGGGGCTGGCAGCGTGTCCCAGTGAGGGGTCAGAGGTGGCACCAGTGGGGGGGGTCAGAGCTGGCACCAGTGGGGGGGGTCAGAGCTGGCACCAGAGGAGGGGTCAGAGCTGGCACCGGTGGTGGGGACAGAGCTGGCACCAGAAGAGGGGTCAGAGCTGGCACCACTGGAGGGGGCAGAGCTGGCACCAGAAGAGGGGTCCGAGCTGGCACCAGAAGAGGGGTCAGAGCTGGCACCAGCAGCAGACTCGCTTCCCAGCTGGCTCCAGAGAGCCCTAAACCAAGAAGTGTCCGAGGCACGAGTGCCTTGCTGGCAGCAGCTCCCCTGGCAGCCCTGGCGGTGGGCGCGCTGCTCTGCCAGGTGACTCACTTTACAGCTATTCCAAAAATCATAATAAATACGCTCGGTGGATACGTCAGCAGCTCCTCTGCTCCACAGAGCCCTGGAGGCCAGCCCTTCCTGGGAGCATGGGCTTATCCTCGAGGCTGCCACAAAGGGGATGCTCTTTTCCATCCTTTCCGGCATTTTTCCCTCCAAACCTGCTGGATTCTCAGTGCTGAACCTTGTTGTGCCAGCTGGAACTGGAGCAGAATGAGGCCAAGCAGCCAGAAACAGAGCTGGGCCCTTCTCCTCTCCTCGGTTCCCATCAGGAAAGTCCGCCAGGGGTGTGAGTGGAGCCATGAGCAGCACAGCGTGAGTGGAGCCATGAGCAGCACAGCGTGAGTGGAGCCATGAGCAGCACAGTGTGAGTGGAGCCATGAGCAGCACAGTGTGAGCTGCAGTGTGGCCAGGGCTTGGTCCTGCGCTCCCAGCCAGGATGCTCCTGGGGGAGGGTTGCAGGTGGCAGGGCACAGCAGCTCTCCCTGCCCATGGGCAGCACCAAGGAGGGCAAGGTGTGGAGGGCACCAACAAATTGTGGTGAGAAATAAATCCATGAGGATGTATTTAAGATGTATTTAAGTGCCAGGTGGACTCATTTCAGCGTATTTCAGGATGCGGGACACGGAGTGACTTTGAAATAAAAATGAGGAAACAAAAATGAACATTCAGAACATGTTACCTGAAGCTGAAAATGAAGTTTATCACCCCAGCCTGGTTGGTAAAGGGAATGCCCTCCGTGCTGTGGCACCAGGAACTCTCATACTTCCCATCCCTGACTCCACAGCTGTGCTGCCAAGTTACCTGAGCCTTTCCCAGTGTTCCACCAACAACTCTCCATAATTAAGTGCTTACAGGATTTGTAGGCTCTTGGTTTCATGGTGGGAAATGGCTCCATTAAAGCTCTCAGGGTTCAGCGGGTCAGCCAGAGGAATCCTCACCTCCAGGAATACCTGGCCACACTCCAGGAATAGCTGGCCAACCTGGGCCAGCTTGGGCACCTCTTGCCCCAGGAGGTGAAGCTGCTCCTGGCGCTCCATCCTGCAGCACCTACAGGTGCCCTGTCCTGCTAGCACACTGGGAATGAGCTTTCCAGGCTTGAGGGGGCCTTTGGAACTTGCCCCAGGGCCGGAATCTCTGCTGGGCTGCCAGGGACCTGCTCACCATCCCCAGTGAGCCCCGAGCACGGCAGAGCAGCCGAGCCCCCCCTTCCTCCCCTAGTGACAGACCTTCAGCCACTTACAATGTCACTTCAGCTGAGTAATAAGCAATTATGATTTAATTACTCCAATGCTCTTCAGCAGAAATTTTCTGAATAATAATAGTCACTTTAATGGCACATCATTTATCCTTTCTCCTCTTCCTCTGGGTTTCTCCTGCGGTGCCACAGCCTCGGCCCTGCCAGACCCACCGCCCCGGTCCTCACTCTGCTCTCCCACCGCCCCAATCCTCGCTCTGCTCTCCCACCGCCCCAATCCTCGCTCTGCTCTCCCACCGCCCCAATCCTCACTCTGCTCTCCCACCACCCCAATCCTCGCTCTGCTCTCCCACCGCCCCAATCCTTGCTCTGCTCTCCCACCGCCCCGGTCCTCTGCTCTCCCACCGCCCCATCCTGTGTCTTTCCCCCCATCCCCCTGTTTGCGGGAGCCAGGCGGGATTGCAGCCACACATCCTCCCATCCCGGCAACTCTCGGCTCACAGGGAACCCGACAAGTGCTGCTAATTCATAAATATTTAACACCCAAATCTGCTGCCTCCTGATAGCTTTTTTCCAGAGTTTCTATTCTAATCCATATTCCCCGCCACTTCCCTTCCCTTCCCCACCGGCCCTCCTGGGTTTTTTTGCCTTCCTCTTTGCCGGGCACTAATCCAAGTGCTGAGATGACTGTTTCACTTCCCCGCTGTCATCAGTTGTTTTTATCTTATCTGGACGGTGGATGCCAGTCAGCAACCCGCTGCGGTCCTTCCAGCTGAGGCCTGACCTCCGCAATCAGCCTCAAGATGTCCTGTAACGAGCAGATATGGTTACTCAGCTTGTCCATCAGCACTTCTAGGGGGGGAAGGGGGGGAAAAAAAAATAAAGAAAATCCTGACAGAAGACAGAGCTGACAGTCGGGGTGAGGAGCTGCCAGAGCACGGCCAGGCTGGGATGGGAATTTGGGGCTGGATGGGAGAGGGGGACAGGCTGGTGCTGAATGAGCCCAGAAGAGCATGGGGGTCCCCACAGTGGTCCTTGTCCTGTCACTCCAGGCCCTCTCCAGCTCTCTTGGAGCCCCTTTAGGCTCTGGAAGAGGCTCTAAGGTCTCCCTGGAGCCTTCCTTTCTCCAGGCAGAACATCCAGACCCTTGTCATTCTCAGCTGTCTCACCCCCTTCCCCACTCACCTCCAGCATCTCACAGCAACCAATTTCCACAGTTAATTTATCAGTTTAATAATGGCATCATCGAAAAGGGCGAAGCAAGGCCAGCACCGAGCCAGCTCAACTTTATATACATTTCACCCAGAGTAAAAATGTCATGTAAGATTTACTCAACATGCATTTTATCAAAGTGCTCAAGCGCTGAAGTAAAAGGGCTTTTAGTTCCAGCAGATTGAAGGGGGTGGCATGTGGGGAAGGAGGAGAGAACGGATGGATTTGAGCTCTGCCAGAAGCTCTTGTTGCTTTTGCATCAACATCTTTATTTTCTAAGAGAGGATTTAAGACCTTGTTGTGGATAAACAACCGAGACTGGAGGAACTCAAACGGTGAGGAACTGTAAAAGGTTATACTGAAAAATGCTCTTAGTCTGCATGAAATAAGATTCTTCCTGGAAACATGACACTGAACATTGAAGGGAGGGGGAGGAATAGCTGTAAAATGGCTATAGAAAAGGGGTTACAAATTAAATATAATAAAAAGAATCCTTTTGAATGAGATCTTAATTTAACCTCAACATCATGACCATATATTTCAGGAAATTAATCCCTTGGCCTCCAATAAATCCAAAGTATAACACAACCACTTATGGTTCAGCAATGAGCCATTAGTATGGGCTACAGATCCTGCAAAACCACCAGACCCATTATTTAGGAATGTGCTGAAATCCCCAGGCTGATGGAGCTCAACAGCGATCAGGGCTGGGCTGCCCCTGGCACTGGGCACTGCAGTACCTGCACCCCATCCCCTGGGGCTGCTGGACTCTTCAGCCACTCCATCCCACTGCTCTCTGCTGGACTCTTCAGTCACCCCATCCCTGCTGGACTCTTCAGCCACCCCATCCCTGCTGGACTCTTCAGCCACCCCATCCCACTGCTCTCTGCTGGACTCTTCAGTCANCTGGGCACTGCAGTACCTGCACCCCATCCCCTGGGGCTGCTGGACTCTTCAGCCACTCCATCCCACTGCACTCTGCTGGACTCTTCAGTCACCCCATCCCTGCTGGACTCTTCAGCCACCCCATCCCTGCTGGACTCTTCAGCCACCCCATTCCCTGGGGCTGTCGGACTCTTCAGCCACCCCATTCCCTGGGGCTGTCGGACTCTTCAGCCACCCCGTCCCACCCTCCCAGGCCTTCTGGAGCCAGCGCCTGCTCCTTGTCCTTGTCCTGCTCCGGGGAAGGTCTCGAGGGAAGCCCCGCGGGGAGCTGGATGCCAGCGTGTGCTCAGGGCTGCGTTTGTGCTGCTTCCAAAACACAATCACTGAGGACAGAAGTGCAAGAGCAAACTCCCTCCGGAGCCTCTGCGAGCCCTCCCTGCCAGCTTGGCACCGGGATCTTCTGCATATGCCCCAAAATGAGGGAAGGAACTCCTAATGAGTGGAGAGTGTACCCTTGCTCTGAGAGCGAACATATGCCAGCGCCGCTCCCTTGGCAGGGCTCCTGGCTCCGGCTGTGCCAGGGAATGCTCTTCCCATCCCGGCTGCAGACACTCTGCGCCTCTCAAGAAGGAGCACGCAGGGCAGGTGAAGAGCTCAGGGGCTCTGCAGGCATCAAAGGACCTGTTGGCAGAGCTGCTGCAGCCCTGCTCGGTGTCAGAGGCAGCCGGACGTGTGAGCAGCTGATTCCTGCTGGAGACATCCCTGCAAACCCATGGGATACTGAGGAGCAAGTGGGGATTTGGAGGATAAAAGGCATCCGTACAGACAACAGCCACCACGCTGTGATCGAATCCCCACAGAGGACACAAAGCCCTCAGCACAGGCTGGGATCCTGCGAGCCAGCACCCTCTCCCCAGCTGTCCTTTCCAGGCAGGAGGAAGCAGCAGAAGTGGGAGCGTGTCCATCCCGATGGACAGCCCTGCACGGAGCTGGCCTGGAGAGGTTCAAGATGGGAAATGACATTTTGACAGGGAGAAAAAAAACAGTTCCCTTTCTGAAAGGTTTTTTTGACAACAGTGTAAGTGCAGGGCAACATTCAGTCCCAGAGCATCCCAGGAAGCAGTCAGAGGAAAAAAGGCAAAAGTACAGTTTTGGATGGGGAACCACAAAGAGATGGGCAGGACCCAAGGGAATGGCTGGAGCTGTGTCAGGGGAGGCTGTGAGGATAAGATTCTTCCCCCAGAGGGTGGTGGGCACTGACCAGGCTCCCCAGGGCAGTGGGCATGGCCCCGAGGCTGCCAGAGCTCTGGGAGCGTTTGGACAACACTCTGAGGGACAGAGTGGGATTTTTGGGGTGTTTGTGCAGAGCCAGGAGTTGGACTGGACGATCCTTGGGAGTCCCTTCCAGCTCAGGATATTCTCTTATTCCATAGGATCATCCCCCACCACCCCTGTGCACCCCCCAACAGGGTGTAACCCACCTCTGGGCTGGCTGCCCACCCCCGACAGCAGCCCAGTGACCGCCACACCGGCTCCTTCACACCGAAAACTTCCCAAATTCTCGGTGGCACCTCCCACTCATGGCCACACGAGGGGTTTCCCACCTGCAAGAGTGGCCTGCAGTGGGAGAAGGTGCGAGGTGGGAACCAGGGGGGCTCTGCTGCCTCCTCAGCCACCGCCGTGCTCGCCCGGTGCCTGGCGCGGGTGCCAGGTCACCGGTGTGGCTCTCACTGAGCGGGTGCCAGGTCACCGGTGTGGCTCTCACTGAGCGGGTGCCAGGTCACC
>VWZG01007169.1:138864-185733 GCA_013396735.1 Grallaria varia
GGCACTGTCCCACCCACCTCCATCTCCAGCAGCATCCCAGGCACTGTCCCACCCACCTCCATCTCCAGCAGCATCCCCGGCACTGTCCCACCCACCTCCATCTCCAGCAGCATCCCAGGCACTGTCCCACCCACCTCCATCTCCAGCAGCATCCCAGGCACTGTCCCACCCACTCGGGGGGGCCGAAGGTGTGCTCAGGAGGTGGGAATGGTGTGGTCCAGGGCACTGTCCCCCCTTGCACAGGCAGGGAGCAGCCCCAGCCCCCATCCAAGCCCCCGGAGCGAGGCAGGTTGTTGGCAGGGACCGGAGCGGGCACTGGGCTCAGCTCCCACTCCACGCTGCGGGTGGGAGTGGGGAATTCTTCCCTCCCTGCTTGGCACGGCGGGGCTGGCTCGACTGAGAGCTGGGGTGAGCCAGCCAGCACCTCCCACCGGGAACACCAACACGGGCTGCCCCAGAGCTGCCGGCTCTGCTTTCATCGTGGAATGCGCCCAAGGTTTAACATTTCTAGCTCTGCCCTTGGGAACACCTGGAAGAGGTTCCTCAGGTATCTACTCAGCATAGCTCAGCACTGAGGAAATTCCATACCCGAGATCCACATCAAGCCATCCCACTCATCCAGGGTCTCCACCACACATTAATTAATGCTTTAATTAGCTGTAGCAGCACTGATGCTGGATACTAGCCTTAGAAGAGAGAGAACCAAAGCATGCAAAGGGAAAAAGCCTTAATTCCACAGACTTTACCACCGAGGAGATTCCAAACACAGCATTCCCAGCACGATGAGAGACGCCGCAGGATTGGCACATTTCCTCCCTGAAGATTTTGCAAAATAACCTTTTTTTTTTTTTTTTTCCTGCAGCAAAATCAAAGCCAGACTCAGGATCAAATGATTAAAGGTTAACTAAGACTTCAAACCAGCATCACGTGATGGGTTGTTCTCCCAAGAATTAATGGACATGAACTGGGCTTGGGGTTTGGGATCTGCATTTAATTATGGCCGTGTCGGAGGGCGATGAGCAGGAAAAGATGAGCTTTGGTGCAGATGTGAGATCTGCTCTGGAAATTCTTTGGAAAGAAAAATATTGCTGCACCTGTTAGAGGCAAAATCCTGATCTGGGGAAGTGTCCCAAGTTTAGGGTGAAATGGAATTTGAGTTATTTTTAAATAAGATTCCACTGAAATACACCAGCTTTTTTGTTGTTGTTGTTGTTGTTCTATGGAAAACAAGGTCTGCTGGCTCAGGATGTGAGGATGCAAACACAAAGCAGGCAGGAGGGGGTTCAGGAAGCTCTGGCTGTACTGTCAGGGGGTGTTTGGGCACAGCCCCAAGGCTGCCAGAGCTCCAGGAGCATTTGGACAACGGGACAGGGATAGAGGGGATTGTCGGGGTGTCTGTGCAGGGTCAGGAGTTGCACTGGATGGCCCTTGGGAGTCCCTTCCAGCTCAAGAGATTCTCTGATCCTACGAGGTCGGATTCCCCTCGAGGAACTCAGCCTCTGGAAAACAGGCAGCAAACCCAGGGAAGAGGAACCCAACACCCAGCACTGGGAACCAGCAGCTGCTTCCAGGCACATCCTTTTCACACCCTTCCCCATCCCTCACTGCAGCCTCATCACAGCAGCCTTTTAATTAGAAGAGGTGGCTCCATGCACATTTTTCCTATTGATCTGCAGTCAACGAGAACCCATAAAGCAAGAAATTAAAGCCATAATTTACAGCCTTTGGCGGGGCTGCCGGCGAGCTCTGGTTGCCATATTGTACACGATGGTTTCCTGCCTCTGCCAGAACATAAAAACTTGATGCAACAGCTCCAAAAGGGGAAAAACCCACCCCAACCCCTCCACACGGCCCTACGAGGCTTCCTCCAGGAACCAGCTCCCAGGATGGTTTTCCCTCCCCCCGTGTGTGATCTGGGGCCAAGCCGTGGTTCCAATCCCAACAGGGAAGATGAAAGGCCAAGCCCTGGTTCTCCCCAGCCCGAGCCAGGTGTGTGGCTGGCACCGGGAGCCTCCCGAGGAACGGGGCCAGGGGACACATGCTAAAGCAATAAAAACAGAACGAGGAACATGTGGCCAAAAACGGCCCTTCATTTCACTTATGTCTATAAATGAATTTTCCCAGGGCAGAGTTTTGGGGTTTCTTCAGCAGCACTCGGCTCCAGGAGCGTGACAGGGATTCCAGCGCGGTGAGAGCCCTCGGAGAGGTTTGAAATGCCAGCCAGCAGCTCTCTGCGAAACTAACAGCCTCTTATTTACAGTTGTGAGGGCTCAAATAGCTGAGTGAAACCTTCAAATGACACAAATTCCTCGGAGGCAAGATGCCAGAGTTGAGCAAACAATTTGTACGGTATGTTAAGTGCAGGGGAAGCCACGGAGCTTGTAATGAAGCCGTGGCTGGTGTTTCCAATCAGGGCTGAACATGGCACGGGGAGCTACTGAGGGAACCAGCAACCCACGGCGGGGGGAGCAAGGCTGGGTTAAAATATTATCTGCTGTGGCTTGTTGAACAACGTGACGTAGTTATTGTGGGTCTGGAGAGGAGGTGCTGGCAGAGAGCACAGACCCAGCTGCTGCTCCCCAGACTCCCAGGCAGATTCCAGACTCCAGGTGTTTCGATGATTAAAAAAAGATTTTTGAATAAAATCACTTTTATGCCTTTCATGCCACTTTTATGCACATGTCCACAAGTGCCCGGAATGACAGGACAAGGTGGAATAGCCTTAAGTGGAAGGAGAGGTTTAGTTTGGATATCAGGAAGATGGAGGTGGACAGATCCTTAGACAGGTACATCTACCAGGTTGCTCCAAGCCCCGTCCAGCCTGGCCTTGGACACTTCCAGGGATCCAGGGGCAGCCCCAGCTTCTCTGGGCACCCTGTGCCATGGCCTGCCCACCCTCCCAGCCAGGAATTCCTTCCCAGCCTCCCACCTAACCCTGCCCTGGCAGTGGGAAGCCGTTCCGTGCCCTGGCACTAAGTGCTCTGTGCTTGGCCCTGAGAAGGTGCCCACCTGCCACGGGCCATGTCACACCTTGGTGCAGCCCAAGGCAAACCCACCTGCAGCGTTTGAACCTCTCCTGGGCATCCCTGTTTCAGAAACACGAGTCTCCTGCCCCAGCTGGCACACCGAGGGCAGGGAGGGGAGGCAGAGCCGGGGCCGGTTCCCCCCTGCACTGCCCTGCAGTTCAGGACTGGCAGTGTCAGAGCAACTGGGGGAGCTGGCAGGGAATCCAGGGAGCCACAGGGCAGGGCAGCAGCACCCAGAGCCCGTGGGCAGGAGCCACGTGAGGACACGGCAATGACACACCTTTAAAACCAACAGTGGGAATCGGCATCGTCCAGACACAGAGCCCACGGAACTCGGATGGCACAAGGCGGGTGCCTTCCCCCCACAACAGTCCAGCAGGCACTTGCTGGAGGAGTCACTGTGCTGGGCCAGCTCTGGCACTTTGTAGTTCTTTATTTTGCCTACAAACCCACACAATCTTCCTCCCCTCTGTCCCCAGCCGCTCCTGGCCCCAGAAAGGATGTGGGGACAATGGTCGCTGAACAACCACGTGGCCAAAGCCAGTCCTGTGCATGAGAAACGTCACCTCCAAATCTCTGAGAACAGAAATAAAACCAGCTTTGCAACACAACAGCCAGAGGTGGACGACACCAGAGACCCTCTCTGAAGTGTTTGACTCACTTTCAGCTCCGAGGTGTCTGACGCAGGACGGGAACATGCTCCAGGTGGAGCCCAGAAGTGCTGATCCATATAAACTCCCGGAGCCAGTTCAAACACATTCCACAAGAGCTGGCCCATCAGCCTTGCCCTGGCAGGCTCAGTGCCAGGCCAGGTAACCTCTGTGCTCCCCCTGCTGCAGTGCCAGGGCAGGTGCCCCTCTGCTCCCACAGCTGGCACAGGACCCACGGCCAGAGCTGGGACAGAAGTGGTGACGGGACCACGCTGGAGGCAACTCTGCACTGCTGGGTGATGCCATGGCACAGGGGCACAGCGGCAGTGATCCCTGTGCCAGGAACACCTGGAACACGGCCCACAGGGCACAGCCCCAGCTGGGAGCTCTGCCACCGCCCAGGAACCCCAGCAGGAACAGGCACAGCCACTGAGCCTGGAGGAGACTCCAAGGAGAACTCAGAGCCCCTTCCAGTGCCTAAAGGGGCTCCAGGAGAGCTGGAGAGGCGCTTGGGACAAGGGGGAATGGATTCCCACTGCCAGAGAGCAGGGAGAGGAGGGATATTGGGAAGGAAACCTTGGCTGTGAGAGCACAGGTTGCCCAGAGCTGTGGCTGCCCCATCCCTGGAAGTGCCCAGGGCCAGGTTGGACTTGGAGCAAAGGGACAACTGCCCAAAGCACCTCTTAGGAGACTTTTCCTTGCTTGCTCTTGGCCAGGACCATGGCTGTGCCCCAGGTGCCACCAGAGCCCAGATCTGGGGGACAACAGAGCCTTTCCCCAGGCAGTCATTGCAACGTCCTCCCCCTCGCAGCCATCGGGGATCAAGAACAGACTCTCCCACTCACAGCACCAGGATGGATTTTCGTTCAGTTGACCTTAAAAGAAAAAAAAAAAAGGCAACAACTCAATGAGAATGAAATACCCTTAAACACCCCAGCAGATAGTCAGTGGTGGTGTTTTCAAAGGCACAGGAGCATTTTAGAAACAGATTGCTTTATTTGTTCCATGTAATTTACTCCCAAATGTGTCCCTGGATTCCCCATCCGTTGCATTTGAGATACTGCAAAGGTGACCGGGGAAGTTTTTAAATCACAAGCTCCATCAGAGGCCAGGAAGCATCAGCAAGGCTGGGGGGATGAGGGGCAGGGGCTGGGCTGGGTTTAAACAATCCCAGTTCGACCTTGTAAAGGCCCAGTTGCAGCTGGGAGTACAGTGAATGCCACAGCCAGCCTGGCTGGGAGGCTGAGGGGGCTCCTGCAAAGTGCAACCAGACAGACCTGTGGGATCTGGAGCTGGTGAAGGGCTGGGAAAGCTCTACATGGAATCCTGGAATTGCTTGGGCTGGGAGGGACCTCAAAGTTCATCTCATTGCACCCCCTGCCATGGGCAGGGACACCTTCCACCAGCCCAGGTGGCTCCAAGCCCCGTCCAACCTGGCCTTGGACACTTCCAGGGGTCCAGGGGCAGCCACAGCTTCTCTGGGCAATCTTTGGACACCACAGAGTGCAGCAAATTATTCCCCCTTTCATAAGGGCCACCAGGGAATGTCCAGAGCCCTCTGCCGTGCACGGGGCAGCTGCACCACCTTCCACAGATCTTTTCGTGTCCTCATTCAGGAGAGGAAAAAATAGCAGCCTGTCAGAATTCATCAAAGGGACCCAAATTAATGTATTTCTGGACCTCTCTGCCCAGGAAACGCTGAAACCCCAGGAGAATCCTGTCACCCTTTTTTCTGGCCCTGCTCTCCCTCCCCTAACCCTCCTGCAAGGTTTTGCTTTTTGGAAAGAAGCTCCTCTTATCCCAGTGTGGCATCACTTCAATGCCCACTGATTCCTTATTTTTCTTTTCACCTTTTAGGGAGAGTAGGACGGGAGAGACTTCAGTGCCTGGGGCTGCAGGCGACGCCAGGAACGGGGTGACCCCCTTTCTGCTGCATCCCTTGTCAAACCCACGCAGGGGCACCAAAGGTCCCCTGTTTGCCAAGAGCATCACACCCACTCTGGGTCTGCGTGGAAGATTTCAGCACAGCACCTCCAAAAAATCCTCCAGCAGCTTGGGAGTGTCAGACTGGAGAGCTGCTGCCCCCCCGAGCTGCCTTCCACCCGCAGTTCTGGGAACTGGACAGCCCTGTGGAGCTGCAGCTCAGAAGGAGCTGCCGAGAGGAGACACGGCCATCCCTCCCAGGCAAAGGCCACCAGGATGGCACCAGGGGCAAATCCAGGCCCTGCTGCAGTCCAGGCTGGAGTTCCTGGCTCCTGGAAAAATCAGCACCCAAAGGACGTGCAGTATCAGCCACACTTTAAATTCCTACTTTTTCTTAGTGGATTTCTCATTGACAAAAAAATCATTTCCTTCACCTCACTTCCTTTGTTTCCCTCAGAAGTTTTCTCTGCTTCTCTCAGAGGAATTTGCAGGGTGGACTTGCAAGCATCTGGGATGTTTACAGACTTTTTTTTTTTTAAACCCAAGGCACAAATATTCCTATTTCTCAACCTCCAGAGCTACCTGAAGACGAGTCCTCTGTCCAAGTCTGTCATGACCAGACCACACTACAACTTCACACCCTCTCTACTCACCCTTTGTAAGTCTGGCCATTGGTACAGGGTCAAAACCTAAAGAGACCTAAACTCCAGCAAGTTGTGTGGTGAGACAAGACCAACTAGGAGTGTCTCTGTACTCAAAATAATTCTTATCCTACTCCTCACCCTCCTTGGAAAGATCCCATCTTACTCTGAAGTCCCCCATGAGAATATAAAACTCTAACTTGATGCCCTGCTGAGAATTTTTCAAGTCTTCTCCACTGTATTCTGAAAGTATATAAGCAAAATCCCCAACATTTAATGAAGTGTAAAGCTAATTATTATGAAATAAAACTAGCTGTTCACCAAGTGGAAAACCAGCACATTTTCCTCTCCTATTTTCCTTTACAATGTATTCCCTCCCCCTACTCTCCAAATGTAAAAATAAATACTCCTCTCAGCGTTGTGCTGCTTTGAGGGCTCTGAGCCCACCAATGAAAACCTGCACAGTTTAATGGCCCTTAAATGCTCAACATCTTTTTCACTTCATGTGAAACCCATCTGATCTAATGGCTGGGGCAATTACATGTGTGCTTTTTCCATTCCAAGGTAATTTTCTGCGTTGGCAGAGCAACACAAGCACAAGATGACAAAAGCAGTAAACTCCAACTTTCCAGGCTCAGAGACACTTCCAAGTCAGCCACTCAAAACAAAAAAGAAAGTCAGAATTCCCTTTAACAAGTGCTGTTACGTAACAGAACCCTGTGCCAGCAGTCAGCTCCAGGCCCCATTCCCTTGGTAATGCTGCTCTGCAGTTCCACAGGACAGATCCCAAACACACTGGGAGGCCTCTCAGGTGCATTGCATTTATATTTCATTTTGTGCCCTCCCACTTCTTCCCTTCATTCCTCAGCACTGTTGTCTATGGATATGGAAAGTTTCCTTCCCCAGGGAGGGGACACCTCCTGGGTGACTTTTCCAGGCACATGGAATGTCACTGACAGGGCCACGGCCCAGGTTTGACCTTCACCTTCGTGAGTCCCCAGATTTTATTCAGCATTGCCAAGGGACTGGCCCATCCCTGTGAGCCTGGAGACACCCCCAGCTGTCCAGGATAGAGACAACACACACCCTGGAAAGCCCAAATCACAACGTTCGCTCTCTCCATGCTGATTTTCCAGTGTCACCCACACCAAGGGGACAAGAGTCAGAGCTATCAGGTATCACCTGAAATAGTGAATTACAGCATTCCCAAGGAAATTCACCTTTAGTTTCTCATTTCGATGGCACTTTAGCTTTCATTTCTTTCTAAAGTAGGACTTCCTTCCCAGCTGGGAGGAGATAATGGATGAGACAACTCCAAAATGCCCAACCTGAATTCAGCTGATGGTGAAGTTTGAGCCCTTCCCTTTCAGGTCACACCAAGTGAACGGACCCTGGAGGTGCAAAGAAATAATTCTGCAGAGTTGGCTCAGCATGGAACCACAACAGGGTAAGTTGAGTGAACATTCTTCCATTCAAAGTGGTAACAGAACTGCTCTGGCCCATCCCCAAATCTAACAACTGACAGACACTTTGCACCCTGTTTGGTGTAGAAGTGACAGAAGTGGATTCACCCTGAAGAATTAACTTGTAGAAGTTCTGGGTCTCACAGTCAATTGCACCCAAATTTTACCAGACTCTGAAAACAGACAGAAAAGCAAAATAATTCCAACAGAATTTAAAGCCCAAAGGTGTTACCTGGTATTTGAGATCTGAGCCAGTTCAACACCCCTCATGCCTAGACTATTTTGCCAAAATACTTCTATTTCTTTACCTTTAACAGAATTGACCACTATGATACGAAAAAAAAGAAGAAAACAATTTATTGATGATGTAAGACGGGAGAGATTTAGAAAAACTTACAGAGAACTCCCTGGCTAAGGAACCATACAACATCAAAATATGCCAGAGTTAGTATATCAAAACAAACCCTCTCCAAAAAGTTCAAGTAATGCAATCATAAAAGAGTTTGGCTAAAAAGTAACATCTATATACTGAGATGTTTTCTGTAATAGTCCTCTAAGAAATGAAAGGAAAGCAGCAGCAGATCTGTTTAACTACAGACACATTTTAGTAAATATATTAAGTGTATTTCTAGAATAAAAACTGCCCTCCACACTCTTCACTGTTTGGAGCCTCCACATGGCAGTTGCCTCTTCAATGCTACAAGACTGCCCAAAAAGGGATTAAAAAAGGAAAGAAACATAATACTACTATAAAAAAGGGAGGCCTGGGAGGGTTGGGGAGCCCAGTTAAAACCAAGCAGAGAACTCTGCACTCTGACTTCAGCCCTTATTTTTCAGGAATATGGCAGAGGAAGTTTGTTTTATCTGCATCAGGATGCCAGATTCCCACTCTGGAAATCAGCAAATGCTTTAACCAAACAGACTGAGGTCAGCACAGACTGTTTGCTCAATTAAAACAGCCCATTTATTACCAGGCTAATTTTTCAATTACTTCCTTTGAATAGTCCCAAATTTCATGTTTTCTTTCACAAAACTTCCCTGTGAAAACACCATCCTTCAGTTAAAAATGAAGCCTTGTTTAATGGGTAGATTCCAAGCAAAGAAAAATTCTCCTTTCATTAATCCTCACTATTGGCAATTTCCTCCATAAATAAGATTATAGTACATAATTTACACCTTAAACTTCCAGGTCATAGTGTTTGAAAATCCAATACCTGAACTCTTGTGCAGCTTAATGAGCTGCTCACTGTACACCCTCCAGGC
The DNA here is from genome assembly GCA_013396735.1 of Grallaria varia. Classification (NCBI taxonomy): domain Eukaryota; kingdom Metazoa; phylum Chordata; class Aves; order Passeriformes; family Formicariidae; genus Grallaria; species Grallaria varia. The sequence goes on from VWZG01007169.1 coordinate 147,831, forward strand.
CTAATGAAGAATGAAATTATCCAGCAGCAGGACTATTGCATTGGGATAAAAATGCTGTTCTGCAAACCAGGACACTCCAGTCCCACTCTTCCAGCCTCCAGGAATCAGCATTAAAGCATTCAGGAAAGATTTTGGGGGAGGAGGGAAGGGGAGTGTTAGTATTCTGATGGAAAACCTGATTCTGAAGTTTTGTAAAAAGCCAAGGCACTAAATCTTAAGCTTATATATTAAATATAGGCTGTAACTTGGCCAGCCAAGTTACAACAGACACCTAAATATCTTTTATCTATCTCTGCAGCTGACTTTGTGTCACAGCACACCCTGGTCAGCTAATGCGACTAATTAGCCACTTTCTCTTAATCATTAAAGGAGATACAGCCCCAACACTCAGCCACGCTCCCGTGAACAGTTTATTTTTAACCACACCATGAGAGTTCAAGTCAGAGAATAAACTGGAGTCTCTGGGTACAGGCCTTGCTTTAATAAGGGTCAATCAGACATTAAATTAATTTAACTACTATGTCATCATTTTGACAGTCAGTTTGACACCAGTTTTAAAAGATGTTCTACATCTTTTATTCATCTAATGAAAAAAGTGCCAGGCCTGAAACACCAGAGCTCTGGTTTAGTGTTCTACAAGAAGAAGATGCTTCAGCTTGGTAAGTTGTTTCATATTTAGAGGTTCTAGTTGCAGCTATGTCATCCTCATTATATAAATCTCATTAAGTTTATCACTCCCACAACCACAGCACTCCCACAAGACACAGCAGCCTTCAAGAGCAGGTCAGCAAACCAGTCCCTGTCTCATCCGGATGATCTGGAGCAAAGCAGCCTGGACATCTTCATCCATGTGACCCTGGAGAAGCAAACATTTAGTCAAAAATATTTAAAATCCCATCAAACATCAACCACCCATCACCAACATTAGGAGGGTATTCAAAACCACCCTGAAGTCTTAACTTGTTGCTGTGCTTTCACCACGTGCTGGGAGAATCCGAAATACTTTGGGGATCCTGCATTTTATTCCTCGTGGACCTCCCTGACACAGCAGTTTCCCTTATGAAAATATGATGTGGGAAAACATTACTGTCCCAGTCCATGCCAGGATTCCCAGATTCCCAGGGCTGACTCAGAATTAAGAACACACATCAGTAAGACTCAGCCATGGTGTGTGTTTGGGCTTTTTGTTGGATCAGTCCATTCTAAACTTAAACTCTCCACATGAAACCAGCATCAAGTGCCTGTTTACAAGTTTATTTGAGGTTACAGAATCATGGACTATCCTGAGTGGGAAGGGACCCACAGGCATCATTGAATCCAAGCCTGCCCTGCACAGACACCCCAACAATCCCCCCCGTCCTGTTGTCCCAACCCTCCTGGAGCTCTGGCAGCCCTGGGGCCGTGCCCACTGCCCTGGGCAGCCTGGGCAGTGCCCACCACCCTCTGGGGGAAGGACCTTTCCCTGACACCCACCCTGGCCCTGCCCTGGCCCAGCTCCAGCCCTTCCCTGGGTGCTGTCCCTGCTCCCAGGAGCAGGGATGGAGCTGCCCCTCCTGGGGAAGCTGCAGACCCCGATGAGTCTCCCCTCAGTCTCCTCCAGCTGAACACCCCCAGTGCCCTCGGCCACCCCGCTGGTTCTCCAGCCAGAAAAGCCTCAGGAACCTCTGCCCTGAGGTGACAGAGCAGGACACTCTGCCATGGGACAGTCGTACCTGCACAGCACTGAGAAGGTGCGTCCGATACACCGAAACCACCTCCTGGTGCTGCCTTTTAGCATCCTAGAGAAGAGACAGGGGGAGGAGCTGAACTCACCACACATTTCACATCTGCTCTTGCCCACTTCCACCACTGGGCATTTGGTTTTGTGCACTGACAGACCAGCCAAAGCTGAATTTCAACATTAAAGTTATATCCCCTCCATTAATCAACAAAAAAAAAAGTCTCTGCTTTTTCTTGTTTGGTTGTTTTGGTGTTTTTTTTATTTCTTACTTGCAGCAAAGTGATTTTGCTGAAAGGCTGCCAGAGCCAGCCTGGGGGCTGAGATAACAAAATATCCCCTGTTGGAAGGGACCCACTGGGACCAGCAAAGTGCAACTCCTGGCCCTGCACACTTGTTTCACCACCAGCATCAGCTATTTGTTTAAAACTACCCCATTTATGAACTCTTTGCCTTATAAGGGTTAACCCTACAAATAGTATTAAAGATGTTTGTAAATCTGTACAGAACTAGGATAACTAACTTTGCTCACACAGAACGCTTTAATTATGAGCTTTACTGAAGTCACAGGGGCCAAAAACGTGTGTGTGCACAAAATCCCAGCCCTCAGCAGGATGTGTTCCCCCTCACTGGTGGTACTGCATGATAAGCTACACTTCAGGCTTTGCAGCCAAGGGAACATGAGTAAAATCCATTAAGAAAGGACCATCTTACTCTTTCAAAGTGAGAAAAAAATACATGGTTGGGTTTCTGTAAGAAAACATTAAAACTGAGCTTGCATTCAGAAATGGTCTTGGTGTGAACTGGAACAGAGTATCTCGTAGGCACAAATTCTCTAAATTGTTTGTGTCCTTTTTATCTGGAAAAGTCCTCCAATGTTACAACTCAAAATGCAGAAGAAAGCATAAAAATTTACAGAGAAGCAAGAACTCAGGGGAAAAAAAAAAACCCACGAAATAACAAATCCTCTACTTCTGAAGTCTCAGCCTGCAGCCACCCCCTGCCAGATTTCCCTGTTTATCCAAGGAATTAAGCAATGCTACTGCAGATCAGACAACACCTTGGGTGAGTACTTACAGCCAGCTGCTGCTGGAGTGTTTTCACTTGGTTCTGGAGCATTTCCACCTGCTGGTTCTGCCTCTTGGAGGGGATCCCAGTGTACGTGAGCTGAGACAGGCCGTTGAGGGCTTGTTTTAACCGCTCAACGTCGTTAAGCAGCTCTGTTATCTTTAAAACAAAAAAAACACAAACCCATTTAAAGATGTCTCACCAAAACCTAATATTTTTTAACACTCTTTGTAGTGTTATGAAGACCAGCAAGCATTGAAGGGTCTTTGTCCCAGCTTGCTAAAAGACTTTGCAAAGACAGAGGGCTTTATTCTCCCGACATGCTGGGTCACATCATGCTTCCTGGCACTGAGATGCGTCAGGTATGTACCCTGGAGGCCAGCCAGCAAAAGAAGTGACCCAAAAAGTGAGCAGCTAAAGATATACTGTCTAACTTCTAAAAGGAACAGTGAACCATCATAAGGCAAGCCAGAGATGCTCAACAAACACAGCTCTAATAGAAGGAGTTGATACCCCAGAAGTCTGAAGCTTTAACAGAATTTAAATACAACATGTGATGTCCAAAATATATGAGGGATTAAAAAAAACTTAGTAAAATCCAAAATGAGGAATTCATCTGATTTGGGCCCATCCTGGATACCTAATGCTCAGCACAAAGTTGTGTTTGAACACCTCAGGAGCTGCTTTTGCAGTCTAGTTCCTCCCTGCTGAACTAAGAACATCAGGAGCATTCGCTGCCACATCCTACCTTGTTATCCTTGGCTTCCACCTGCTTTGCAGACTCCTGGATTCTCTTCTGCAAGTCAATAATGGTTGTCAATGATTTATCACACCTTTCCTTCTGGTCTTTGATTTCCTGCTCGATGCTGCAGCTCCGCAGCTGGAGCAGCTCCTTCTCATCCTTCAGGGACAGCTCACTCCTCCTCGCCTGCAGAGCCTCCTCGCGCGCCTCCTCGTACTTCTTAGTCATGCTGGACAGACTCTCAGCTGTGCTGCTGAGCTGGGCCTCCAGAGTGCTCTTCAGGGAGGTGTACTCTGCCATGTCAATCACTTCCCTGCTCCCCAGCTCCCTTAGGGCCTCTTGACTCAGCTGGAGCTCAGCCTGCAGCTTCAGCATCTCCTCGCTTTTCACTCGGCTCTCTTCCTCCTTTTCTTTCAAGCTGCTTTTGATTGCTGTGATTTCTCCTTCCAGCATTTCCTTCATCTGTGTATGTTCCACCAGAGGCACTGAGAACTTCTGTAGAACCGACAGTTCCTGCTGCAGCTCTCCTACTTTTAGTGCCTCTTGGTCGTAACATTCCTTCTTACTCCTCAGGGCTTCCTTCAGGTCCTCTACAGTGTGGCCAAGAGCCTCCTTCAAGGCCTCCATGTGCTCTCCTGAGAGATGCTGAGGCTGCAGAGCCCTGGGCTCCTTGTGCTGCAGCTGCCCTCCCTCCTCCTCCTGCCCCCTGTATTTCCCTACCAGCTCTCTCAGCTGCTCATTCAACTCCTCCATTCTGCTGGCAAACATCTTCTCCATCTCGTGGGATTTCTCAGCCAGGATGTAATTCTGCTGCAAGTCACTTTGGATGGACAAAAAGCCATTTCTGAGCTTTTCGTTCTCCTCTTTGAACTTCTGGGTTTCTTCCCCACTTTCTCTGCACTTCTGCTCCTGTTCCTGCAACTGTGCTCTTAATTCCTTTACTGTGGCTTCAAAGCTCTGCTCTCTGTCTTCAAAGGAGGCAACCAGGGCATATTTGGACTTTATGCACTCTTGAATTGTGTCCAGCTCCTTCTTTTGGGCCTCAATTTCTGCATGCAACTGTAAGACTTCATCTTGCCCCCTCTGATACTCAGCCCTAACCGCAGCATTGTTCTCCTGCAGTTCCTGCACACTTTCTTTTAAAGTATTTACTGCACTTTCATGATCTTTTAAGCTTATATACTCTGTTTTTAACTGATTCTGTAAGAGTTTCACCTTATTTTTCAAAGCTCCATTTTCCTCATTTACCCTCAGGAATTCCTGCTTTATCTCCCCAATTTTCCCCTTCAGCTCTGACAGCTCCCCGTTGGTCTTTTCCAGTGTGTTGTTGAGGACAGTTTTGACCTCCTCGTGGGTCGTAGCCAGCACATATTGATCCCTCAGGCTCTCCCTTAGGACTGTGTTCTCAGACACCAGCTTGCACACTCTTGCTTGTTCATCATCATATTTTTTCTTAAGCTCAACAAGTTGCTTTTCAAGCTCAATCCCATTAGATTTTAAAGCTTCCACTTCCTTTTTGTGCTGTTCTGGAGACACATACACCGCTTGGAAGTGGCCAATATTTTCACTTAAGTTGTTCTTCTCTGCCAGCAACTTTTCAGCTTCTGCTTTGCTTTCATTGTACTTCTTCGTTATTTCAAACAGCTTTTTGGTCAGGTCCCCCACAGCCAGATCGTTCGTTTTCTTCAATTCTTCGTGAATTTTTAAAGGCACATTCTGGCTTTTAATTTCAGTTTTTAGCACTTGGACTTGCTGCTTCAGCGTCTTGTTATCAGCCTGCAACCTTTCAAGTTCCTTCTGCAGAGTCTCGTTCTTGTGTGACACCTCAGAGATGACCTTCCCAAGCTGCTCGTTCCTCTGCTCCAGCCCACTCCTCACGTGCTCGTGCTCCTCTGGCCTGACGTGCTGAGCCAGCGCAGCTTTCTGGCTCTCACACTCCCTCTTTAACAGCAAAACCTCCGCCTGCAGCTTTTCCCGCTCTCCTTCCACCTCTGATAACTTCCTTGCTTTCTCATTCACCTCGTTCGATAACAAGCTCTTCATGCTGTCAAACCTCTCTGCAGTCACAGACTGGGCCAACTTGGCTGCCGTTTCTCTGAGCTGCCCTTCCAACTCCGTGACGTTCCTTCCCCTTTTATCTCGCTCCATCTCCAACTTAACAAGTTCCTTCTGCAACCTCTTGTTTTCCTCCACCAGCCTTCCTTCATCCCTCTTGAATTCTTCCACCAGCAGCTCATTCTGCTTGATGAGGTTCCTCAGTTTCCCCACCTCGGCGGAGGCTCCTTCGTACTTGCCTTTCATTTCCCTCAGCTGCTCCCGGAGCTCCTCTGTCACCTTGGGGTTCCCCGCGGCCACCTCGTGTGTCAGGTGGTCCTTCAGAGCCAGGAAGTGGCTCTGCATTTGTTTCACTTTGCCTTCGGAGTCGAACATCCTTTTCTGAACGTCTTTCAAAGCATCTTCCAGCTGTTTTATCTGTCCATCAGATTCCACCTTGGTTCTCTCACACTCCGATGCCAGAGCTTTACATTCTGATGCTTTGAGAGACAGTTCCCTCTGCAGTTTGCTGATTTCTTCCTTGGCTGCCCCAAAGCAGCTCCTCAGGTTGTCAAGTTCTTTCTTTAAGGTTTCCTTCTCTGAACTGGGTGATTGGATAGGCAGGGACAGCTCCAGGGGCCTCAGCATAGACCTGGACTGAAGGCAAATTGGCATAAAAAACATGTGTTAACAAGTTTCACAAGTCATAAATGTGTGTTTCTTATTTATTTATTGTCATCACACTTTAATATATGAATTGGTGTATACAGCACTGTCTTAAATCCACGTTGATCTGAGCAAAACTTGTACAAGAGATTTCTTTTTTTTTCTTGAAAATCACATTAATTATTCTTGCCCATATTACAGAACAGATATTTCAGCTTTAACAGTAAAGATATTGAATATAGCTCTATATTACTGTTTCCCAGTCATAGAATCATGGAATGGTTTGGGTGGGAAGGGACCCTGAGGCTCATCCCATCCCCACCAGCCCAGGTTGCTCCAAGCCCCATCCAGCCTAGCCTTGGACACTTCCAGGGATGGATCCAGGGGCAGCCCCAGCTTCTCTGGGCACCCTGTGCCAGGGCCTGCCCACCCTCCCAGCCACCAATTCCTTCCTCATATTTAAACCCAAATTCATCAGACCCTACTGACATTAAAGTGCAGGTGCAGCATATTCATTTAATTCCCCCTGTAAATATGCTATTCATATTTAATCACTCATCTGCCGGAACAAATTTAATTTATTAAGAGATACCCCCCATCCCTGAACCTGGGAAAATAATTTTATAAGGAATCAGAGCAGAGCATGTCACGGTTAACAGAACCCTCTGGCTGAAACCACAGGAATACAGTCATTTGGAATTCTAGAAGGGTTTGGGTTGAAATGGACCTTAAAGACCATCTTGTTCCACCCCCAAGGGTCTGATGGGCCTTGTTTATCCCTGAATTGTTTCTTTAAAAGGCTGACAGCTATCAGAATTGTCAGGAAATTACCACATAGCGGGAAGGAAGAACAATCATCCTCAATATTACCCAAATTTAAAGTAAAAAAAAATTATGGAGATGGAAACCCAATTGCACTTTATCCTGTGACTTGATCCAGGGTTAAGAAAGCTCATTACAGACCCTTCAGCACCCAACAGTTCCCAGCATTTAAAGTCCTGTCACAGACAGGACTCTAGAGGGCACCAGCAGTTAAAAATAAACGTGGAAAGCAAGGATTCCTCAAAATTTTGTGTTCAGAGGCGATGCTCAACAAACACACATTTATAAGCATATTTAGCTTTCCCAGCATAACTTTCTTAGAATTCTCTCAGGTGGTAAAACATTTATTACCTGTGATTCCACAGCTTGGCCTTGTTTAACTACTGAATCTTCCTTTCCTAGATTTTCAAAGGAAATGGCATTTAGGTTCTGGTTAAAAACAGTAACAATCACAAGAACTATGATTTTCCTTCCTAATTTTAGCCTGTTCAATGGGGTCATGCTAGGCTGAAGGTTGGTGTTTAAGTACTTGGTATTAAAACAATTCTTCCTTAGTACAGTCACATAGAAAATCTGGACCAAGCCCTCCTAAGGGAAAAAACAAACCTAGAAAAATTACTGTTGTGCCAGGCTGGTTAAATGGCTCTGCAGAATGTCCTGGGAGCCACCTCACCCCAGCTGCAGGTCTGCACAGGAGCCCACTGGGGAAAAGCATCTCCTTGCACTGCACAGCAATGATTCCTCCTGACAGGCAGCCAAACAACCCTCAAAACCTTATTGAATCTGTCAGGAGCCAGTCAGTTACACAAGTGCAAGGCAGGGCTGTGACCAAGCTGGATCCAAAAGACTCCCCTTTGTGGAAATGGAATTGTTTCTAACACAAGTGCCAACTGAGGGCTTGTGGCTGAAGTCCAACCTGCTCCTCTCAGGCTCTGCCACTGAGCAGTTTCCTGGGGCCAAGCCAGACAGGAGCATTGTTTAAGGTAGGAGGGATGCAAAGGGGAGCTCTGTGGGGAGCAGGGAGCTTGTTCAGCTTGTTTTTCATGTTCCTGGAAGATGCAGAAGAGTCACAAGTCACATTTCACAAGGCCAGTCACTGTGAGACTGATCCACAGTGCCCTGGCACCCACACCCATGTCCAGCTGACTCTGCTCCCAGGGCTCGGGGCTGAACACAGTGCTTGGCTGGATACAAGACCAAAAATAGGAATATCTATGTATTCTAACACTGTTTCATGCATGGAAAGCTCTAAGAATTAAACATACTTACTATTTCCAAAGTTACTTCCAGTCCCCACAGAGTCACCCTAAAATCAAACAGCAAGAAACACAAAACGAAACTGAAAATTCATTTTAAATATTTGCTATATGTTAACCTAGGGATTAAAGGGTAGGGAAAGCTCTTGCAAGGAGAAAACCATTTAAGATTTTCAACAATTTAAAGTGTTTAAGTATTTACTACTGTAACTATCAATTGCTACATCACATCTCAAATCAACGGACATACTTCATAATATCTGAGTTTAGCCTTGAGAGCTTCAATAGTCCTTAAGCTTTCCTCCTGCTGCTTCTCCTTGGTAGTTAGGATTTTCTTCAACTCATCCTTCTGAAAGAGAAAGAAGTGCCAAATAGCCCACAGCCACAAGAAGGAACAGATTTATAAGATCTCAAGCAAGTTTTTGAAGAGTTTAGGGAGAACTTCAACTAAGACGAGCACGGAAGGAATCTTGAATTTTTATTTTGAAGTTCTTCCACAAGACTGCTCCTCTACAAGAGGAGTCTTGAAGAATGAGTCAAGAATATGCACCAACGTAATCTGCAATTGCTTATTTTATTCATATTTATTAGTCTTGCGTTACTAAGTCACTAGACATAACTGTAATATTAAATTTGCTTTAAAGGTGCCACAGGAATTACAAACATTATCTGCAGTACTAGAAATGCTGTGCAGCAGTGCTAAGTGACACAGAGCAGTAGATACTTCATTTAACATTTTTAGGCAGCTGTTATTTTTTCTACAGTTTTAAATACATTACTGAAATGAGAGAGTTGCTTCCCCTATTTCCCAGTCCTGTTACACTTGCAGGTGACATATCGTACCTCATTCTCAAGATCATCTGCAAACATTTGCTCCTGCAAAAATAACAAAAAAAATCCCCCCAAATAATTTTTTCAATGATGTTTTAGGGGCTTGTGCACAGTTCAACAGCTCAGAACTCTACCCCAATTTCTAATGGTCCCCCTCCAGTCACCATCCAGCTTTATATCTCCTGCTGGAGGGTAAACAGGACTCAGGGATGTCTGACAGAGCAGTGTCCCTAGAACTCAAATATCTCCTCACTGCCCTAAATCAGACACCACTGAGGCAGAAAAGCACAACTTCAGAAGAGGTCTGCAGATTGTGGAAAGTGAGTATAAAGAAGTTTGTTTCATAAAGGCAATGCTGAAGAGAGAAGCTCAGGCAAGCCAGTGATTCCAAGAAGAAATATTCTTCCTATCCACATGCTGCGTTTAGGAAGAGCTGCATAAATATACCTCTACAGAAAGACAGTAAAGAAACAAATTTGAGCCTCCACAAAGCAAGAAAAAAAACCAAAAAAATCCCGGTTTTATTTTCTTCCTACTGGTTATGATCAGCTCTAAGAAGAGGGAATTTTTTTAAAAAAAAAACAAGGTTTTTTAAAAAATTGGCATGAGAAATTCCTATTGAGAACCTTTGGGTTTGTTTTCTTGCCAATTGAAGATTTTTTTCTCTTTGCTTCCACTTACAATAACAGATGGAAAATCAGCTGATGATAAAGTACTGCCACACACCACCTACATTTAATTGGGCAGATGAGATTCAGCCTCCAAACTACAGCATGCCAGGACACCCCATGGTTCATGTTGCATTTGAGGTAGAGCCACAAACGTTATTGCTCCAATTTGTGGCTATCAGTGAGTGACATTGCTCATAATTTGAATATTATTAGAAGACCTGAATATTACTACAAGATCAAAGGCTTTAGTAGCAGCAGAAAATGAGTGACACAAAGCAGAAATTCCCAGGAAAGGAACAAAATCCTCATCCTAATTCCCTGTGCTTTCCTGTCTACTCCTACTGTCAGCATCAGGGGGTTATTCCAGCTTTCCAGTGAGGTTATTCCAAGCCCTGGTTTACCTCATTCAGCAGCATTTGTAACCCACTGATTCTGTCCAGCAACATCCTTTGCTCCTCTTGCGCTTCTCTCATCCGACCTTTCAAATCTTGATTTTCCAGCTCCAAGTCCTTAAAGGTAAAACACACAATTAGTAAATAAATAAAGACCACCACACTGCACATGCATTGGGGAAGGCAAAGAATCTGAACCAACAGTTTTAACAGCCACTAAAGACTCCAGGCCTTGCCTCAGGAGGCTCCTGAGCATTCCGTGGCCCTTCTCCAGGTGGGGATTGCTCCGGAGGTTGACACAAGCACCAGCTCCTGAGCCTTCAGGCCCCAGAGCTCCAGACAGCTCATTCCTGGGTCAGGGCACACACAGGTGGTGGGAGCACGAGCAGAGTGGGGTGACACCCCGTGCTGACAGCCCTAAGAGCTGCTTATCTGTGCCTGTTAACACGGAAAAATAACCCATGTCAAACCAGCTCCTGACACCAAGCACCAAAGGTGCCACGGAAAAGCCTGTCCAGCCCAAAGCAGCCTTGAAGGGTGAAACTGCTCCAGCAGCCACCAGAACCACCCCAGTGACAGAAACAAATCCAACACACGAGTGTGACAGGTCTTTGTGCCTCAGACAGTGCTCATGTGCCACCACAAAGCACCTTTAACTCCTGCCTGAACTCTGGCACTGCTTTAGCCCCCACCAGAGAACAGAGAGCTTTATCCTTGCATTACAAAGCATTTCAGGAGGAAGGCCTCAGTTTCTCAGGGCTTTGTTCCCCACAGCTTAAAACATTCTTTACCTTTTTGAAAACTGTAATGACATAGGAACAAGATGGAAAATTAATGCAGGTTAGAAGAATTGTGACATTATTTTGAGTATGACACAAATACATATCTCTGGAGAATGCTACAAAAATTAATCTTCCTGGCTTATGACTCTGATGTTACTGCAGAGACAGAAGGTTAAGAGGTAGGAAAGGTTAAGACATGGAGACTTGCAACTATTTATTACACAAAAAAGTATTTTTCCTGAAAAAGTTTACAGCTTATCTGCATAATTGCCACATTCCACAGTCATGCAATTAAGTTTTAAGTAAACAGCAATATATGACCTTTCTTAATGGAATCATTAGTGCTTCCTTTGCATGCTCATTTTTTTAGCACATCTGGTTCATTACCAATGTGGGGATACCCAAGTCACAGGAATCCTCACCTGAGCACTGTGTTCCTTCTGATACAGTTTGACATTCACCTCCTCCTGCACAAACCCCCGACTCCACCTCTGTGACATGTTGGTAATCTGTAAATACAGCAGTAAAATATTAATTGGTACTCCTCCTGTGTCCTGCAGATATCCATTTCTGGGGATAACAGGCTGCTCCCACCCCCCTTTCAGCTTCCACAGGGAGCAATCCTACAACATTCCCATTCTGACAGATGGCTTCACAACAAGAGGTCACCCATGATCTCATCCCCACACAAATGGGAGGCTTGTCAAAAACCTAATCCTGAATATGCACATCATGGAATATTTTTCAAACAGAACCAGTCACACCATCTGATTACAGAGGGGACCTTCTCAGCTACAGATGAAGTTTATAATTCTAAACTACTAAATAGTTTTGTGCCACAGCACAATCCCAATCACCCTCCCAACAGCACCAGGGATATAATGCCTTAAGAGATCCCAACCTTTTGCTCAGCCTGCCCTTTCTTCATGCTGTCTCTCCCTAAAAAAGCACCACAAAAATACCAAGTTACAAAATGCATTTCATTCAGATTCATGCAACAATGCAACACATTCAGCTAATTCTATTCACTTTCCATACTGGGAGGACATTTCAAAAAATAGTTCACCACCCCCAGTTAATCAAACATGGAAACATTCACAGGGCAAAGTTTTTCTATAAACAAGGCCAAAAACTGCAGTGATCAGTCCTGCAATGCCAGGCTTAGCAATGTTAAGCCCTTGAGGCATCAGAACCTGCATTTACCTTAAAAGCTTTACTAAAACCAAACACAAGCCCAAAACTTACTTTCCCCTCCCAAACAGGCAGTTTAACACCTTTGTGGCCAAAGGACTACACTAAAAACAGTCCCCAAAGACACAGCAGTGGGGAGACACACAATTCAACCCAAAGAGCAAAGTGTTATAACCAGGTTCCTCCTACCTTTGCCGGAGTCCTCAAGGGCAGCTTTTATTAAAGCCAAAATGTCAATATTGTCCCCAATTCTGGCATAGTAAGCACAGTCATGCCCAAGGCCATCAGTCAAACTCACATCCGCACCATTCCTGAGCAAAACCTCCACGGCATCCCTGCAGCCATATTCACAGCCTAACATGAGGGCAGTCCTGGGGTGGGAGAGAGAGGCCATTGAGGTTTGGGGAGCCCCCGCTGCAGGGGCAGCTCCCCAGAGACAACCCCTGCTACAGCTCAGCACAGAAACGCAGTCAAGGCACCTCCTCTCTACCCACAGGGGAAACAGCTTTAAAAAGTCATTTAGTCAAGCTTTAAATATTTGTTAAAAAGCAAACAAACCCACTATAGTAAGAGTGTCTTCATGAAACCAGCACAAACATGCTGCCCTTCAGAGTCCCCCAGTGTTTTGAAAACTTTGGCTTCCTCTATTAGATACAAATCTCAACAGACACAACAAACACAAGATAAGGAGTTTAGACAAAGTTTGGAGAGGGGAGTGCCTGGGAGCCCTGCCAATGCTTCCCAAATACTCCCCAACTGCAGGATGTGCCATGTGAGTAGCCAGGCTTTGTCCCATGGCAGCCTCACATCCCTTGGCCACCAGGCAGGAATCCTCCAGGAAATAAGTGGCAGAAGCAGCAGCTACAAGGAGAAATCCCCTCCCCTAACCCAGAAATAAACACCTCAAGGTCCTTTCTGAGCTCCAAGGGATTCTGGACTTCTCAACACATACTTTTGTCCTGACCCATCTTGCATACTGATCCCAAAGACTGCAAGATGCAGCTTTGGACAGAAAAACCCTTAAAAGAACCAGCTGCAGGTTCTCTGCTGGCAGGAACAAGCCTGCCTGTATTTTAGATGCAAGTAGAAGCAATAAAACAAGGCCAGGTTTAGATGCAATTGGCACATCTACTTCTGAACTAAATCCCAGGTTCTTTTCCACTAAATTAAGCGTATTTATTCTGTCAACTTGAGAGCTAAGGGGCAGTTTTCCACCCTTTAAATGTCAGCAGGCATTCCAACAATCCTCTGCGTGCATTACCTGTTCTGTTTGTCCCTGGCATTGACATCTGCTCCTCTGTCTATCAGCAGCTGACAGACGGTGGGACGACACATCTGAGTGGCCAGCACCAGTGGTGTCCTCCCATCCTGAGGAAAGGGGACAGGCATGACAAAAGGCAGAGGGAGCAGGGAAAGCACCAGAACTGCCCCGGGGTCTGTGCAGGAGAAGGGGACGAGCAGAACTCACTCCGTCCTTCGAGTTCACCGCGGCGCCGTGGTCGCACAGGAGCTGAATGCTGGAGGAGCAGTCTGACATGGCTTTGGAGGGACAAAGAGACAGTCACACGGTGACAACAGCCCTGTGGGACCCCAGACAACCCCCCGGTGTCCCAGGAGCTCACACAACTACGTCAAAGCATCGCAAGGCTCTGCGACTGAATTCTCACAGCCCCAAAAGTGCCTGAAGGAAACCAAACACTCCCATTGCAGACAGTGCGTGACACAAGGAGGGGGCAGAAAACCCAGAGGAAAGGTATCAATCATCTCCCACTAACAGCACTGCCACAAAACTCTGCCCGTGATTGTACACCTGCTGAAGATTGTACTAGAAAACTCACAGGCATCAGGAGAGACTGTCAGACCTGCAACCTCTAACACTGCTGAGTTCTTTGCTGGGGACCAATGTCGTGACAACAGAAATCACTCTCCTACTATAGTCACCAAAACTAAAAGAGAAGAATTCTGCCCATCTCAATTAATTAACCCACTATTAAATCTTAATTTCACAATCAGTTACCAGAAAAGCAAAACCCTTACCTGCATCATGAAGAGCAGTTCTTCCCTGGAGATCCACATTCTCCGTGGGACAATTGTACTGTTAAAATAAGTAACTCAGTTATCAATTAGAACTCAGATTGCACTTCTAAATGTTTAGAGGTTTGAATTAAAGCAATAAAAATTATTTAAGGAAAAAATACAGAAGTTTGTAGCTTACAAATACAGTGACATACACGAGAGAGCTACTAGTATGTGCACTTTAGGGCTCTAAACTTGTTGATCAGAAGTTGTAAAAGAAAGCTAAGGCTGTGCAAAGAAATTGCACAATTCATTAGACTTTTCACAGAAAATGGGCCATTTATACCTGCATGGAGACCTGCATTGAGTAAACAGAAGTTTAAAAGAACCCATTAAAAGTTACCAAAAAAAAAAAAAAATTTAGCATTAACTGACCAGGAATAAATGAAGGAAAAATAAATATCACACAACCTAAGACAACCCCCAATATTATTTAATTAATGAAAGATTATGGACATAAATGCTTTGAGAAGAAAACACCATTCTGCAGCAGACCTTTCAGTGCTGTTGCTTTTAAATGCAAATGTATTCAGACAGGGAGCACTAGTCTTTAAAAGACACTCAGCCCCCTTTTCTTCAAGAAGTAGAAGCTACAACTTGGTTTGACTGTCTATGAAAAGCTAAAAAAAAAAAAAAAAAAGTTTTGTTTTCTTTATTTTAGCACTCTTTTGGTCACAAGCTGGTTAAAAAAGAAATCACTGAAGAAAGGCATATCCCAATACTGAATCAGTACATTTAAAACCACCTTTTCACTCTCAATAACAAGAACAATAATAAGAGAAAAGTTGTATTTTTTCACTACCTGCAAGAGCTTCTGCAAACACAAAGCATGTCCATACTTTGCAGCTAAATGCAACGCGTTTCTACCTGAAAACAGATCAACAGCAATCCAGGAATTATTTTGGATGGATTTTTGATGAATATTCACATCATTTTAGGTCCTCCCCGCCCCAGTTCTGCCCATGCTATAACCAAACCATCCCTTTTGTATAAACCTCACTGTTCGTTACAGCCTTTCCTTATTTTAGAGAAACTGCAACCAAGGACTCAAGTTCATTAATGAAATTAACCTCAAAATACTGCAAATGATTCCGCACACGCATATGAAAGGAGGAGGCCAAAGTTATTTCTTAATTCTCTTTGTTTTCAACTTCATCTTAAGCACATAAATTATGAGGTAAAAATTATGAGGCAAAATTAGCCCATATTTTTAAGTATCATTTCCATAAGACCTTCCCACAAACTCATGGAAATTTAGAAGGTAGCAGAGATCCGCTCTGAATTTCTGAGGGCTCAGCTGGGCACAGGAACACATAATTTAATTCAAATCCTCTCCTGAAATTCATTCAAAACTGTTCTTCTACAGAAATGCTGATCTCCCCAGTGAGTCTGGAGCAGATTATACACACAATTAAAGCAGCACAGAACCACATTTCTTAAGTTCTGCTGCATTCACAAACTTCATGACAAGACACGACCAGTTGCCTCAAATCCAGCAACCAGTCATCAGAAACACAATTTTTCTGCCAGAGGAGGATCTGTCCTGTGGTTCAGCTCAATTCTACTCCAAATGGAAGCCCAGCTGAGCAGACTGCCAAGCAGCCCCGGGAGCTTGGAGGATGCCCACCTGCAGCATCAGTGGCTGTGATATCCACTCCGTGAATGAGGATGGTGTTCAGACAATCCAGGTTTCCCTTTGACGCTACAACGTGGAATCTGTAAAGGAGAAAATACTTGGCTTGAACTCAACTGGTTTGTACATAAAAAGGGAAAGCCAAAGCCAACAGGAAGCATTACAGAGCACAGACCCAGCTTTGGACAGCGCCCAAATCCAGGTAAGGGTTGTGCAGGTATTACTTTAAGGAACACGACAACTTTCTTGAGAAACAATCATTATTTGCCTTTGAACCAGTGAACCAGGTGAAATACCAATGCAGTTTCAATTTCTCTTTAACATTCAAACCTGGCAAGGGCAAATATTTAAACACTGGTCTTCCCTTAGAAGTGAAGATTGCTTGAAGATTTCCTATTCTAGTCAGCTGGTATTCCAGCTCAGTAAAGCTGGAATTGAACAAGATGTATTACACAGATTTAGCTATTCAAAAAAGCTTTTAGAGGAGCAGCAAGATTAGGGATTGAGGAATTTTCACTTGCTTCCGACACCGTTCTTGGAGCACCAAAGCCACTTACGCGGATCTTCCTTCCACATCCAGTTTTGTAGGGCTGACTCCTTTTTTGGCCAGGATGGAGGAAACCTTTTCCACATCCCCCCTTTCAGCAGCTTTCATTAACCTGTCATCATATTTGCTCCAGTCTGGGTTCAGCTGTGCAAGAGAGAATCAGAAAAGCAAGTGAGCTTATGGTGCACTGTTTATCTGCTGAGGGAGCCTCCACAAGAGCCGTAACAGAATGCAAAGAGGGGAGACACCAAAACAGATCTTGGTTTGCAAAGGAGCAATTTGTGGACATCATCACTGTCACATTTCAGTGAGGCTGTCAGAATTAACAGTGCTCACAGACAGCCTGGGGAACCCCTCTGGTCCTAAGGGAGACCTTCAGCATCAAACCTCTTTGGTTTTCCTCATCCTGCTGCATTCTTTGTTCAGTTTTCATATGTCAACAACAAATAGATGTTCTAAAAATATGCACCAGGACACGGCTTTTCCTGGTTGTGCCAGACCATACTGTGGGTCAAAAATTAGCCAAGTGTGATATCCAAGAGAACTGAGTGGCAGAAGAAAGAAATTCAAAGTTCATAGTTTTAAATGGCCTGCAATTCCCAGAGCAATGGAGAGAGCAGAGCAAGTCCAAGTCAGTTATAAATAGACGACCACACATTCAGCCCCAGACAGTCATCACCCCCCAGTTTTCCCTTGTTTACTTCAAATTTAGAATTTCAGGCCACAGGCCAAGCCTCCCACCCCAAAATACAGAGCTTATTCTCTTCCCTGCCAAACCATCCCTTCTGAACAGCTTTGGGCTTTTCAGGAATTTCTGTTCTGTGACAGAAACCTCCTGGCCAGGCTGGACACTGATGACTTGATATTCAAGAAGCTTTTAACAGAAGAACAAGGCTCAGAATGGAGTACTATATTCAAATCTAACTCTGCTCAGCAAGAGAATTTGTTGGTAACAGTGAGACACAAGCACCTGTAGGTGCATGAAGTTACTCATCACTGTGGATAAGAAGTTCCACACCTCACCAAAGAAAGAACATTAAAACAGGCAACCCAGCCCAGGGTTTGCCAGGGAAAAGAGGGTACACAGAAAAGAACAAACCAAAAACCACACTGCCACCACCCTCATCTACAGTGATTTGCAAAATGGAGTTGCAATCATGACCAGAGAAGACTGAGAGGGGATCTCATCAATCCATACAGATGTCTCAAAGGGGTGTCAGGATGGTGCCATGCTCTTTTCAGTAGTGCCCAGTGACAGGACAAGAGCAGTGGCCATAAACTAACCCACAAGGGATTTCACCTCAGCATTGGCAAGACCATCTTTCCTGGAGGGTGACAGAACCCTGGAACATCTGCCCAGGAGGGTGTGGAGTCTCCCTCCCTGATGATGTTCCAAACCTACCTGGACACGTTCCTGTGCCACCTGCTCTGGGTGACACTGCCTTGGCAGCGGGTTGGACTGGGTGATCTCCAGACAGCCCTTCCAGCCCCAGTGATTCTGTGTGATTATCTTCACTCCCCTTTCTCACAATAAACAAGATTACAGTAATCATGACAGCTTAGCGACAGCTTACTCAGGACAACACTTGCTAAAAGCGACATGAAGTAATAAAAATAGACCACTAATGACATTACCACCAGTGTTGTCCAGCTGAAGTGCAGAACTGATTTGGCAATCAATTAAAACATCCATTAGCCTGCAAGCCACACCAGCCTGGCCTGATGAAGTCACTGTGTTGGTGACACCACCAGCCCCAGCAAACACTGCCTGCACAGCCTGGGAACACCAATGTCCCTCCCCAGCTTGGACACGATTCCTCTGCAAGGTTCAGGTTTTAATTTCAAACACCTTAGAGACTGTACACACACAGCACTAAGCTCTGCACCCTCTAAACTCTTCTGCACATGGCACATTCCCATCCCTACAGGAAAGTGACCCCACCTTGAGTGTTTGTCACGTTGCAGCCCATACCTGCTACCACAAACTCACCCAAATCTATGCAAAACCCTCACCAGCCACTTCTTGTTCCCACGCCATAAAACTTCTGACTAACAAAAGCATTCCTTAAAAACAAGCAAACAAAAAACACAAACAAACAAAAACCACAAACAAACAAATCCATCTTCGTATTTCATTCCTTTGGCTACAACACTTTAGTAAATTGCATCCACAGCATAGGATATACTAAATTTACAAGGAGTTGGAGGGACAGGTCACAGGGAATGGCTTCCCACTGCCAGAGGGCAGGGATAGGTGGGATATTGGGAAGGAATCCTTCCCTGGAGGGTGGGCAGGCCCTGGCACAGGGTGCCCAGAGAAGCTGTGACTGCCCCATCCCTGGAAATGTCCAAGGCCAAGGGGCTTGGAGCCACCTGGGTTGGTGGAAGGTGTCCCTGCCCATGGCACTGGATGGGCTTGAAAGTCTCTTCCAACCCAATCCATTCCATGATTAAATCACTTTATATTTAACAAATGCATTTCACATTCAAGGAAAATTCCTCACAGGAAAAGCTGCTAAAGAGATACAACACACATGAATTAAACAGCAACTACTACAAACCACTTACACCATCCAAGCTTTCACCCTTTTGCAGCTGTCAGTGACTGCCAGGGATAGGAACGCTGAGATACCTACGGGGTCCTTGGCGGCGCAGGAGAACCAGCAGAGCATCCTGACTGCGGTGCTGCCAGGAGGGATCAGTTCATCTCACGGCACTGCCCGAGCTCACACAGCCTGCTCCCACGAACCGGGGCTCATCCTGCTCCATCCCTCACTTAGCTTGGATCCCCAAGGACACTTTTCCCATCCTTGGGATCACCTTCGGACTTCATAACTCTGGGAAAACGCCTGGCCAGAGGAGCCGTGTGCGGGTGCAGCCGCGCTCAGGGCTCCCCAAACCCTCCCCGAGCAGTGGTTTATGTGGGACACGCTGCCAGAGCGCCGGGGGCTCGCAGGGAAATATTGCCAGACCCCAAATACCTCGTAAACAACACGTCGGCAGCCTGATCTATTTTCTGATAAGGCAGTCCTTGCAGGCAGGCACAGAACGCGGTGGCTGGGGGTGCATTCCTGGCGTGCCCGTGCCCTGAGTAATGCGGGGCAGGTTTGGCGGTGGCTGAGGAGACAAGCACGCAGGAAACTCCACCACAGCTTGTTGTGCTCCGCAGACAGGCCAACACTCGCTCTAAAATAACAAACACGTTAGTCAAATTAACTGCGCACGGACACGGGGCAAGGTCACGCTGCGCACCACTAATAACACACAGGGACTGAAATACTCCCAGGAGTCACTTTTTCCCCATTCCACGAGGCCACAGAGCTGAAACCAGACTCAGGCTCAGACTTCAGACTTACAACTGGGGAGCAGATGGAATGCGTGATCCTATTTTGACAGAAATGTAACCCATTTCAAATTAGAAAACACACATGCCTCTGCTTTTTAAAAATTCTCCTTTTACAGCACTGAAACCCTTTCTGAATAGAACCTGGTTTCAGCTTACTGCTGCTGCCAGGCTGTCTCCCAGCACGAGGAAGGAGAGGAGTCACAGAGGCTGTGAAAACATTCAATGACAGCGCAATGATTAACAGGAGGGGAGGAGGAGAGTCCCCTTCACAAGTTTTAAATTTAAATGGAGATCTCCTGAGTGCCATATTTAGAGGAGCAGGTCAACAAGACAAGCAATGCACTGTTGTGTCTGCAGAACAGAAACCTGGTACAGGGCCAGAAAATACACACACACCCCCTGGAGGACACACGCGAGAGACTGCAAATAGCCTCATAAATGGATCTTCTCAGGAAAGAGTTTTAAAATCACTCATTCATATTTGGACTAATTCCCTCTTTCCCAGTAATTTCTGAACTGTCCCCCATCCCTTGCTGTGAGCACCAGCCTTTGCCTCACAGCACCAACATGTTCCCCCAAAGAATGCTCCAGAACCGCCCTGCAATCAGTACCCATGTGACAAAGCCACTCCAAAACAGTGCAATGACTGTGTTGTCTTCTGACCAGAACCAAGGCTGTCTCCTCAAGTTAAAAATGGCTTTTTTTAGTGGAGAGGGATAAATACACTTGACAAGCGACAGCAACAAAAAAGGCCCATTTAACCAAAATCAGTTTGGTGAGAAATGTAGGTAAGGCTGTGGGTTCCAGGTGTACAGACTTCTCCCAAGCATTTATCCCAAAGGTTTTACTTGTCTCTACTTTATCTGCCTGCAGACATTTCTCGTGACTCTGGAGCTGCACTCCTGCAGCCCCTTTGTGCTGGAGATCCTCCTGAGACAGCCCTGACCACAAGATTTAGGATTGCTAAACCACATTCCCCAGCCCTGCCCAGCTCCCACCAGTCACACAGCAGCTTCAGGAGGCACAGCCCAGCTACAGACTCCCACTGACTGAACTGTTCTCCAAGGCAGCTGAAACCAGGGAGTTTGAAGGGTAGAAATAAATTAAACATGCTCACGTTGCGTTCCTTCAGTGTAACCAAAGTTTGGAACCCAATTCAGACTCGTTTTTTTCAGAACAAAGACTAGAAACATCAGACACCAGCAGTGCACATCTCTGAAGGAGCCACATTGCCCACCAGCCCACAGATGACTGGCCCAGGCCAATGTTATCCACTTTTTGTTGACACAGAGCACCTGTTTTCCAAAGCTCAGCCTGTCATGAATCCTTCCCAACTCCAGGTCTCCATAGATAAGGAGTATCCCATCTATTCCATCTGTTAGGACCAGAAGCAGTCTCATTCCCAACAGTTTGTGTTTGGTGTGCTCTCAGCCTGAGGGATTTACCTAAAGCAGACACGCTGGGTGTCTGCCGAGTCCGTACACCCATCGGGGGCCCGACGCCTTTGGAAGGGATGGAGAGATGTGTTGGCAGCACCCTGCCCTGAGAGAACGTAAAGTGAGCAGGCACAGGACACTGCCCCAAGTGCCCCCTGGCTCCCAGTGAGTGACAAACGTCCAGGGCTCCAGGGACTCTACCTGCACAGCAATAACCCTCAATGACCCTCTCTATTGCAACTGAGCTGTATAATAACATGTAGCAACGGGAAAAGGGGAAACGGCTTCCCACCAGAAAGAGAGGAGATTTAGATTAGGTATTAGGAAGGAATTGCTGGCTGGGAGGGTGGGCAGGCCCCGGCACAGGGTGCCCAGAGAAGCTGGGGCTCCCCCTGGATCCCTGGAAGTACCCAAGGCCAGGCTGGACAGAGCTTGGAGCCACCTGGGCTGGTGGAAGGTGTCCCTGCCCATGGCAGGGGGTGGCACTGGGTGGGCTTTGAGGTTACCCAAACCACTTCAGAAATACCAGCTGTAATGCAAAGCAGCTCTTTAGCCCTTCAGCCTGAAAGCTGGGATAAAGCTGTGAAAGTGAGCACAGCTCCTGTCACGGCTGGGCCAGGCACCTGATCCCATTATCAGCAAAACCCAAAGGGGACATGGCCCTGCTAATGCCATTAGTGGGTGACATAAGCACAGGACAGAGCACAGCCCTGGGGACACCCTGCCAGCACCACCCCCAGCAGGGACTCACAAACCTATCAGTGGTCCTTCACAGAATCACAGACTGGTTTGGGTTGGAAGGGACCTCAAAGCTCATCCAGTCCCATGGGCAGGGACACCTTCCACTAGCCCAGGTGGCTCCAACTCTCATCCAACCTGGCCTTGGACACTTCCAGGGATCCAGGGGCAGCCACAGCTTCTCTGCCCAACCTGTGCCAGGGCCTGCCCATCCTCACAGGGAAGGATTTTTTCCTATTGTCTAACCCAACCCTGCTCCCTCTCAGATGCCAAGGACAGGCTCACACATCTATCAGGTTGCATTCTTTAGTTTCCTGCTCTTTCTTTAGAGGTCAGAGTACATTTGTAATGAAAACTATGGCCTGGAAAGACACACCCTGCCATTTCATATGGCACTAATGCTTTTGAAGTAGTTTGATTTATTTGAAAACTGCACAGACTGACAGAATGAAAGGGTACATTAGACCAGTGAAACTATTTTTTTTAAAAGCATGTTCAGCAGGTGCAGCTTCGCCCTCAGTGCAGAAGCACTTCACTATCACCCATCTATAGTGCAGATTTTGCCTTCCCTGCATTTGCATGGAAAAATCCTGCAAGTACCAGGTTAGGCTCAATTGCGGTGAGTGGAAACAACATTTTGTATTTCAGAAACATCTCTTACTTCCCAGGATATGTTTGTATCCACATCTAAAAGCTTTGGAGAGGCAAACGGCAGGAGTGAGATGCAGGGTTTGGTCTATGTAATGGAAGAGCAGACACAGCTTGAACACAACGTTCTTTTTTCACCTAGGAGGTTCCTACAGGCAGCACCTTGTGTGAACTCCTCATTTACTAAAAATCCTTCATTTATAAAAAAGCCATTGAATGATACAAACTGGGGAAGGCTTAGACCAAACAGGGATCTAAAATACCAGTCTCCCTAGGCCTGCCCTGGTTTGGCATCACCCAAAGCACTGTGTCAAGAATTTGTATTAACAGTTGTGCTGTGCCTGGTGTGTTTAAGTGTAACTGTGTCCTGTCATTAATGCAGGTAACAGTGTCCTAACAAACAGCATAAAGCAAAGCAAACAGTAACCAACTCAACCTCATAAAAAACCTTCCTGATTTTATCCTATTTAAGGCATTTTCCTTTGAAGTCAGCACATCCCATCAGGATTAAATTATTAAGTGTCAAGAAACTATTTAAATGTACTTCCAGCTCTGCGACATGTCGCAGTCCTCTCAAAACCATCCTAAGGACTCCAAAATTGCACACTTCCACCTACAAGGAGCAACAGGTCCCTCCCACCATTGCCAGTCTCCCTCTTCCACATGGCTGGCACGGGGAAAAATCCACCAGCACCAGCCATGAGAGCTCACAAGGTGCAGTGGAAGCGTCTAAGAACTCATGAGAGCTCACAAGGTGCAGTGGAAGTGTCTCTGCCCACAAGTCCTTGAAGGAGGCAAACCCTGCCAGAAGAACGAGAGATAGTCTCAATTTTGTTTTGAAATAGCTTCCTTGTGTCTCATGGCCAACACACACTTTATTGATAGTGCACTTCACTGATAGAACAGCCTTGAATTCCCAGCCTTGAGACACAGACTGACTTGGACACCAACAAAAGCGACCAGAGCCGCTTACACTCTCTGCAAACAAACCAGTGGCTCTGCAGCTCCTTTTCAGACCGTTCAGTCCATTTAATGCTGACTGGGGCCAGACTCACACACAGCAGAGCACAGCAATCCCCCTGCAGCAGGGAGAGCACCGCGGCTCCCACCGCACGCACCGGGGCCCTGTGACCCAGACCTGCTGCAGCCCGGCTTCACCCCACGGGACGGGGGAAAATATTTCCCCTTTAAACGGGGAGAAAGCAGGAACAAGGTCAGAGTCCAGCTGCCTGCGCTGCCAGGAAGGGCAGCACATCACCTGCCTTCCCAGGACTGCGGGCACAGCATTAGCTGGAATTCATGAGCTCCCAGCAAGGCCCCATTGATTTGTGTACTTCCATTTATTAACAAAGCATCAGGAAATATCAGGGGCGGATGAAACACAGTGTGGTTATTACATTCATACACAGGGATCAGCCCCAAGCACATATGTAGGGAAAGGAACAACACATTGCAGTCTCAGCCCTGTTCTGTCACCTTTAAGTGATGAGAACATGGAGACAGCATCAGTCACAGATGTTCAAGAATTTGCTTGCTAATATTCATATTTAAATACTGACAAAGCACTCCATAAGTTGCTTTTACACTAAAGGTCAGATGGACTCAAACCAGATAAACCACAGGGCTTATCTGTGTAATTATGTCTGCAAATCAGCTCAGGGTATTGAACTCACAGGCACTCACTGAACCCTCACTATTTCAAATACTTTTAATTCCTACGTTCCAAAATGATAAAGCATTAAAACTCTTTTCTGCGGAGCCTGAAAATTACAATGCACCTGTAAGCAGGCTGCACCATAACGCTTTTGCTGGACCACAAATTGCCTGTTGTGTTCCTCCAGCATCAGCCCCAAACATAACTCCAACAAACACCTAATTCCAGTTAACTAAATGCAAACGAATGACAAAGAGCACACACATTAGGGAGAGCCTTAATAAAGCTTCCGGGAACCAAACACGCTGTAAAGAACAACCCTAGCCCAGTCAGGAGTGCCATTTGAATATTACAGTGCTGTGGGCTCTCAAAGATGCCACCCCAAAGTCACCTCAGGCTGCCTGAGGGAGGCAGGGATGGCACAGGGACTGCTCTGCCCAGGAGCAAAGCTGGAAAAGTTCTGCTGCTGCCTCCCAGCACTGTGACCAGTGGCTCCCAAACTGCCCTGTCTTTGCACAGGGCAGAGTCGTGACAAACACCGCGAAAACCTTATTTGTGTACAACCTGCCCTGTGCCACCAGCGGCATGAGGTTTGTCTGTTCTTTAGAAGGGATCTTGAACCTTTAAAGGCTGAAAATTAGGTTATTGTACATCTATCTTTTACGTCATTCCTTCAGTTACTAATGTGTATTCAACAGCACACTGGGGTTACAAAGCATTTTTAACACATTTATCCTGCTGCACATTCAAAGAGATGGTGTTGCTGATGAATTAGCAAATTCAAAGAGTATTCTTCATTCCCCTAATAAAATGGGTCAGACCAGAATAGGAGGTGGTACCTGCCCTCACTGGTGCTGACAGGGCAGGAGCAGATGTGTAATTGTGTATTGGGTCACCCCACAAAGCTCCACTCCTTACCTAGAGGAAAACTCATCCATTTAACAGAGCTGGGCAGCCTCCACAGAGAAAAAAATGTGTTGACACAACCCTGAACAAGTTCAGCTGCCACTAAGTACAGAGCCTGTTCAGATATTAATTTAATAATCACAGATCATCATAGTAGGGCAAGTGCTCATGTGTCCACCTTTGTTTCTTGCACAATGGTTTCCACTAATTATAGACAAGATTCAGTTTCTCTTAATTAAACAAAACCCAGCATCACCTTTCCCAGAGGAGAAGGGCTTGGTAGAAGCTTTCACATGGTCTTCTATCTGTTCATTGCCACCACACACAGGTGATTCCCATCTCTTGCAGGTGATTCTCATCAGGCAGCACTGTTGGGTTCTGAACCATGCGTGGGTTTCACACCAGCTCCATCTCACACCTTAGGATGCAACAATTCCAGAAAAAAAGAGACCTGCCACTGCTCAGTGGCAGCTCCAGCTCTGCTCAAGGCACTTCCAGGAACCCCATGACTCCCAGTAGCTCCAGGTGCCCCCTTCCCTAAATTCCAGACCTCATGACAAAGGACAGAAAAGTTAAAACCCCACACTAATGAGATAACACACCTCAGATTGAACAGAGCACCCCCACAGCCCCTTCGAAGTGTTACAGAAATAAGCAGGCACCTTTTCCCCCTGCAGAGGCCAGTCAGAACCTCACCACTGAAAGTCCATTTGCAAACATCTGAACCAAAAATAACTTTGTAGAACAATAAACCAAACTTGCCCCAACCATCTTCTCAAGAGAAATCCACCACTGAGCATTTCATTCATACAGACAGCTACAGGCAGAATTTCTGACTTTGCTGGAAGAGCACATTTCCTGAACATAAACCAGGTCATAAGACACATTTATAGTATCAGAATGCATTTTGGAAGCTCAGAAACACAGGCAGTGTGTGCTGCTGTGGGCACCCATGGGATTGACCACATTAATTAAAATCTTTTCTGTAAATGCTAGTGAAAGAGGCATCACCTCTGACCTCAAGGCTTTGTGCTCCACAGAGCCTCACATGAAAGCTTCCAGCCTGCACTCCTGCTAAGGGCAAGCATTTGTCTCACTATTCAGAGCATTGAATAGGCTGCTCAGATGATTTTCCAAGCACCATCAGCCAGCTGGAGTTGGCAAAACCAGGTAATTCCATTTCAGGCACAACGTTCTGAATAACTCTGGAATTGGTAATAACTATCACTTTTACTTTCTGCTGCTTTTTGTGGCTTCCCTCCATCACGAGCCCAGTAATAAAGCCATTTCCAACAGATCTCCATCAGAAGGCACCTAATTATTCCCTTAACCTGGAGGAAATTTTCCAAAAGCACCGTGGATTAGGTTTCTCTCCACCCCCCAGGAAATAGCACTGGGTGGGGAGAGAAGAGAGGGATGAAGTTTCTCAAACAGGCAACTCTTTGACTCTCCTTTGGGCAGGCTCCCTAAAGCTCCTGCTGGCAGGATTCCCAGCCACTTCCCCTCCTTCCCCAGCAGCAGAACAGAGCCCCGGCTTCATCCCTTCAGCCCCCCGTTAACACCACCCGTGTGGATGGACTTCTTCCCCCCATACACAGGGTTATAAGTTTGTAGTTGATGAGCTGGTGGAGCAATCACGTAACCAAACAACGTAATAAACAAAGGAAATAAGTTCATCACTGATACAAAGCCCAGTTTTTAAAGGATCTTGCTGAAAGCAATTTCCCTTCACATACTTTAGAGTAACTCCATCTCTTAAAAGTATTTAAACTTCTCAAACCTCCTTTGAAGACCAGGTTTGTTGAGCCTTCACCTGTGGAAGTGAAAAATCTCCATGCCTACTCAAAACAAATAGGGGTGCTGTCAGTCTTTGTTAAGATTTAATTATTGTGGGCTAATTTGGGAATGACAAACAGCCCTAAAGTACAGGACAACTGATGAACACAAACCAGCGCCAGCCTACACATGACAAATCATCCAAACAGCCTTGTGAATCACCGCTGTGCTCCGGGAACGCTCCGGCCCCACGGGAGCTGCTGGCAGGGACTGCACTCAGCACTTCCCGAGCCTCGGGATCCACAGCCCTTCCCTACGAGTTATAATTTTCAGGCAACAGCTTCACATCCGAGGCAGATGCGCAGGAGGACTTTAAGGACAGGCACTATCTCAAAGGACAGCTGTTAAAAGCCGGGTGCCCGCCGGCCCTTCCCGCTATCGCACAGCGCCGGCAAAGCCCAGCAGAGGAAGGCAGGCAGGGACAACCTCGGGAGTGCAGCTGGCACAGTGGGGAAGTGCTCACCGAATAGTCACAATTAAAGGTGATTTACCACGCAAAGTACAGCTTTCTCCGGTTGCAAACACCTCCCTCATCAAAAATCATCATCGAGGCTGAGTGCAGTA
Organism: Grallaria varia; assembly: GCA_013396735.1. Classification (NCBI taxonomy): domain Eukaryota; kingdom Metazoa; phylum Chordata; class Aves; order Passeriformes; family Formicariidae; genus Grallaria; species Grallaria varia. The sequence continues at coordinate 175,387 of VWZG01007169.1, forward strand.
AAAATAAAGACCAATAAAGCCAGCCAAGAGCAGCCTGAACTTCTGAAGCCATCGAGGACAAGGCACGGACAACTGCACAGTGACAAAGGTGCGTTTGCAGAGGTTGTGCCTCGCCCAGGCCCGGCATTCCAGCCCGGACAATCGGAGATCAACCTTAGCCATGTGTGATCTGCGGCTCCCGAGCTCTGTGCTCGCTCCGGGGGCAGGTCCTGCTCCCCCGGCTCTGTCCCCTCCATCGCCCTCCATCCCCGGCTCTGTCCTCTTCCATGGCCCCGGCTCTGTCCCCTTCCATGGCCCCGGCTCTGCCCCCTTCCATCGCCCTCCATCCCCGGCTCTGCCCCCTCCATCGCCCCGGCTCTGCCCCCTCCATCGCCCCGGCTCTGTCCCCTTCCATGGCCCCGGCTCTGTCCCCTCCATCCCTCGAGCGGAGCCCTCCCGTGCCAGGCACACGCGGCAGCGCCGGGGTCCGTGCCAGCCGGGCTCCGACGGGGAAAAAAGGTGTTAAACCCTGCCAGGCCTGGGAAGCGGAGCCCGGAGCGGCGGCACCTGCGATGGCACGGCCGAGAGCCGGGACGGGACCGGGGACAGAGGCAGGGCACGTTCCTCCCCTGGCACTGCCAGCCCGGGGGTCCCGCGACCCCCAATCCCTGCCCTCAGCGTTCCCCGGGGACCCGGGACCGCCGTCTGTGCCCCCCGGGACCCACGCCTGTGCCCCCCGAGGCCTCAGGACCCTTCCGAGGCCTCAGGACCCTCCCGAGGCCACAGGAGCCCCAGCGCTCTGCGCTCCTGCCCCGAGCCGGGACTGCCGAGCTGCGCCCTCCGCCGCCCCGGGCGCCCCCCGCACGCACCGCGCTGCCCCCGATGACGGCCTCGTGCTTCTTCAGGNCAGCCAATCTCCGCCAGCCCGCCGGGGCGCCGCCGCCAATCAGCGGGCGGGGCGGGAGGAGGCGGGACTTCCTCGAGCCGCCCGTCCGGCAGGGGGCGCTCTGCGCGCGGGGCAGGGCCGGCCCCGCCGGGCACCAGCGAGGCGGCGGCGCTGAGGGAGCGGGGCTCGGGGACCGGCATGAGGGCCCGGATGGGGACCGGGAGCGTCCAGACCCCCTGTACCTGCCCCCGGGGCCCCGCCTTCGTCCCTCCAAGGGCGGAGCTCCCGGTGGCTGCGGGAGCGGCTCGGGGCCCTCAGGCCCTCCTGCAGCGGGCAATGCAAAGAGCAGCCTGCAAATCCCCCCTCAGTGACACTGGGGTACGAGAGAATAACGAGCTCACAGCAGGGCTGGGCAGAGGCAGCACTTTGGGCATTGCCAGGCACTCCCCGGCCCGCGGTGAGGACTGTCCAAGAGGGCACTGTCCATTCTCTTTCGCTCCTCCCAAGCCTCATTTGCCGTCCCCTTCTCCCCTTTTTTACTCACAGCCCCTCATACTGTGCTGGCCACTCAGCGTTTGGAGACTTGAGACTTATTTAATTCCGGCCCATGGGTGATGTTTAGAACTTTGTTTGTTGCAGCTCCACCGTCAATACCCATCAATATCGCTCATGCGAGTGGGGCTGGAGGTAAATGTCACTGCTTTTTAATCAAATCAGGTCCAAATACTTTGATTTCCTATTGGCAGCTTCTTTAGAGGGAGAGACAGGGGTGTCTAAACGCAAACCCTCATTTTGTGCCCACCAGAGTGGCTGGGGAGCACCAGTGGGCTCCGAAATTAAACCCTTCTCCCAAGGAGTCCAACCCCCGGCCTAAGCTCTTCAGAAGGGATTAATCCCAGACTTGGGAATGTCTTCCTTTGTTCTTTCCTTCCTATTTCCAACAGCTCCGAAGGTGCAGCACTGGAAAAGCAGATTCCTCGAGCGCACCCAAGGCACGGCGCAGCACGTCACGGGGTGTTTGCCCAGGGATGTGCACAAACATGAGGCAGCAGCGTTCCAAGTCCACTCAGGAATCCACAGGAAAAGCTCAGCCCCAGCACCAGCCTAACCCGGGCCACATGAACTGGTTGAGTTGTTCAGATCAGAACGATTGTTGTCACAGAAAATAGTTGGTTCATTAAAAATTAGCTTTTATTACAAAAGTTTCAGCTTTACAACATATTGTCTGACTCTCAGGCCCAAGGTCACAGCAGTGGCTTTCTCCTCTTCCCACCAAATTTATGCTGTTTAAAGGAAGCTCCTTCTGAGTCACTGCTGTCCTGGGACAGCAGAATCTTAAAAATAACTCCTTGCTCTGGAGTCAGTGCCGAGAACTGCACAGAGCAGTTCCAAGTGCCTGGCCAACTCCAGGGCCATTCCCTGTCTCCAGATGATCACCAGCCAGCGGGGTCTCTGCAGTCAGAGGATGGCGCCTGCCTTGTGATCCAGTGCTCTCCCCCTGGAGCTGGTGCTGAGGGAAGCTGTCCCAGCCACACCACGACTCTCACCGGCCAGCTCTGTGCAGGGTAGAGCCCCCAGCCAGCTCAGCCGGGGCAGAGCATGCCCATGTTCTCCCTGCTGCCAAAGCAGGAAGTTCCCTATCTGAACACCATCTTCCAGTCCTACCTGTCAGCACAAGAATGAGACATTTCACGTTGAAGTCTTGGAGTCTGCCTGGTCCGAGTGAGGGGCATCCAGGCCCTGCAGCCTCAGGGAGCACAGATAACCACCCTGGAGCTCCACCTCGAGCCCCAGTCCAGCCCGGGCCATACCAGTGCAGTCTGGACAGATGTCCTGCCTGGCCCTTCCCTGACCATGGTGCCAGAACTATTCCCTCATCCTGGACACATCTCCTACAGGCTCTGTATCCAGACTTCTCACTTTGCTCTCCAAATTAATTCAGGCTGCTGCTGTTCAGATTCTTGGCATGTAGTTCCCACTACATCACCCCTCTCCACATCCCATCCCCTCTCTCCTGTTAGCTAGAAATATCACAGAATCATGGAATCCTGGGTTGGTTTGGGTGGGAGCGTTGAAGCTCATGCAGTCCCAGCCCCTGCTGTGGTCAGGGACACCTCCCAGAGCCCAGGTTGCTCCAGACCCTGGTCCCTGTGTCTGTCCCACAGTACGGTCTTGCCATTGCTCCATCCCTGGTTCTTGGCTCCTGTCCCGTCATTGTCTGGCCAGACGTTCTCCTTGGAAGTGAGATGAGCCAATCCAAGCCAACGTGCTGTGTCTTGTGTCTGCTGTGCGTGGGCACAAAGAGCAGAGCACAACCTGAGGGTGGGTGGGTAAGGTCACTTCACTCTTCCCTGACGGAAATCTGGAGCTCCTGCTGGAGATTTGTTCCCCAGTCTCCCCAAATCCATGATTTCTGTCTCTGTGATTTTCTCCTTCAAAGCACAGGTTTCCTTGGAGCAGTGGGTGACCCTGCACGTCTCCTGGCGTGCTGACTGTGGGTTTGGTGTCTGCTGGTGCTCAGCGATTCCGTGGTCCCGGCAGCCCCGTCCGCAGGGCTGGCGGGAGCTCTGGGCACGGCTGCCTGCACCAACACACACTTAGTGCCACCCCAGTGACCAGGGCTGGGCTCTGAGCTCAGCAGGCAGCTTATGCAGCGCCCAAACCATCAGCCCCTGTCTGCTCACAGGGTTCATTTTTGTGACAACCTTCGCTTGCAGCAGCACAACAAAGGGGACGCTTATCCCGACAGTGTCTGCGTGATAAGTGCCGAGTTAATGGCACACAAAATTTGCTGGCTGGTCCTCTGCAGGCCTGGGATCTAATTAATCTCTGGCAAGTCCCCCTGAAATAGAAGCAGTGTTGGCCTGCACATGGAGCTGTCGAGACCAACTAATTGGAGCCAAACTGTACGGCGAGACAGGAGGGAGGCACCGCTGCAGCACGGCGGGCATTTCAGAGGTACAGGGCTGCAGCCTGAGCTTCTGCTCCATTTGAAGAGCACCTTTTGTGCCATTCTCTTATCCTACCCAGAGCTCAAGAAATATTTGAATCAGAGTCACAAACCTTCCTGCAGCCACACAGGAGCTGACTGGGGAGCAACCTGCAGACATACCACCCCATGGCAATATCTGTCTCCAATAAGTCTTAACCAGCTTTGGTTCTCAGCAGTTTTATATGACAGAAAAGCAGGTCAGTGTGAATATACTCCACTTTTCAAGGGGTTCCACTTTTCAATCAGTTTGTAATGGGACATAAAAAATCAAACCCCAACATGACTGAACAGGAAACACACTCTTTGCTTTCTATTTCCACTGGGGTCATTAAATTACCCAGCCACCTCCTGCATGGCTTGCTGCCTTAATCATCTGGATAAATTAGTCCCCATGCCAGGCACATACACAGAGGAGGATATGATTTTATCTCCCTTTGCTCTTGGACCCATGAAGAGTGCCAGTCTTCACTGCAGGGGTAGAGACGGGGCTTGTTCTCTCAGGGTGTCTGACCCACCATGTGGGTGGTGCCCGGGGTCCCGCTGGCAGTGTCCTGGCAGGGACACGTCTCTGTCCGGTGCCTCCCTGTCCCAGGTGTCAGGATGACACCAGGCACTCGTGGAGCAGTGATGGCCACAGGGACCAGAGCACACACAGTCACACCCAGCAGCCCCTGGAGCCTGGCTGGCTCCCTCCTTCCCTGAGGCAGCTCCTGCCCATCCCCAGGAGCACCAGCCAGGAGTGCCCAAACCTGCCCACACACCTGCCCCTGGGTGGCACAGGGAGGGGACACGACTGCAGGGACGCACAAGCAAGTGGTGGGAAGGCTTTAACAGCACATACCCAAAGCAATCCAGTGTCCAAGCTTTACAGAAGTGTGGAATTATAGAATTGTTAAGGTTGGAAAAGACCTCTGAGGTCCCCAAGTCCAGCTGTGAACCCAGCACCACCACCATGTTCACACTAAACCTTGTCCTCAAACGCCACAGCCACACGTTTTGTGAACAATGGCAGGATGGTGACTCCACCAGTTCCCTGTGCAGCCTGTTCCAATGCCTGACAACACTTTCAGCGAGGAGATTTTTCATAATATCCAACCTAAACCTCCCTTGGCACAACCTGAGGCAATTTCCTCTCGTCCTATCGCCTGTTCCTGGGGAGAGGAGCCCAGCCCCACCTCCCTGCAAGCTCCTTTCATTTCATGCCTTTCACCCCCGTTCCATCCTGAATGCCCAGAAAGGGCGAAGGGAGGACTCCTGTTGAGGGGCAGCGTTGGCACACCGTGCCCCTGTGCCCGCCTGGCCTGGCACTGAGCTGCAGGAACCCCCGGCGTGTGCCAGTGTGTGGGCAGCACAGCCCCACGCAGCTCTGCTGCCAGCCTGGCTGCTGCCCCTGGCTGCTCCCCAGCAGTGCCCGCCGGGCACGGGGACGCTCAGCCCTGCGCCTGGCATGGGCTCGGGGGCTGCCACAGGGCCAGGGATGGGAATGCCAACAGCTGGGACACGACTTTCCAAAGCCGTCCGTCAGGTCAGAAGGGGGTGTAGAAAGCAGGGCTGGTGCCAAGACAGCCCATGGGACACGCTGTCCTGTGCATCGCCGACTGAAACACACCCAGGGGAAGAGAACACCCCAAAGGAAGGGGAGCGGGTTTGGCAGCAACAGAGGGGAAAACTCAGGTTGCCCATGAAGATGAAAACAGCTCCTCAGTTTTTTCCCCTGATGTGTGCTTTCGGGGAAGTGGTGAATTTAATTTTCAGTGGACTCTAGCCCAAATGTACAGGAAAGTCCGGGAATGCCACTAGGGAAGATGCACAGGGAAGGCATCCTGTCTCGGGGACGAACACCTCTGCTGCTGAGAGCAAGCAGATGCACCTTCAGAGGAGTTAAATTGTTGTGCTGTGGCAACAGCACTGACAGCCAGGCAGAAAACCCGTGCTGTAGCACTGTGCTCCCAGCATCTGTGTGACAAATGATATTAATTAAGCAGCACATTCCCACAAGTACAAAGGAGCTGAATTTCCAAGTGAACCACAGGCAGGTGTCCCACACAAACTGCAGGGCCCGAACTCTCTAACACGTGCTGTGGTCGGGAAGTAGAATTAGAAACAGAAGTGGGTGCAAGGGACATAGCAAAAACTTCTCACATTCCCATCAGGAAATAGTTGCCATTAAATTCTGGTTCTCCACACCGCCAACAGAAGTGGGATTTGCTGCTGCCTTTGTTTCCCAGCAGGAGCAGGCAGGAGTTTCAATGGGATCATGCAACTCCTGCCACACAGGAGCAGAGGCAAAGGGAACCTCGGGAAGAGCTTCTGGGGCTGCACCAGGGACGGAGCAATGGCAGGAGAAACCCTCATCTCCCATGTACTGATGTGGTCACAGGTAAAGCCTCACCAGGAATACGGTCAGCAGGAGGACAGACAAACAGAAGGGATAAGGAGAAGTGATAATGAGCCTAAAGGAAGGTGAAGATCAAAAGCCACTTAAGCAGAGCTGACTGCCTTGCTGCAGAGAGCAGACCAGCCAGGGAGGGACCTTGCTCCAGTTTAACTGATTCACTCGCAGGGAGAGGGAGAGAAAAATGTGCCTCTATGGGAACAGAGCGTGCAGATCCATCAGGACACTGGCAGAGCTGCAGACAGCCTGCAGAGAGGATGCTGTGTCTGTGGGGAGCCAGCCCCTGTGGCCCAGAGGAAAGCATCTCAAATAGCTGCTGCCATCAGCAGTCTTTGTCCATCCTCGTGGATGGGCTGGCTGGCTGCACTGGAAACCAGAGCTCCCAGGCAACCCTGGCTGCAGTTTCCAAAGCTTTAGAGTCAGTAGCAAAGGCAAAGCTCTTCCTAAGCTCCTTATCCTTGTGTGTGATGTCTGGAGTTGGACCGTGAACAGCTTGGAGCCTTGTTTAAGCTCAGATGGATCAACAGTGAAACCAGAGCCCCTTGACCTTCAGCAGCTCCCTCACCCTCTGCCTCTTCTTGGGAACTACTGTCAGCACCAGAGAGATCCTGGATTCATTTTTAGGTTGTTGAGGAGCAAAGCAAGCAGGGTCCCAGGTTAGCAGCCACCCAGGCACACAGGATTTGCAGTAACAGCAGCCAGAGTGTCCCCCAGTATCCCCAACCAGCAGAGTCCCCTGAAGCTGGAGAAACACCACACAGCTCTCCAGGCCTCACAAATTCTCTTCATTATCTCGGCCGTGCTTTCCCTGCTCTCCATCTGAGCAGTGGGAAACCAGTGGGGTTGGAAGCCCTGCCTGCTACCCAGGGAGCTGGACCTGCAGCAGCCAGAGCAGCCCCGGGGTCACAGCAGGAGCCAGAACTGCAGCAGAGGAGGAGGAAGAGGAGGAAGAGGAGTAAGAGGAGGAGGAGGCAGCTGGGGGATGTACAGCCCCCGGGGAAGCACCGGGGCCAGACCCTGCCTGGGGTCACCCGAGGCTGCTACACGACCCTCAGCTCACACCAGTTGCTGCACCCCCAAGTTCATGGTGCTCCTGCAAAACAAATGCTGTGCCTGCCTCCCCGGCTCCCTCTTGGATGCTGGCCCGTGGCAAACACAGCCTGAATTTGCTGTGGATGGAGTGGGGTTCTGGAGAGCAGCTTTGGCTGATGCTGGGCAGCAATCTGGGCACGGATCCGGGAGCTGATGGAGCTGTGGAGCAGAGGCCCCATGGGAGCAGTCCTGGAAGAAGGGGTGGCTGTGTCCTAATTCCACTGGCACTGCAGGGTGCTGGACAAGGCCACCAGGCAGCGAGGCTGCCAGGAATACCTGCAGAGGGGTCTGGCAGCTGGGAAACGTGAGCCAGCTCCCTGGGGACCTGCACTGCCAGAGCTGTTCAAGGACAGGTTTTCTCAAAGCCTTGTCATTTCAAGAGAGAGGGAAAAAAGTACCCGTGGATCAGAGCATCCAAACAGCCTGCAAACTATCCAGGAGAGTCCTTTGCTCTGCCCTTTGGGAGTGCTGAGTGCCTGGGTGCAGCACTCAGAGCAGACACCAGACGCTGTCCCAGGATGGCACATCTGCCCCTGGAGAGCATGTGTGCCCCCAAGCATCCCACCTGGAATGTCCCTCTGGCAGTGGGAAGCCATTCCCCCTTGTCCTGTCCCTCCAAGCCCTTGTCCCCAGTCCCTCCAAGCCCTTGTCCTCAGTCCCTTTCCAGCTCTCCTGGAGCCCCTTTATGCCCTGGAAAGGGCTCTTAGGTCTCCCTGGAGCCCTCTCTGCTCCAAATGAACACCCCCAGCTCTCCCAGCCTGGCTCCAGAGGAAATCAGGAGGAGCCTCAGTTACCTGAGAAATATTAACTATAAAAACTTGGTGAACAAGGATCAGGATAAGGCAAGCAGGGAAAAGCACCAAAACTAGGGACTGAACAGTCTGATACGAGGCAATATTGTATGAAAACCAAAAAACTCAGGAGATTCCATTCAGGCATGGAAAACCAAACACCCAGAAGATGTCCTTTTGGAGGGCCATCAGCCTTCCAGGCTGCCCTGTGCCCTGCAGCCCCAGCCGGTGCCCACCCCACGGTGCCCCCAGCCCCTGGCACGCAGGACCCTGGGAGCAGGGGCTGGCAGGGCTGGCAGGGCTGGCAGGGCTGGCAGGGCTGGCAGGGCTGGCAGGGCTGGCAGGGCTGGCAGGGCTGGCAGGGCTGGCAGGGCTGGCAGGGCTGGCAGGGCTGGCAGGGCTGGCAGGGCTGGCAGGGCTGGCAGGGCTGGCAGGGCTGGCAGGGCTGGCAGGGCTGGCAGGGCTGGCAGGGCTGGCAGGGCTGGCAGGGCTGGCAGGGCTGGCAGGGCTGGCAGGGCTGGCAGGGCTGGCAGGGCTGGCAGGGCTGGCAGGGCTGGCAGGGCTGGCAGGGCTGGCAGGGCTGGCAGGGCTGGCAGGGCTGGCAGGGCTGGCAGGGCTGGCAGGGCTGGCAGGGCTGGCAGGGCTGGCAGGGCTGGCAGGGCTGGCAGGGCTGGCAGGGCTGGCAGGGCTGGCAGGGCTGGCAGGGCTGGCAGGGCTGGCAGGGCTGGCAGGGCTGGCAGGGCTGGCAGGGCTGGCAGGGCTGGCAGGGCTGGCAGGGCTGGCAGGGCTGGCAGGGCTGGCAGGGCTGGCAGGGCTGGCAGGGCTGGCAGGGCTGGCAGGGCTGGCAGGGCTGGCAGGGCTGGCAGGGCTGGCAGGGCTGGCAGGGCTGGCAGGGCTGGCAGGGCTGGCAGGGCTGGCAGGGCTGGCAGGGCTGGCAGGGCTGGCAGGGCTGGCAGGGCTGGCAGGGGCTGGCAGGGGTGGCAGGGGTGGCAGGGGCTGGTCGTGCTCTCACTAATGAGCCGCAGCGTTGCCGTGTCCTCAGGGAGCGTTCCGGGCTCCCTCTCTCCCCGTGTGCTGAGTTACAGCGGCTCTGGCTCTGATGTTCTTGGTGTTCCACTGACGAGGGAATGACAATTACTTGGATTTTAAATAACAGCTCAAATCCTGGAGCACGAGACCCAAACATTAGGGAGGAGAACCTGTTGCCAAGCCACCCTACTCCCAGCCCTTTCCTCCTCTGTATTTAGCATTCCTCCTAATGGAATTTGGACTACAGCTAATGCTGATTAACATTTCCACGTTAGTTATTTCACATAATCTTTTTGCCAGCTGTGGCACAGACTAGAAACACACCATTTATCCTTGTTCAGTCCTTGCTTCCTGAGTTCTTCCCGGCCAAATCATTGGGAACGGAAGGCTACTATGTTTAACTGCTCTTACTGTGGATCAATTCCTAAATGCAGGAATGTCCTTTCCCTCTAAACTCTGCCTGGATAACAAGATTTTGATTGCAGGCTAGTCCTGAGCTAGGAAGGGGGCAGTGGGTGATCGGGAGGCAGGAGCGAGGAGGCGAGTGGGACATTTTTGGGATGGAGCACTGGTAACCGCCAGCCCCTAAATAATGCGGCTAATTTTACACCTGCACTCATTCCTCCCTGCAGGGAATCCAGCACGGATAGACCGACGCCTAAAATTAGAGCAGGTTACAGACATGATCTTTAACATGTTATAAGTAGAAACGTGCCAATGGCTGCGGCGTTCCGATCCCAGTGCCCTGGTCTGTTCCCACTTGGGACGGCAGAACATTCCAGACACAACTCGGGCACCTCCCGTGTTTGGTTTCAGGGCTCGGGCGGCCCCGGGGCTGCCACTGGCGAGGGCAGGGGGTGCTGGGGTGGCACGGGAAGGTGCCCACACTCTGAAGGTCACTCACCGAAACTTCCACTCCTCTGTGTCAGACATCGGCTCTGCCGGGTGAACCTGCCCTGCGCCCGCCCCGGCTCCGCCTGCCCCCGGCATCCCGGGGCATCCCACGGCATCCTGCAGCATCCCGGGGCATCCCGCGGCATCCCGCAGCATCCCGGGGCATCCCGCGGCATCCCGGGGCATCCCGGGGCATCCCGGGGCATCCCACGGCATCCTGCAGCATCCTGCAGCATCCCGCAGCATCCCGGGGCATCCCGGGACATCCCGGGGCATCCCGGGACATCCC